>OX453289.1:11009528-11497028 GCA_949710015.1 Crataerina pallida
AAAGGTAATACAGTAGAACCTTTAATAACACGAATTCATATAATAAATAAAAACTGTGTTATTGTTTGGTATGCTTCTAAAAGATAAGGAAAAAAAAAACTTATTATTACACACGAATTTGTATAACACGTAAAACAAAATCTATATGATCTTATATCTTTTTGGAACCTTTTGTTATTGAAATATTTTAAGACCATGTCCTCAAAATTTATAGCAATCATATATTTTAATAATTCAAGATGGTGAGTATTGAAAGTTTGACCTAAGCCATATAAACACGTATACATACATGTATATATTATGGATCATTAACAAAATCTGAATCAATTCAGACATGTCCGTCCATGTTTTCATTTTTTGTTGAAATTAGGTAAACATACATTTCCACTTTTTTGCAAGAAGATTTCTATTTAAATTAGGCTAAAATCGATTATGGGCCACGCCCATAATCAACAAAAATCCATTCAGAAGCCACAAAAATTGACCCATAAAGTTGTAATATGATACACACAACTTTATCAAATGAAATAGGGGGCGTGGTTACGCCAATGGTTACACAATATACAATATAGCAGTGTGCGATATACACGATTAGAAAGGGTAAAAAATATATCTTTAAAGGCTGAAATGAAACTGTACTCAATAATTTTACTTATTAATAATTTCATAACTTTATTTCTGTATATATGTATTAAAATAAAGATACATAAAATATAAATGTTTTTAGACTTTCTATTTTAATGAATAAATTTTTATCTATTTGAAAGACCCGCACAGACAGACACAGTACAAAGGGATAGATGGAAACAAACATTTCATTCATTATAAAAATAAAAAGAAGAAGAAAAACAGCAGACCTTGTATGTCATTAATTATATGGAATTAACATCACACAGACTCGTAACGGGATTTCATCATTTTTTTAATATAAGTTTTATAATCATCTCCAGGGCCAACGGGACCAGATTTAATGCCTAAACCAGCGGTGGTGCTGCGAGCCTCAGCCTGGAATATTAAAAAAAAAAAAACAACAACAACAACAAAAATTAGAGCTTCTTTTTTTACAATGCTTGTACCATATATCTACCTCAATAATACTGGTACGTCCTTGATTTTTACGACCCAAACCTTGACCCTCAGACCAGCCCATTTTTTGTAATAAACGATTACCCACATTATTGGTGCCGATTGGCAAAGCGGGTGTCGCATCTGTATTGCTGCGTGCCGTCATTTTCGTTATTTCGGTAACGAAACGTTCCCGCGAACGATTGGGCGGCGGTGGATCACTTTCACCATACTTTAAACGTCTCTCTTTGGCACGATCTCGATACCTAGAAATTAACAAATGGATGAGCAGGGGAACGAATTCATTTGAAAAAAATATTCTGGTTCAACTAACGATAAGGCGGCTGCCAGTGAGTCTGTTTCAGCTTGTGTGTCCTTGGTGTGGTGGACGTTGGCGCTGCTGTTGCCTCTTCGTTCCACATTATGTTTGGCTAAATTGTCTTTGTGTAAATTGGACATTTTTAAATGCTTGTGCAAGACGTCCAACGATTGGAAGGCTCGTTTACATAGCAAACAGGTTAATTTTTGAAAGTCTACATAATCCTTCTCACTTAAGGGCTCCACTACAGCAGGCGCTGTTACTGCCATATTCGCTTTAACATTTACGGATGCGCTGTCCTCATCCGAATCGGAACCATATGATGGTATGATTTTATTAACATTTCCCACCGCACCAGTACCCGCTAACACATTATAAGTGCTCGTCAACTTGGTGGTTTTTTTTTCTAAAATCGAAAAACCCACATCCGCATAACCACTAGATGTTGATGTTGATGATGTGTTAGTGCTGGTAACAGCATTTATGGCTGATTGTGTTCGTAATAATTCATCATTTTTTGCTGCCAAAATCGGTTGTGGTGTCGCCACCGTTGTATAGTCCTTCTTTTGATTCAACTGTTTCGCCCACTTTTCCATATCTTTGACAATCTTTTTCGCCACCTTCACTTTATCATGTTTATTATGTTCCTTTTTATCTTTCTTGACCGTAGTAGTCTCATCATCTCCGTTATTCGTTGCCGCTGTTTTAACATCATCGGTATTTTCCTTTTGTACCACCTCTTGTACGGTAGCAGCGGCAGCAGTTGGCGTTGCCAAAACATATGTACTTTTACGTTGATCCCAATACAAGTAAGCGCCCGTCTCATTATTGTAATAGTATTGTGAATGAGCATCATAATAAAGGCCCGTGGTTGGGTCATAATAATATCCAGACGTTTCATCATATTGATACAAAGAGACGTCAGGGGTTGCTAGAAAAGATGAATAAAAAATCGGGAAAATGACATTTTAAATACTTCCATAGACAAATAGGGGGCGTGGCAGGTTTATTACTAGGCCCTCTAACAGTATAAACCTCTTGCAAGTACTCTTGAGTTTTACTCCGAATAAGATTTTTTTGTACATTGTGAACGTCTTCGTTACCCGACCACGCCTATTTTCGTTACATCCATAGTTAAGCCAACTAAAAGCAGGTCTAACAAATTGCAACTTCATAGATCACGTTTTGTGGCAATTTTGTGGTAGATTTGTGTCGATTGCAGACGTAATTGTTATCCAACCTCGCCCGTTTTCGCCTTATTAATGGCTGCAATACATATGCGTACTAAATTTCATGTTTATAGTTAAATTTTTGTGAGAGATGAATAGATTTGTATCGATTAGGGGCGTGGCCTTTGATCGTTTTTATCTAAATAGCAATCTGCTTAAAGAAATCACAAAAAATTTCAGCTTCAAATATCAAATATTTCAACCGTGTGAGTACCAGTAACAGACGGACATATGGACATCCATGTTTAAAACGATTCAGTTTCTCCTCATCGTATAAAAATATAAAAACTGTTTTTAAAATTTATTCAACTTACGATAAACTTTGCCATCATTGCCTTTCGGTGTTACCACTGACCGGGCCAATGAAGCCTTCACAGCAGCCGCCGCATTAGCTGCCGCTGTTGCTGCTGCCGTTGCTGTCGTTTCTATGCTATTCATCTTCTTTTGTTTTCTCTGTATAGCCGATAAAGCTACCGCCGCTCCTGAATTAGCTTCAGTCAGTTGGGCATCTGTCGGTAAATTTCCATACGAACCTTTATTAATTTCCGATACATAATAATCGGTATAGTATTGTAAATAATGAGCATGTTCAGCTGGTGTGGTGGCGTATACGGATGCACTATATTCCGCCAGGCGGGGCACATCAGCCAACATATATGAACAGCCCATCATGCTCTGAATATTGGAGGTAGCAGCTGCAGCAGCAGCTATTTCAGCTGCTGTCAAAGGTCCTATAATGTTTGTGACATTATTTGTACTATTGCCACTGCCACCACTAACGGGCGACGTCTCATTTTTCTTCGGTACCATTTGACGATTTTCATGATCAATGCAATAGGTGACAATGACTGTAAAGGAAAAGGTCATTAACTAACTAAAACTAAACTTTTGATGAGAGTACTAAAAAAAAAACTCACTTTCGCGGCCGTCAATTTTCAAAGCCGGATCCAATGTGCTCAAAATATTGTGCAAACCCATTGAATCGATTAATGTTTCAAAATTTAAATAACAAATGCCGCGCGACGTTTGCGTTAGTGCATCACGACTGATTAACACTTTTGTTATCTTTTTAGCCAATTCGGGAGCATGCTGTTGTATGGCCATTAGGACGCCCTCCTCATTAGTTAGCACATCCAAATTGCGCAACATAATCTCTGCATTGATGAAGTAGGGAGTAGGAATGTGTCAATATATTACATTTTTATATATATGTATATAACAACAATTTGAAAAAGAAAGTTTTTGTTTTTCAAAGTTTTTATACTTTTCGTGAGTATGTTGCTGACTTCGTCGCTGCCCTCTCCGCCACGTTCGCTCTCTTCACGTGAGGCGCAACATTTAAAACAGCTGTCACGTCGTTTAAAATTGAAGACGCCACACTGTGTGTTAAGAAAATAAAAAAACAAACAAATTTCAATATTTCTTCAATTACTTTTCCTGCAATACATACTTTACCGCAATACCAATCGTTGCCGTTCGCTTTCGATTTAGCTCCTTGTTCACGCGAATGACTATATTCCAACGTGCTGCGACAATTATCTTGTAGCTGCAGTGAACCCTAAATGGAAAGACAGAGAAAGGGAGGATCGATTAGTTTTTGTTGTCTTAGAAAACATCCCAGACAGACTACACAAGTCACCGGTTGCTGCACTTTTCGTTTGTATGTTGATGCACTTTTTACGATTCGGTACAGTGGTTGGTAACATATTTTGGAGCTTTTTGGGTAGAGTCAAAATTTTGCTTTTATTTTTTTTTTTTGTGTCGTTTTTATATTTTCTAATAATAATTAATTCTCTCAACTAAAGTTTCTCTACAGGGATTCTATGTGCATGAGTTTAATGTCAAAAGGTTAACGGTTAACGGTTAAAGGTAAACTGTTTCCTACACCATTTCAAAGATTGGAACAAACTCTATATCAGAATGATAATTGGTTCTAAAACAACATAAACAAAATAATAAAACTGAATGATGGTAACAGTTGGTACTTAAATACTTAGTAAGTACTTAAGTACTTACTACAAAATGCATCAATACATGGTAAGTCAGTATAGTAAGTACTAAGTACTTAGTATTAGGGCTAAGTATATATACTAGTATTTACTAAGTACTACTAAGTATGTACTAATGCTTAGTACTTAGTTACTTACTTTGGTACTTAGAAAGTATTTGTGCCTAAGTATTTGTACTTAGTACGTACTAGTGCTTAGTATTAGTACTTACCAAGTACTACTAATATTTAAGTACTTACTAACACTAAGTTCGTAAATATTAATAAGTACTTAAGTACTTGATAAATACTAATACTTAAGTATTTAGTATTAGTAATCAAGTCATTATTAAATTATAAAATGAGTACCAAATGGCCGATTAAAAAAAAATTAAGCAAAAAACAATAAAAAGGGATGAAAAAAATGTTTACTCATATAAAACGGACTAAAAAAAACGTGGTGCAGAGTATACGCGTATATAAATTTCTTTCTTTTTGTTTAATGTCTGAGGAATATAGTTTTTTATTTAGATCTTAACCCCTTTGTAATGGTGGGATTAGCATTGTTGTTGTAGTTGTTGTTGTTTAGTTGATACCTGAGTTAACTCCATCCAATGCGCCGCTTCATCAATCGTATTAAACTCGACGAAAGCAAAACCACGTGATGCACCTAAAGTTTTAAATAAGAAGCAGATACAAAATTGGTTTTTGATAAACAAATAATTCAAGTAATCTTGTTTTGGTTTTTTTTTTTCTCGTTTTAATTAAAAACCTATTTTTGCCTTTTTTTTATATTAATTTTCTGTCTAACAGAGAATGTATATATGGCTGATATATTTATGTGTATATACAAAGGAAAGCCAGACAGCCTATTATGCTGACGGTGACAGCAAAAGAGAGCTTTTTTTTATATACTTACTTACTTGGATTAATGCACATAATGATCATCATGATCGATTAATTAGGATCATATATATACTACATATACATTTATGGGGGGTGGGGGGGAAAATTGATGAAATTTTGTTTTTCAACACCTACCTGTTGTACGTTTACGTATTAGACGTATAGAGGCAGCAGCCATACCATTTTGTATTAAAGCGCTCATTATCTACAAAGCAAAACCACAGGTTCCAACTGTTCAAATAATCAATTAATTCCCGGTCAAACTTACGTCGGCCTCGGTTATGTGAGACTGTAGACCCAACACGATAATTGTATTGGAGGGCGTTTTATTATACACATGATCACTCATGTTATCGTCACTGTCATCACTGTCACGATCACGATCACGATCGCGTTCTGAAGAATTGTAACGTCGGCCACCGCTACCACCACCCTGCCGCCTATATTCTCTTTCCCTAAAACGAAAAAAAAAACAAAAAAATCAATTTCCTCGTATTTTCGTTAAATTTTTACTTTCCTTACTTTCGATCTCTGTCATAGTCCCGATCATAATCTCTTGAACTCTTGTCACGTGACCTTTCATAATTATCTGTTGAGCGTTCATCATTGTAATTATCATCGTTGCGAAAACGAAAATTATTGTTATTTCCATTGTTACCGTTACCACTACCACCACCTCCACCACCATTGGTGCCGCCGCTCCTGGTATGTCCATAATTACGTTCTTCTTGGTAATCAGAATTAATTATATCCCTGTACAAATCCTTTTCATGACTTGAACCGCGTCGATGATTCCTTTCGCGGCTGCGTGAACGTGAATTACGTCTTCGATGACTTTGATCCCGATTGCGTTCTCTATTAATAAAAAAAAATCATAAAAAAAAACCAAGTAAGTCAACTAAATTTGGCTTACACCAAATTTTAAAAACACTCAACATCTGGGCGTGGCAGGTATATAATTATACCGTTTAGTACTGTATGTATTACGTATCACTCTAAAAGTCGAGAACGTTTTTTTGTTGTAAATTATAAGCATATCTAATATACGACCAGGCCCATTTTTGTAGAATATATAGATGGGAGAATTATAAATATTTAAAACAAATTTTTAATTTTTTATGCCAGATAAATAGATTTTTGTCGATTGTGGGCGCGGTCCTCGATTGATTTTGATTAAGTGATCTGCGGACAGAAACTTAGTTTGAGCTCAATATCTCAAAATTTACGACTGTGAGAGTAACAACAACAAATGGACGTACGGAGTCACATTTATGTGGAGAATATTAAAAAAAAAGCAACGTAAACAATTCATGCTGTCAGATTATTTATATTTATATTTAAGGTGGTGACGACTACATATATATATATTTATTATACCCTCCACATAAAAAGTGGGTTATGTTTAGAAAAACTTCTTACCTAGATCGTGAACGTGATCTACTGTAGCGACGATAACCACTTCCACTACTACTTCCATTACGATAACGTCGTGGTGAAATACTGCGTGAACCTGTGCAAAAAAGTTTTCAATTTTTTTATTTAATAAATTATATTCTGCGGAAACACGTTTCCCAGGGCCGCACTCATTTTTTTATATACAACATAACCTTTGATGATGTATAAAACAATATTTTATTATTTTTTTCTTTTTCATACTACATAAAATCATTTTGCACTACTTAAATGACAAACGAGAGAACAACGACGACCACACTTACGTCTGTTCATGTTTTCTGGGCGATTTTTTTTCTAATCAATTTTATACAGAAAAATTTGATACAAATGTTAAGCAATTCTAATAGATTTCAGCTTATTTTGATAAATTTCTAATATTTTATTAATAATTTATTATATATAGAGTGAAAAACTTTTACAAGTAAATAGGATCTTTTTCTCACTCAGAGTAACTGTCTTTTTCTTTTTTTTTGCGTGCTATGCTTGCAATCAGGGTTGTATGTGATTGCTTAGCTAAAATGATGGGTAGTCACAGTGAATTGTGTACATAAAGCATTGAAATGACTTTCTAGTCCTCTCTGCAGTTGACAATTACTTTTTAATTTATATATATTTATTTACAAATATATAATGTACAAATATTGTTATTTTTAAATGCTATATAAACCATTTTATATAAATATTTATTTGTTAAAAATAGGATGCTTTAGTAAAAAATTATCCACATATCCCAATTAACTACTTTTAATAATTATTACTAATTAGGAAAACATTATGCAACTAATTATTCAGTATCGGAGTTTTCATTATCTTTATCTTCATCAGTGTCACTATCTTCCAGTTCGGGCATTGGGAAGCGCAATAAAGCCGCTGTACCCGTCAGCTGACACAATTGCTCTCCCGATATATGCATACTTGAGAATATTTTCACATCACCGCCCGCCTCCCGTACACTTTCCACCAACTGAACATACTCTTTGCGTAAATTAACATCTTGACAACGAAACAAATTGTCCGAAATGAGTAGCGTTTCAATGGCCATCGATTCAGCGGCACGTAAAACATGTTTTTTACCATAAAACGCTTTGGCTGGCTCACATTGTAACATGGTATAGAATTGCTCTAAAGCTTTTACTTCGCCGGCAGCCTTCGTATCGGATATTTTCACCATTACGGCTGGATCTTGAAGAACTTCTTTGAGTGAATGCTTGAAACCGGACGATGAGTGCACTAGCATAAATTTACTTTTATTATCCAATAACACTTTTATATCCAATTTAACAGCCTGCTGAAACATATACTCGAAAAATTGATCTCTTACGAATCCCGGCGAGGCCAAGAGAACACATTTCACGATTTCAAAATTGACATGACGCAAAATGCCTTGCATAACACTTTCATAGAATTTGGTTAGACCCTTTTCATGCTGCTGTATATTACCCTTTCGTTTACGGGGTATATTTATTTCGATTTTACTACGTACCAATGTCATGCTGAGCGTTATTAAGCAAACATGTGCCAAACCTTCCTGCATAACGATGGCTGCCACATCAGCTGATTGTGTGGGATCGCACGCCATATCAATACGCTCCAAAGCTATCGAATCCCATTCTTGTTTATGCAATTCAAATTTACGATTCAATTCCAAATCCAATGTATGATAAGCACCCATTTTTACATATTGATTTTCAACAATATTACGTCCTTTCAGTCGTAACATACAAGCCTGAGTATCAAAATCAATTGATTCGACACGAATGGTGAGGGTAGTGCGTACACGGCTACTGGTACTCGAACCAGTGGCCGTTTCATTTTGCACTTTACGTATTGTTGTGCTGCGCACACTGTCTCCTTCTGCTATCAGATTGTAAGCATGCCACATGTCTTCGGATTCTTCGGGTATTAATACCACTGTTCTGAAAATATTGCCATAAAAAATAAACAACAAATTATAACAAACATCTAAATATATGAATAATTACCCTTGACCACCTTTATCAAGACTTTTATGAACCAGCTTCATTTTGGCCAAATCTGTAACAATACTTAGAATTTTTTCAAACTAAACTAACTAAACTGTCAGTAGTTGTGTAGCAATAATTTCCGAATGTTACTTTGTAAGCGTAGAAGCATTTTTTTTTTTTTTTTGAATATTTCTAAATATTATATTTACCAAATAAAAGCAATCGTATGCTTAACACATTTTATAAATACCTGATTGGTTAAACATTCACAACACATGTTAAAGATAAATAACTAATTAGGCTATAAAATTAACTGCCAGGTTTTAGAAAAAACATATGAAGGCCCGTTATTGATGTAATTATTTACTAGATATCTGTAAAAAATAAACAAAATGGGTGGTAAGAGTTTTTATTGTGATTATTGCTGCTGTTTTATGAAAAATAATTTAAATATACGTAAAAACCATAATACGGGAATGGCACACAGTATTGCTAAAGTTACATATATGAAACGATTTGAAGGTAAATGTATTATCAAGGTATTTACTAAAATACCTGCAAACTAAGTATACTTGTTCTATATAGATCCCAAAAAAATATATGAAGAAGAATTAAATAAAACCCCATGCACCAGATATTCCAAAGGTATATGCAAATTTGGTTTATATTGTCAATATTCTCATTTTAATAAAAAACAATTACAACGATTGAAGAAAACAGGTAAAGTTTGATTTTTTTCTTTTTTGCATTATTATTAATCTATATTTATAATTTAGTTGGCCGTTTACACAAGCAAAAGGATAAAAATACTAAGGCTAATTTGAGTAATAATAATAATAATGAGTATTCATATGCTCAGTTCATGCCATGGCAGCAAGATAGTGATTGCACTAAATCAAAAGAAATAAAAAATAAGTTGAATAAATATAAAATAACGCTACCACCCTCATTGAAATGTATAGATTTTAAAAAATTCCCTAACTTTGAGAAGCACGAATATAAATGGGGCTAATAACTCTCTTTCTAAACAATAATCTGTAATAATTTAATGACTTTATCCATTGTATAATCGATTTCCAAATTTAAACCCAAACTGCGACCAAACTCATTATAAAAACTTTTAGCATCTTGTCCACTAAAATTCTGTATGCGGGGATCACTTAAATGAGCCAAAAGAAAGTAAATCATCGACTCTAGTAAAAAACATTGTATAATTAATTAAAACAATAATAAATAAATAAACACAATTACCTAATTTGTTTTCCATGGCAAAATATAAAGCCGTATTACCCGTGCACATATCGCAGGCCATTAATAATTCATTTTTAAGATCGGAATTTTTTATACAATTTTTAGCACCGTTTTCTGCATTCATTTTTAAGCATACATTCTCATAATATTTCAAAAATTCTCTCTTTTCAGTTTCCGAGTCCGAGTCCAATGTATTATAATTAATAGAACGTTCATAATATATTTTTCCCAACGAATTTTTATCCAATGTATTTAATAGACATTCAGCTAATAAATATCGTTCATGTCTGACAGCCAAATGTAACGGTGTATAGCCATCATCATTTAAAAAAAGCAATTGCTTTAGTTCAATATATTTTAGTAGATATTCCATAGATGCTATTTCAATATTATGCAATATGGCCAAGTGTACAACGGTATTGTTGTGACTGTCCAATGAGTTGGCATTCAGACCCTTTAACAGTAAAAGATTAATGATGGGTGGAAAACAGTTATTAGCTATGGCCAATTGTAGACAGTCCTGAAAAGGAAAAAAAATTTTAAAAACAAAATTCTATACAATGATATTTGTTATAATTGCCTCTTCCTCGTTGGTCAACAGTTCATTTAAATCAACTTTCTTTATCTCTTGCCAGATGTAAATGTGCCGTTTCAAACGTATCGAATGATTATCTAAAATGGTTTCATGTATGGGTCTGTGCCCAAAAGTTTAATAATTAAACAAATATTGAAATTTTTTCATTCCATTGTTAAGTACTTACAGTAAACCATTATCCATACGTATTGGAGCTATCAAAAATTCTTTAATCATTTCTTTAAGTAAGACGCCTTTTTGGTTATTCTTTTCAAAAATAAACTCATTTAATAGATCAAAATCCAAAGCACTACAATCGGTGGATAATAAATAGCTAAACGAATCTAAGCGGGTACGTTTATTTAGCTGTACATTCTCATTAGTGGCAGCATCTTTATCATTGTTATTGGGTTTAAAGATTTCTGTTTTTCGTTTTTTTATAATATTGGGTAAATGATGATTACGGAACGCTAACGCTGTATGTGAGACTTTACTAACTTGTGGCATTAAAACGCGCCGTTTACGTTTTGGTTTTTTATTTAACAATTTCTTTGTATTTGTTTCCGCTTGTGTTAAATTTGAAAGATTACTTAAATCTGTTGTTCTTGTTGTTGTTGTCGTTGTTGTCTCTTTAACCATACCGAGATCTGTTTGTGTTGCTACCGTGGAAAATGTTTTCATTTTCCCATTAATTGCATCCAATACTCGTTGCTGCACTTCTTTATCTGGCAAATGCCACAAAGCCGCAAACAAATCTTTATAAGCTGTTTGCATAGACTTCCGCTGATGATATATTTGGTTTGGTTTTATTTTGCTGATAACATTGGGCATTTTAGTAATATTTATAATATTCTTGTTTGCAGGCAAAAATAGTTTAATAGGTGGCGAAGGCTTTGGATCTGTTGCAGCAGCTGAATCTGCTTTCATTAATAGGACAGGTTTAATAATATTTCGTTTTTCCATATTTATAAAAATATTAATATTTTGCAAAAAAGCAAATATTTAGAAATTAATTTTATATTATAACTAGTGGGTAATCCCCTTGAACAGTTAGCACATCTCTAACCAATATAATAGTGTTATTAAAACAGAGATGTAGTATTTTTCTTTGTACCCTAATAAAATATTTTTTCCTATTTGATGTTATTTTCTATTGATTTTTTAATTATCTAAATAAAAATACAATTGAAAATATTATAGACCATCAAATACCCTACACCACTTGATGTATTATTCAGTTTCTTTTTGGGCTAATACATACCATTGTACCAAATTTCATTGATATATGGCATTGGCCGTTTAGGAGTTACAAACCCTTTACCAAAAGGGTGCAGGGTATAAATATGCGTATATTTGATTATACAACAATAACTATAAATAATTTTACTAATCTTTTTATGTTCACTTAACGTGCATCAACATGAGAAATAAACTTAGTCAAGATATTTTCTTCTTTGGCGTAGTAGCAACGCTGTAAGTAGGTAAAAAGATAAAAATTTGCGAGAGAAATTTCCCAGAGAGAGAATGAATTACAAAATTAAAATTTATTTTTATACGGTGTTAAATGATTTAAAAAATCGATCTAATCGAGTTCTTATTTAGAATTTAATATGTTTAGGTGCTCATCTATATGGTAATATGGGAAGAAATACATTCTACATTCTATACATAGCGATAATCTACAAAAAAAAATATCATGACTAACTAGGGTTGCTAATTTACGGCAATTGTATTTACTTTAGGTAAGGGTTACCATACCTAAGAATAAAAATTTAAAAAACCTAACGTCAAATTTGCTAAAGTCTTTTTATTTATTCATTAATCTGTATAATTTTTTGTGTCTACATTTAGTTTAAAAGAATTTAATGGTAATTATAGGTAATATTTAGAAATAAAATAGAAAAAATTGAAATTTACAAACTTTTCATATTAACATTTTATAATACTGTATATACACTAAATACAATACATAGAATAAAATGATGTAAAGGAATATCCAAAACTTGTCATTATACAATACATTATTTAATACAAGTTTAATTTTATTTAATAGCTACAATATCTATAAACGTGGTGCAATATTAAGTGAAGTGTAATGATATTGAAATCTTATATTTTATATGTACACAACGCGCCTATTATAGCATTTGTTAAACTGACTTGTTTTTATTTTCTTTTATTTTAGATAAATGTTCATTTTTAGCGTTAGCTGCCTTTATTAAGGGCGGCCATTAAAATTAAATTATATATTAATATTTTGTTCAACATGAGCTTTTCGTTCACTCTTTATTACTTTTTTTTTTCTTTAACCTAAAAATCGTATATTGGTGAAGATGGCTCTGGCGGGACGTTTACGATTACAAAAGCTAATCGTTTTACCATTTCGGCCATTTCGATTTTCATGTAAATTCACCAACAATTTAAAAACATCCTCTTTACTGGGCGTACAAGCATAACGTAATTCCGGATCATAATTACTAAGAAAGGTTTCACAATAATCGATAAAAAATGGACGGTGGAGTAGAATAAATTTACAATATAAAAATATTTTGTGTTTACCTGCGATTTTTATTGTGACGTTTCCACGGATAACGGCGATAATACCGGGAACGTTTACTTACACTATTTATGCTGACTGGAAAAGTGCTTTCATTTGATAAATTTTCATTTAATTCATCTTCTTCAACATAAACAATAGGTAAGGGGTCCAATGTGGGATCCTTTAACAAGCACAGTGTAATAAATAATAATTAAAAATCGGTTATTATTATTAATTATTTCAGCTGACCTCCAACATTTTTATCAGTATGGCTGATTTAGTAACAAGATCTTGTTCATCTTCCAAATCCTGATGTAATTTTCGCAACATATTTGGCGCATTAACTGTTTCATCGTCACTTTTGCCATCATAGCCATTGTCGGGTTTTGAGATTTTTAAAATTTGATTCGATTTAGCCGCATCTTCACTTAAAGCACGCATTAATTCTGCAACAAATAATAAAAGTTTCAACAAAATTTTCATTTATGTGATCAAGTATTCGTATCTAATAGACAAATATGAAATCGTTAAGAACCGCGCCCTCAACATTTACATAGCTAAATCCTATATAGCTACAGAAATGTCTTGAAACAGATGAAATTTATACCCACCACCCCGGGGGATAATTATGTAAAATGTTATCAAAATGTTTGTAACATGTAAAAAACCCTATAAAGTGTGAATTCTGAATCGGTTTAGGTGTGTCTGTCTGTCCGTCTATGTGTCTTTCTATTGTATATATTCTTCTGGTCGCAAAAACTGATATATCGTCTTCAAATTTAACAGATAATAATATATAATTCTTGCACACAGGTTGGCTTTGGGTAAAATTTGTAAAAGAACACGCCCACAATTACATAAAAACTAAAAATGGGTCAATTTTTTATACACTTTTTAGCATCTTTATTTTGGGTATCACTGTAAAACTATAAAAGCTAAGAGCCTGAAAATTGTTACATATTTTCCTTAGAGGATTTTACAGAGCTTTAAAATTGAGGAGCATCGATCACTCCCACCAGTTAAAATTTAACAAAAAATGAAAAACATTTTCGTTAAAAAAGGAAAGAAAACAATCTGAGTTTAGTATTGCCCATAAAAACAAGTGAATATGTTTTGGTCGGCCAAGCCCGGACCATTTAATACTATACTACTACGTAGCTCTCTAAATTATGCTTTATAATTAGTTTAAATGCATCTAGGCTCAAGGCTCTGCCATAAAAGTTACTTTGTAAAATATCATTACATGGAAGAGGGTTCTAAAAATAGTCCCTTCGGGTCCAAATTTGTTACAGTCAATTATTAAGCTAATTAGCTATTGTTCGCCAAATTTTGTCAAAAAGTATTAAAAATTGCGAATTTTTGCTGTATGAAGACTTCTCTATATAATAAAATCTTATATGGGGAGGGATTCAAAAAATGCTGCGATTTGGTTCGTTTTCAATAGGATTCTTGTTTGGACCAAACTTCATCGAATCATGTCAAAAAAATTCCATCTGTAGTTTGCGTACTATTTGGCAGGGATATTTGATATAGATGGACATACGGACATGGTTAAATAAATTTAGATTTTGATATTGTAATAAAAAATGGCTAGAGCATGTCTCATTTTTGCCACAGGTGGTATAGGGTATAAATAATTTAAGACTACGCCTATAATTTAATGGATATTCAATATTTTAACTTATCAACTTTATGTAATAACTTACCATCACCTGGGTCATAAACTGGTCGTTCGTTCAATTCATTAAAATCTTGATGGGGTCGAAATACAATTTTACCATTAGTTGTGGTGTGCGGTTCATCGTATAAAGATTTTGGCATCACATCATCTAACATATCCAAAGCGCTTTTGAAAATCTTATTATTATCAGATGAGGACAGAATGGAAACGTAAGCTGTTGTTTGTACTACAACAGTAGCCAAAATTAAAACTAATGTGCAATTAAAAAGTAAATCACACGACATTTTGATATGTGTTGCAACGCAGAATCGTAGTAGAGTAGAGGGAGGTAGTTGGAGCTAAAGAAATGTTGGCTGTAAATGAAGAAAATTCATACGTGGTAGAGAGTGCCGGAAAGTATTTATATTTATAATCACTTTAACTTTAATTTTAATTTTAATTTCTTGTTTATGTGTGTTGTTGAGGAAAAAGGAGCTTATTTGATGCTTCCTCATATTCTTTGTTTGCTAATGCATACGATACCAAGAAATGGTGAACATGTGTTAGCGTGAAGGCCTCATATTTAAATGTTATTTTTATTATAATTAAAACCGCTACATGACCGTAAATCGCCTTTTATAACGTAATATAGCTCATAGTATACTTTCAGGCTTATAAATATGTTAGTTTCAAATTTCTTTGCCAACTTCTTGGCTGCTAAAGAACGACCATTATCATGTTAATGTAATATTTTTTCATTTCTTCTACATTAATTTTAATATGAAGCATATTTTGTTGTAATTATTGTTGTGTACAATGCCAGATAGAGCACAAGCTTGCAAGCTGCTAGACACATATACAATCAACGTTATGTTATAAATTGTAAATAAATACAGACACTGCTCTACTACAGCATATAAATAACATATCATGCTATTAACTTATAACAACAGCACAACTAATGAGTTAATTAATCTTTGAACATATAATTAAAATGTGACATTTTCCCGTTTATTGTTATTTAAACCTTCGGACATGAGTGAATTGAAGGAAATCATTTAATAAAGTGAAAAATATTATGAACCAACAATGAAAACAGTAAACAATGATGTACCGTAATTTTCGTCACAGCCAATAATGTGAAGATTCCAGATGTGTTTTAACTTTTACCAGAAACGTGCAATTTTCAACATCTTCTAGTAGAAAACAAACAACAATTCTTCTCACCTTGAATTTGTAACGATTTATAAAATGAAGAATTTTTACTCAATTAAAATTTAGAAGTAAATGAAAATATTATAGTCCATTACCAGTGTACAAAGAAAAATCATAAATTTGTTAAGAAATCTCCAGTTATCTCAAATGAAACATCAAACTTAGTATACACTACTATACAACAACAACATGACCAGCAAGGAAGTTAAATTTGGCTTTTACCCAAATCTTAAGTATCCTGCATATGTATTCATGTAATTACGGTCTCTATTAGTTTATTACCCCAACAACTAGCAAATGGTGTGTCACGCTGAATGTAGTTTTTGTAAATTGTAAGCGTCTCTGCTATCCGACCACGCCTATTTTTTGTACCTAGATGAATGGGATAACTATAGATATGCATATAAAAGTTTCAAGTTTTTGTTTTTTTGTCGATTTTTATCGATTGTGGGCGCGTCTGTTATTCGACCACACCCAATTTTATCATATCGATTTACAGAATATTTATATATACACATATTAAACTTATTTATAGATTTTTGTTAATTGTGGGCGTGGCTTTTGACCGATTTTTCCCATTTTAAATAGCGATTAGCGATTAGCAAAGTAAAAAATTTCAGCTCAATATCTCAAAATGTACGCTTCTGAGAATGCCAACAACGGACGGACCCACGGACACACATCTCTAGATCGACTCAATTTTTGATACTGATCAAGAATATATATACTTTGTGGGATCTTTGGCGCCTCCTTCTGGTTGTTATAAACGTAATGACAAATTTAGTATATCGCCCATCTTATGTAGAGAGATACAAAAATAAAATTTTGGTAAAATATTAACGAAGACTTTTTTAAATTATATTATAATATTGCCACGCCCAAAAATTAATTATATTCTAAGCATTTTTATATCCTCTACGTACGATGGGAAGTATACTCGATATGGAACATATCCATTTGCAACACTCAGAAAGAAAAAAACCTCAAATACCCTTCATTCATGACCAGCATGAAAAACTGAACCGATCTAGACATGTGTGTCCGTGTGTCTGTCTGTTGTTGGCATTATCATGGGCGTACATTTTGAGATATTAAGCTAAAAATGTTCACATGTTCAGACACTTTTAGTTTTTGCACGCCAATCGCTATTTAAAATGGAAAGAATCGGTCAAAATCCACGCCCACAATCAATAAAAATCTATATATCTGCCACAAAAATTACGCTACAAAGTGGAAATTTGGTATGCATGTGTGTAATTATGCCATCCATAGATGTATCGAAAATGGGAGTGGTTGGATAACAGAGCCGCCAACAATTCACAAAAAACCATACACCAACTGTTAAGTAATGCATAATCTATTAGAATGCGTAATATACCCACCGTTATAGATGAGGAGAGAATTTAAAACTTGGTTCAAGCCAAATATAGTTTTCTCACTTTTTATTCAAATAAATTTGAAATTTATTAAAAATTTTTAAATTTTTTTTATTTTTGGGAAAGTACTACAGTGGTTCTGTATTTTGTGGAAGAGGATAATGATGGAAATGATGAATGGACTTGTTTTTATTCCATTTGCATGACCATCAAAAGGAAGTTACATAAAAAAAAAAACAACTTTTAATCGCAAAAATTAATTTTCCTTTTTTTTTTTTAACGGCATTCAGAAGTAAGTTTCTAGAAGAACTTCTTTGCTGATTTTGTTGTAAATTTTAACTTAAATGCGGTAAAAATAAATATTACGAGGGATGGATTCAAATTCGAAACTATTCTCCTGTTAGTATTGGAGATTTTTCTAGGAGTTCTTGCCGTAAAGACTTTTCCTATCGGATTGTCTCAAAGAAAATTCTAATTTTATGAAATAAATTCTTTCAAATTAATCGATTTTTGCCTTCATTTATAAAGAATCTTTATATAATTTTTTTCTTCTCTTAATTTTATTAAATTTCCAAAAAGTTGATGAATATCCAAAATTTGGTTTTAAATCTTTATATAAAAATGTTCACTTTTTTTATATTTCTATACATAAATAAGTATATGAAGAATATATATTTTCAACACTCACTTTTGAATTATTTTTAATTATTTAATCTTATAACTGGAATGAAATTTATTGTTTTTTTTTAATTTATTTTTATTTAATTTCAATGTTCAAATATTTGTATCGTATCGTGTGATTGTTCCGCATAAGAATAATTGTGTTATGTTAGGCGCCACTTGTTGAGCAATGCGTTGCCGAGTGTTAGGCGCTGTCTCTTTTATAAAGATTCCTAACTGTTGCTACAACAATGGCCCGTAACAGTTAACAATAAATTGATACACTTCGCCCAACTTTCTCTCTTTTACCCCGTTACCATCGAACAATTCTCAGAAACGGAGTTTAGAAAAAGCTTTGATAGTAAAGCTCAAAGGTTGTGTTTAACATTTATGTACTGGCGTATGTAATACTGTTTAATGCGTAATATATTATATACGTTTGAAAACTTACTTATTGTGGGTGAATATTTTATCAATGAATGACTGAATTGGTGGAATTTTTTTTTTTAAACGCAATGTTAATGGTAGCGATTTTTTGTTGGCAAATATACTTAAAATGTTTGCTTGCCGTGTCATATATTTAATACTAATGACATGTGTATATATGTAGTATATTTTTTATTACACCCTCCACATAAGATGGGCGGTATACTAAGTTTGTTTTTACATTTAAAACACGTCGGAGGAGATGTCACATAAGTGTCACAAAGTGAATTTATTGAGGATCACATTATCAAAATCTGAAACGAAGTAGATAGGTCCGTTCGTTGGCATTCTCGCGGTCATAAATTTTGCAGAACAGATATTTTGTACAGATATTTATCGTTCCTGCTTTTAGGTTGCTATTTAAATTGTGAAATGTTGGGAAAGAGCCACGCCCAAAATCAAAAAAATATATATGGATCTATTTTCCCAAAAAATTAATACATATATACATTAAGAAATTTAATTTATTTACCAAAAAATAGGGCGAAATCGATTGAGACACGCCCACAATTTACAATAAAATATTTTTTGTGCAGAATTCGAGGCGTATTGACATTAAGCCAATTTATTGATTTACCAAAATAGGGCGGAATCGATTAAAAGACACGCCCACAATTTACAAAAAAACTTTTTTTGTGCAAAATACAATGCGTAAGTTAATACATATTATATGCACTATTAATGAGAGTAATCATTGAATCTGCCACGCCCACATTTTCTATATGTATATAAATTTTTAATTTATTAACATTTGTTTTCTTTTTACTTTTCATTATTTCACCAATGTTACCACATGTTGAAAATTGTGTACAAATCGTAGTTTCAATATCTTTTCTTCCCCTTTTCCCTTTCAAGACAACAACGACCATGTTGTTATTAATGTTATTGTTGGTTCTGTTTGAGCGCTGAAGCCATCAAAATGATTAATATTGAGATTCCCTAAAGACTATAACACATGCTTGGAATATAACCTTTATGACGCTTACTAAACGGACGCCTCTACATACATACATTCATGTAGGTAGAATTGTAACAAAATGAAAATAAACAATAATTGTCTTTTATTAGTAGGACGAAGGATAAAAATGTATATTGTTGTACAAACCAAATTACAATTGTTAGTAGTGAGTTCAGAAGCATAGTATTGCAATTATAATTATAATTACTTGGGCAAACCAAAAGGAAACGAACATAAGAAATAAAACCATAGCTGATAACAAATTGAGCATATTTGTCATGTGTGTAGGTGCTTAATGTTTTCGTTTAAATTTCCAAATAAGTAAAAACTCTTACTTATGGAAACGTTCATTCATCGATACCTACATAATCTTATTGATATTTATGCGTCATAAAAACTAAAAGCATCCTAAATAGATAAAAACGCAATTTTTACATTTTTTCTCAATTTATCTTGACAATTTATTACATATATAGATATGAATTTTTAATGCTTTTCTAAAGTGTATGAATATTATTCTTTTTTTTATTATTATCATTGATTATTCACACATGAATGTGTTGACATTTTAACCCTGAAAGTTATGCACTATTAGCAGACGCCAGTGCTATTAAGGTAGGATTTGTAATTTTTATGATTATGTGGGGGTATGTTGGTTTTGTTCAAATGTTTGAGGCTAGCTACACCCTCCAAAAAATATATATAATAGAATAATGTTGATTTAGATCGCTTCTGTCCGTCTGGGTGTCCGTTTAGAAATTTATTCTATGACTTTTTCTGGGATCTATAACGGTGCAAAAATCGTAACGAAATTTGACATAAATAATTTTCGAGTTTTTTATGGTTTCTTATTGCAAATGGACAAAACTGAACCAAGTTAGGGCCTCAAATTACGACCTAAACCCGTGATTTTCAGCACTGTTTTAGTTGCAAATTTTTCTATATGAATCTGAAATTTTATGGACATATTTATTATTAACGAAAAAGATAGTATAATTAAAATCCATCCACCCTGTGCGGACCTAGGCTATATATTTCGGTTCCAGTTTAATAAATTCCGATTTAAAAAGAAAAGCGAATTTAGTCTTTTATTTATACATTCTAAAGGTATATGAATAATAGAAATTGGATCAGCCGTTCGAGAGATATATTAAAAAGAAAATGTGTACCTTTTGAATTTGAAAATTTCGCATTAATTCTGAACTATCGAGACGAATGTTGTGATTTTTTAGCAAAACTATTTCTAATACTACTTTTTATATTTCTAATGCCATGCCATCTAGTTATAGCCATGAGTCCTTTTATTTTTTTCCTAAATTTGACAATTGATTCAGGGGTACTGCAGTTTATAAGGAAGTTTTTCCAGGTTATTTATATATTCATTTATTTATTTAAAACCTGATTCAGTGAAAATACGTCACGAACTAAATTCAATTTTATAATAATTGTTGAATTTTGCATTAAAAATGTGTAAACAATATATATACACATAAATATATAATTCAGATTTTAACTGTATCTATGCAATTTACGAATCCCAGTCACGTACTCTTAGAGCAGTCTAATTGTTTTTTTAGGTTTACTTGATGTAGAAGGTGCTATGCTCCTTTGATATTATTTGATTAGTTTAAGCAAGTTTTCGTTCAGTCCATTTTGGAAGAAGGCTACGCAGATTCCATAACATTTATATGATCCTGATACGTTCATTTAATTGTATACCGCAACTGTCTTAACTCAATTTGTCAGTTTTCAAGTGAAAGTAACTCTTTCCATTTCTATTTGAGTTCTTCCATTTGAAATTGGAAATGGTCTAGATCAAGTCAGTTTTTACTGCTAATCAAGAATATATATAATTGATATGATCTTGGACGCCTTCCACTAAGTGTTGTGAAAGTAATCACAACACTTTATATACTTTTCTCATCTCATGTGTGGAGGATATAAAAACATTCACAAAAAACTCTCCAGATTACATAAGCAAATAATGTATATTTTTATGGCAGTATGTTAACAATAACATTTCATATATAAGCCAATTGTATATAACTGGTTATTGTTGTAGTATTGCAATCGCTACATAGTCATGATGGCTCAGTAAAACCAATAAAATGGAAAAGTTGTTGAAAAGTAAATATTAATATTATTTAAAGGCTGATTGTAGCAAGCGGTATAAATATGTATGTATGTATGTACACATGTATGGTATAGCTACACAAGATGGTGAGTGTATGTGTCCATTTTCCTTACTTTTGCAAATAAGCCCACTGGCCTGGTAAAGAAGAAATTCCTGAACAGAGATTAACATTATAATCCAGAATCTTTTTGCTGTAGCCAAACACACAATTTTATTTAAACAATTTTACTCAAACAATTTTATTTATAAGCCATTCCAAAATATAGTTGTCCAATTGAAAACATATAAAAAAATAAAAAAACGACAAATACAAAATTTCTAAAAATTAAATTAATTCTTCTAAAAATTCTTCTTCGACAACTTCTTCTTCCTCAGCTTCTTCCTCTACAGCACTCTCCATGCGATCACCAATAATAACCTCTTCGGCCAATTGATACAATTCGCGTATATCCTAAATTAAGAAAATAGAAAATTAATGTACAATGATATGGAACCAAGGGCAGTAACAGCAAAAAGTTGATTATTTAAAAATTAAATTCCAAAATGCAGAATAGAGAACTTATTGAAAAGGTTATGCTTATGAAAACTAAGAATCAAGGCATGCCAAGCGCTTTTTTCCCATTTTAGTTGAAAATCAAGCATTTATCAGACATGATATGATTGCTAACAATAATGCCATCATTTCTGTATAATTTTTCGGCTATTCTATTCTATTAGATTTAAGCGAAACGGAAGGGAAGAAATTATTTTTAATATACTTACACTGGCATTTCGCAGTTGCATGATTTTCTCATCCTCATAGCGCAAATGGTCATATTGCTCTTTGGAAATGAGAAGACCGGCAGCCACATCATTTTCCAGTTCCTGTTGTAACATTAAAGCATAACGCTGTTTAGCCATACTAATGGTGCTACCCTCTTCAAACGATTCACCGCTCGACATTGAGGATGCGTCATCTGAGACCAAATTCTGCTGTTCTTTATCGTCTTCCTCCATATCATCCACTTCCATACCAAAGGCACTGACAATTTGTCCAACCTCTTTATGGGATGTTGGTTGTCCAGTTTCGTCACCCTGTTTCATAGCCAAATTTAATTGCTGCCAATTTAAATCCATTACCTTAATAATATAGATTAAAATACAAAAATGTGCAATACCGATGCATTATCAATTCCAGTGGTCGTCATGGTTTTCAATTTATTTTTTATTTTCTATTTTTTTTAAAAATATTTTTTATGAAATATATCGCGTGCTTTCCGTATATTGAATGCTTTATAATGAAAATTTTTTCCATTTATATAAGAAAAAACTGACAAATATTTCAAACATATTTGGATTATTTTTCAAAGATTTCAAAGATATTTCTACAGTATTTTAAGTGAAGGTAGGTAGTGGAAGCTAAACAATACATTTATGTATTGTAGACTGTAGAAAAGAAGAGGATTTCGATTTTCTCCTTAATTAAGGGTTTAAATCAAATCTGGGATATCCTCTACATTTGTACGAAACCTACCCCACCTTGTGTGGGCATGGCATATATACAAGTTCACTAAATAGCGAAAACTGCATCAAAGAAGATCATTTTTGAATCGTCCGTTACCTGATTAAATATAAATATTTATATAAAATTTGAACTTCGTAGATATAATTTTGCGTCCGTAAGATTGTATTGCCTGTAGACCATTTTTTTTTTTTTGGCTATATCAAAAAGAAAACAATTTATATATAAATGAAAAATATGTGTACTTACGGTTGATAAGAGATTTTCCTGTGAACGTGTTAACATTCCTTTACGAATTTTAGCTTTTTTTTCCTTTTCGGCTTTCGCTTGTTGTTTCCTGTAAACACACCATTATTTGAATTTGGATAATGTATGCATAAGACTACACAGTAAGTATATATTTTGTTTACTTTGCTCTTATAACGTTATGCATATCTTTGGGATCCGATGAGAATGGTGTGGATACACGTAAAGAGCGTTCTTTCATTCTAGCACGTTCTTCCGCTAAGAATCTCTTCAAGTCCCTCTCGCAAGGACGCCACTCTTCATTGAATATTCTATGTTAAACGAATAACGGTAAATGGAATATAAAAAGATTTAATTTTTAGCATGATTTATAGATATATTGTTTTTGCAAAACTGAAGTAGAGAATTTATGAAGAAGCCTGGAAGCTATTTATTTTCATAACGTGAAAAAGCCAGTGAACATATCACTATGAGTATAATGTAACGATGTGATGAAAGAAAAGAAAAAAGCAAGAAAACTGTTTTAATTTAGGAAACAGGAAGTATGTATATGTGATTTATGATATGTTTAATAATTTTGAGTGGGTGGCAGTTACTTTAAAAACACGTTGTACACGAGTTTGGTACATCCTGTAAGCACTCTATACAATGTCTACTAATTTTACTCAAAGAATTCAACAACTTGATCCTTTCGAGAGCAGGTTTTAGAAAATTATAGTATCTTGATTAATATTGAATTTTGAATCGATTTAACTATATATACATGCTTCAATCCTAACGAAAGGACGATAGGAATGTGATATTTTAGCTGATATCTGTAAAGCGGAAATATTTTACATTGAAGGGCGCAGTTCTACTAGGTAACTTTATCGCATTTGAATCTCATGAGAAAAGCTTAAACTTCCAAAGAAAAACCTTAATAAATCAGAAATTTTACAACAATTTTTTGAGCAAACATTTCAATATTTATTCTATGCAAAAGTTTGGAATATTTAGACAGATTTTCTATTGCTTAAATTTCAACTTTTTTCAGTACCACATAGGATTCTTTTCGATTCAGTAACAAGATTTTTTAAATATGAATATATTAAGAAGACTATTTGAAAAATTACTTAAACAATTTAATTGATTTCAGAATGCATTACTGTACTAAAGAGAGAAACAATTCTCTAAAAAGTCTGCATATGTTAAGTGTTATAGGTTAAAATATTTAAAAAAAAAACCAGGAAAAAATACTACATTTGCCTTAAGGCACATCGTAAATATACTCCGCATGTACACACTTGTAATGGGCGTGGCAAGTACTTACGTATGACTTCTAAAACTACATAATGACACGTAATAGTCAGCAAATTTTACACTAAGTTAGGTTTTTTGTAAATTGTGGGTGTTTATGTTATTCAACCACGCCCATTTTTGGTACATTAATGTCTGAGATAATTATAGATATCTGTACAAAATTTCAACGTCATTGATCAATTTTTGTGACAAATAGATGAACTTTTGTCGATTGTGGGCGTGGCTATTGACCAATTTTGCCATATTTAAATAGTCATTTGAATGTTTGTATAAAATTTCGCCACAATATCTCAAATATTACGACTGTAACAGTGCCAACAAGAAAGAGAGACACCCGGACATACGGACGGATACGTTTAAATCGACTCATTTTTTGATGCTAAGCACTTTGTACAGTCTCTGACACCACTTTCTGGGTGTTGCAAATGCAATGACAAACTTAATATACCTTAGTATACTTATGTCGTAAATATAAAAAACAATTGTTGATATGTTTAACGAAGCATGAACGTATAAAATTATCAAAACGGATATTGAACGTTAAATAAAAAAGAAAAACCAAAGGTTAATGAAGATATATAGTATTAATCAATTTTTTATAATTATTTAAATAAAATCATATATTACCTTAATAAATCCATGCCAGCTTCCTCATCTTCTTCCTTAAATTTCTCTTCTAGAGCTCTTTGTTGTTTGTAACGTTGACGCATGAATTCGATGCGTTCTTTTTCTTCCTCTTCATGCTGCAAACGTTCACGCTCCCACTTAACACCTTGTAATTTTAAACGTTCCGAATTCTTTTCACGGTTGGTTTTCAACTAAATAATATTTGTTTTCAATTTATATTAATCCTATAGATACTTAATTAAAAAACCATATTTTATACAACCTTTGATCTAGCTTTTCGTATTTCAACATTGGCTTTTTTATTCACCACAAATATGGGATCTTCGGAAAGTTCAGGCGGTATAACATCCGTGCGTCCTTCAATTATTAAAAGACGTTCACGTTCTAATTCTTTAAGCTGAAAATGAAAACATGTAGGAAAAAAATTGAAAGAATGAAAGCGGCTCTAATCGAAGTTTAAGTAAGGTCCACTTAAATACTCTTTTTTCAAAGTTTCAAAACGATTTTTATTTTCAATATTTCATTTCATGTAGCAGCAGTTTCATACCTCTCTGGCTCTGATCCGTTTTTGTAATTGTTGCCTATAATCATCCTCGATACGTTCACGTAACTCTTTCATATAGTTGCGATCTGTTAAACGTACAACATTGGTACCCATAAGACGTTCCAAAGCTGCACTTATACGAGGCAAATTAAAGCTAAGCAAAGACAGAATCAACTTACTTGTTATTATTATTTTAAGGGTAAAGAATTTTTTATTATATAATAATTTTTTTTTGTGCAACCCTCATGTGTTGTTTCAGAATGCTGTTAATAAACTGTTTAACTGACAGGTGAGTGTAGGAATTATATCACGAACGTTCTTTAACAAATTGATGAATTTGCATGTGATGGGTGAAATGTAATTCAGGCAAGCTTACCATATATATAATTGTTTAAGTAAAGTTTGTTATGAATTAATAAAATGAAAAATTTCAATTCTACTACGGACATATGGACAGATTTTGATTCTGAGCCGGTCTGTATAAATGAAAATGGGCGTGGCATTTGCTATTTAGAACAAATTTAATAAACCTCTACCTCTTTCTGTGGTGTATAAAATATAATTTGAGTATTAGAGAATTGAAATTGAGAAAGGAGGTTTCGAAGGCAACGTAAAGATATTTTGGAATACTATCGATTACTGGGACCGTATTGTTGATGCTACCTATCCAGCTGTAGAATCCCCTTGGTTAGAATTGAAAATGATCAAGTCGGGCAAACAACGGCAAAAGCATAACACTTTAGGGTCACATTAAAGGACAAGCTATTTATTAGTTTGGAAGTAATAAGAACTAAGAATTTCTTCACTAAATTACTGTATGTTTAATGCTTCATTTTTTGTCACAAGAAAGACACATGGACATACGGACATTATTAAATAAAACTTCAAGATTTGCCACAAGAAAGACAAGCGGACATACGGACATGCAGTCATTATTAAATAAAACTTTAATATTTGCCACAACAAAGACAAGCGGACTTATGGACATACAAACATTATTAAATTGTCTCCAATTTAAAGATATTATTTTCATATATTTCACAATATCTTTAGTTTTAATTAAATAATAAAGTTCATAGAAATGTAGAAAGTCACGTTCTTCACATAGAGTTCATTTAAGCTCTGTAAACTTTTGCCCATTTGAACACTTTTCATTCACAAATTAATTGTAAATAGTGCTTTGCAGCAAACAAACTGCACGTATAATGTGAATACTGATTTTAAATTTTCTATTTACAAAATGTGGGACAACAAATGGAGTCTGCCTGAGTCTAGTTTTAACATATTTATTGAATTTTTCTAACATGTCATGTCCTTTACATTGACATTGAGTTTATTACACATTACAACTGTCGCAACAGAATTCAAAATAGAAAAATATTATTCAGGCCACATATTATGCATTATTATATATATATATATAGTTTGTATATAAATGTATATGTTGTGTAATAATGGTAAAGTCGCGTGCTGAAAAAGTGTTAATATGATATTTATTTTGTTTTGTTTTGTTTGCGACATCTTAAGTATGTAAATCGATACCAGGAAGAATTTATTGTTCAATATATTGGAGCCATGATTGGCTTTGCAAAACATGTGGTAAGTATGTATATGAGCCGTTGTGAGTGAAAGTGGTACAAGTCCATTTTTGGAAACACCTAAATTTTACCATTGCAAGCGTTTGTCATGCAAAAAATCATTAAAATTTTTAAAAAATTTTAAGATTTTTAAAAAAAGTCGACTTGCACCACTTTCCTTCACAACGGCTTTTATATAAAGAAAGTGTTTGTTTGCCAAATCACATTGTTATTGAATATTAGTTTCATTCGTACGTTTCCGTGATAAATGTCTTTTAAAAAAATATGTACTTTTTGTGTAAATTGAATAAAGCAAGAATTCTAATGGCATTTTTTTTTTTGATCGGCACTCGGGGGTTAACTTAAAAACTCCTTTGTTATGTTTCTTACATTGCAAAGCGGTACAAGGATATATTGAATTTGTGTAGATGATTGTAACTCCTAAACGGCAAAGACTAGCAAAAGATTTAAACATGATTGTCCATCCGTCTGTCTTTCCATTTGCCATTGTTCTCAAGCTATAGAACGCATTTTTTTTTGATATTTGCATGAAATTTGCTACAAGAGCATATATTGGCCTGAAGAAGAACTTTTCAGAAAATGCACCAAATTGTTTATATGACGAAAATTCACAATTCTAAATATTTTTTAACAAAATTTTAATAAAGAATAGCTAATTAGTTTAATAATTAGCTGTACAATAAATGGACCCTTTTGGACCATTTTTAAAACCCCTTTCCATATAAAAATATTTCACAAAGTGATCACTGCAGCCATATATCCGAGAGAAATTAATGCTTTAATAGTTATTGGATTCCAGGTCTTTAATATAAAAAGTCGAAGGAAGATTTGTGGCTCAAGCCAAGTGCCATATAACTTTTTACTTTGCTTACTTGCTAGAGAAGTTCTGATCATTCGCCATTCAATATACACAAGCAGTGATGCAATATCAGTGTTTTTGGCATTTTCTAAAAATTTGAAATAAAATGTTTCAAATTTTCAAAAAATATTGTACATATGCCAAAAACAGAATCAGCCAAATAAATGAACGCGTGTTTTTATACCCTCCACATAAAATGTAAGGGGGTATACATAGTTTGTCATTCCGTTTGCAACAGCCCGAAGGAGTCGTCAAAGATCCCACATAGTCTTGATCAGCATCAAAAACTGAGTCGATCTAGACATGTGTCTGAGGGTCCGTATGTCCATCTGTTTTATTTTTGAGATATTGAGCTGAAATTTTATACAAACACTTTTAGCCTTCGCATGTAAATTTCTATTTAAATTGGAAAAAATCTGTGAAGAGCCACGCCCACAATTATTAAAAATATATTTAGCTGTCACAAAAATGTACCTATGAACTTAAAATTCAGTACTCATATCTACAGTTATCCCATCCATCAATTTCCCAAAAATTGGCGCAATCAGATAACAGATACGCCCACAATCGACAATAGTCTATATATCTGCCATAAAAATTGACCTATGAACTTGAAATTTGTTATGCCTATCTATAGTGATAGCATCCATAAATGTGTCAAAAATGGTCATGATTGGAAAATAAACGTCCACAATTTACAAAACACCAAACTCAACATAAAATTCGACTTGCAAGCCGATGCGATACACGTCCACCATTCATATATAGATGCGTAGGGTATTTAAGTTTTGGCCTCAGCCAAATTTAGTTTTCTTACTTGTTTTTTCTGTTCTTTTCTTAACTTCAAAATTGCTTACTTGTAATTTGGTTCGATTATGCAGCAAACAAAATCTCTTAAATATTCATTATTCGATTCACTTTGATGCAAATTTTCATTTGCTTTTATACTAAAATGATATTCTTGTTTCTTGGAATGTGATGATGACCTTCTTAATGCTGAATTATTGTTGGTTGTTGATAGATTTGAATGTCGCGTAAGGTTACGTTTTATTTTATACATAATCAAAAATGTTTTTTTACTTTTTTAATGAGTGTTGTGAATTAGTTATTTGGTTAATTTACAAACAACTCGTTAAAACTTATAATAACTGTTTAATGTGAATAAAGAAGAGCAAAAAGAGTCAACAAGAATAATTTAGCCAACAGTAGTTTAGCCAATAACCGTAATCACGTATATGGTATGACTTTAAATATCGATATCCTCTTTTTTCTGAAAAGTTGCTCCACTTAGTTTTGTGAACTCGTTTAGACTTCTCTTTTATTATGTGGGTACTGATGCCTGTTGTATGAATATATAATACTGTGTGTGTGTGTGTGTGTGTGTGTACATTCGAGTGTATGGGCGTGCATGTTGTTTTTACAGAAACAAAAAACAAAAGCAAAGGATAATTTTGTAGGTGTTATTATAGCGTTTGCATGTCCCTTGGTGACATTATTTTATATCGTATTTCCCGGCACTAAACTAATTCACACATACGTGCTGCTTTACATACCACACATCCTTCTATTTGCCTATGTTTTGTTTTGTCATATTTATTCTGCTGGTGTTGTATAAATATCATAATATTGTGAAAAGTTTTGAGGTGTCGTATTTCCGTGTACCATTACAGCTTACCTAACACCTGCCTTAGTGTAAACTTTCCACATATACTGGCTGTGTGGGTGTAAGAAAGAAAGGCCGTATACCTCCTACTTACTAAACAGATTTCATATGTGTAAGTATATACCTACAAATAACATACAATACATACACGTGTAGAATTGTTTCATTTTCCTACTGAAACGTTAAATTGTTTTTTCTGTAATTTGTTTGATTCATGGTATGTAACCATTTATCAATTTATTTGGCTATTAATCTGTCACTGATTGAATTGCAAGCCTATAAAATACATCCATAAAAAAAAGCATTCAAGTCAAGTGTTTGTAGACTATTGTAAACAATGTTGCTTGGAAATGCTTGGAAATGCTTTTAAAGTCATCATTCTTTTAACATTGTTACGAGTAGCTGTTCTCGGACAATAAGTTAAAAAAAAATATTGAAATTCAAACAATTCAAATGTTATAGTCGATCATTTAATACGCTACACCACTTGACTTCTTAAATTATGGTACAGCACCTATAGTGGCATCTGCACACACGAGGCATTGCCATTGCCAGTCAACTCGTGAAATATTTTTATATAGAAAGTAGTTCTGAAAATGATCCGTTCGCGATCAAATATGTTACAGCTAATTATTAAGCTAATTAAATATTATTCACCAAATTTTGTCAATAAATAATAGAAATTGCGTTTTTTGTTATATAAAGACATCTTCTTAAAATAAAATCTTATATGGAGAGAGGTTCTAAAAATGGTTCAATTCGGTCCATTTTCAATAGGGTTCCCTTTTGTGCCAAGTCTTTGAGTCTTTGTACCAAATTTTATTGAAATATCTAAAAAAAATCCGATGTGTAGATTCCTTACAAATTTACATGGTCAGACAGAGAGACAGACGGACTTGGTTAAATCGAATGAAATTTTAATATTTGAAAATGCGTATGGAATCTACTGTTTACGAGTTTTAAATATTTGCTTAAACTTATTGCACCCTTTGCCTTAAGTGGTGCAGGGTATAACAAAGCTTGAAATATTCTTCGGAATATACAATAAATGTATATAAAATTTCTATTTCAACCTTAATACTATTAATAATTTTAAATACTTATGGTTATTGCTCAAAATGTATACCATTTTTAATTTAAAGTGAACAAGTAAGTAAAAGTATTATAGTCCATTCTAACCCACCATTTAATCTATTACTCAATTTATATTATCGTTACCTTCAGTTGTATCAGTAAACGAGAGTATTTCTCATATAAAAGTTATTTTGTAACAAATGAAAACATTAATTTTGGCCTGAAGAGGCCAAATCTTAAATGCCCTACACCTTTATATACAAACAATGGGCGTGGTATGTACCTAATTATGACTTCTACACTTTATGTAATTTATATAAACCTTCACGTTGAATTCGGCAAAAAAAATTCAGAAAAAGGATTACTTTAAATTACGGGCGTGTTATCCGATTTTGCCCATTTTTGGCACATCAATGAATAAGATAATTATAAATGTTCCTCCAAAATTTCAATGTCATAGGTAAATTTTTGTGGCAGATATATAGATTTTTGTCGAATGTGGGCGTGGATCTTGACCAATTTTACATAGAGATCTGCGTGAAGAGTGTTTGTACAAAATTTCAGCTCATTATCTCAAATATTACGAACGTGAGGGTGCCAAGGCTATGCGGACATACAAACACAAAGATAGATAGATTTAGTTTTTAATGCTGATCAAGAATATACTTTGTAGGGTCTCTAAGACATAATTGATGAGATTTTGTCTGTGATTCAATCTACATATTGTACGTAAAGGTACTTTTAATATTTATTGTTTAGAAATTACAAATAATGTTAAATGAAAAGTTTCGAATCGAAAAGTTATAAACAATTGTTCATTTCAAATGTAAAATAACTGTAACATAAATTCCATTTAGTTATAAATATTTTACTTGTAGAAATTTTTAGAAATAAATTAAATGAAGCTTTTTGGAAATGTTAATTTTACAGTTGTGGTTGAAATATTGACTAAGATAGCAGAGATAAGTTGAAAGCTTTTTATGAAATGTTTACACTGAGAAAAAAATTATTTGTTTCAAAAAAAAAAAAAAATATAATAATTTAATGATTAATATTCTTGATTAGCATCAGACTGAGTCAATCTAGACACGTATGTCTGGATGTCCGTCTGTTGTTGCCACTTTCACGATCATAAATTTTGAAATATTGAGCTGAAATTTTTGTATTAACATTTTCGTTATGTAAAACGCTGTTTAAATTGAAACAAATCGCTCGCCACGCCCATAATTGACAAAAATATATTTATCTGCCACAAAAATTGAGCTATAAAGTCGAAAATTGATACACATATGTACAATTACCCTATTTATCGATGTGGCAAAAAATGGGCGTGGTCTTGTAATGAATACGTCCTCAATTTGCAAAAACACTTTAGTAAAATTGAACTTTTTTTGATGATATGTGATACACACACTAATTAGAAGGCATAATCATATAACTGTCACGCCCACCGTTTCTATGTACATGTGGAGAGTATTTAACATTCGATCTAAGCCTAATCTACTTAATTTTTAAATTATGAATTGATCATACATGCATTTAATCAAATCCGTATAGTCTTCCGGTGACAGAGCATATTCTGCATCCACATTTTTATTAATATTTATATTGTTTCGCCTTTTTTTTACACTTTTATTCACTTGACACTTAATTCTCGAATTATTGTTGACTTTAACGGTATGTTTATTTTTTGTTGCTTTTGTTGTTGTTGTTGTTGTTATTAAACATTTATTCGAGACGCTAAAACTGCGTTGAATTGAATGATCAGAATTTTTTGTATCATTTGTATTTATTGTTGGTGCATATTTGCCATTAGAAATTGACACTTTGGTGGTCTTATCGTCATTATTGGCGGTAACATCTTGATCAGCAAAACTGTCACGACGCCATGACAGTATTAAGGAACGCAATGAATTCTTTGGATCACTGTAACCGTCATAGTTGTACTGTTTGCGCAAATTGGCACTTGAGAGACATTCAAGTGCCTGCCACAAGTTCATTGCGTTCGATTCGTCGAAGTATTGTTCAGCAACTGACCATTTGTTGTCGCTGATGGGGCATATAATACGTTTTGCAAGCATCATTGTTATGGTGGTAGAATATTGGTTCGCTGTACTAGACGGTGATGTCGTCCTTTGTGTTGGTATAAATTCGAATGAGTTTCGTGGCATCTCTTCTCAGCTAATATAACAATATTTTCATAGGTAGGCATAAAATGTCTAAATGTTTGAGTTGTTGTTATTGTTGTTGTTGTTGTTGTTGTCTAATTTCCAACATGTTGCAATTAACTTTTTTAACTTTACTTACATTTTGTTGTTGTTTCAAGTGTTGCATTTTTTATTGTATTTTTTTGTTTTGTTTTTTTGTTATGAACTGTATTACACTTGCCTGTTAGCCATATTACACTTTGTTGGGCCCTTTTTTTATGTTATGGCGCTTTTCGCGTTTCGTGTCTACGCTCTTGATGTTTTGGCGTTGCAACACCAAGTTCTATCTAATTTTTTTTATGACAGCTTACATTTCATACGTGTTATAATTTTTTCAAAACTGTTTTTCCAATTTATACAAAACTTTACCATTTCACACCCTCTTATGTTTACACTGAAGTTACAGTTTATTAAGTTTGTCATACCGTTGACGATAATCAGAAGATTTCTTCATTAATTATATATACAAGAGGTTTGCAACTGTCCGATTGGCTTAAAATCAAAATCAGTCTGCCTGTCCGTTCATTATTTTACTTGTAATCAGCCAAGAATCAACACATTGGTTGTGTTCGGTCCATTTTTAGCATCCCTCTCTATATAAATACATCATTTAAAATACAACTTTACAAAAACAAGAATTCGTAATTTTGAAAAAAATTTTAATAAAATTATTATTATTAATAATATTAAGTAGGATGTGAAATTTTTCTTAAAATTTAATTTTGAAAATAAAAATAAAAAAGGACCACATAGTTAATTAGTTTATAAGTAACTGTAATAAGTTTGAATCCAGTCAACACTTTTTATTGATACAACTCAACTAATGTGTATTATAGGTTATTAAAGAGTCAGCTAGAACCGACTTTATATCATTTGTTTCAATTGTTTTCTGTTTATACATGAACCTGCTTTCAGTTTCTTTCATTTACTTGCCAATCAAATTCATATTTTTCTTTATATTTCGCATATTTTCCCCCCCTTTAACAATTTTACTGTTATGTTTTAATAACTTGCCGTTATTACCTTAAAATCGTGTTCTATTGAAATTAATATTATTTTGATTGTCACACTCTTGCCTTAACTTTTAAAGGCGTTGTTGGCATGTGGTTGCATTGCTTTACGTTTTCTTTAAGTGCATTTCGACTACTGACTAAATATTAATGAAATATTTGATATAAATAGTAAAAATTAAATTTAAAAACCATCCTCGTTTTTAAAGAAATAAAATTTCTAATCGCTTTCGACAAATTGACTAAGAAGGAAATGTTTTTTTTTTTTGTAAGATCTTTAAAAAAAAATATATATAAAAGTATTAATCAATTAATCGATAATGACTTTTCATCATTTAAATGTGAAATTATTGCATGAAGATGCTTTGTAGGAATCGCTTTTGAAAAGCGTAAATTGATAGCATTATGGCTAGCGCCAGATAATTCACGTTGCTGTTCACTTTTGGTCAACTGAGATGTCATGATTATAATATAAATTCCTATGATTCAAAGAGACTTTTCGCTCAGTGTCCTGAGCTATATGACGCCAGCCTTTTGTCTTTGCTAAAACTTTCAAAAATTGTCACACGGACATACATGACTCAGTTTTTGATGCTTATCAAGAATGTATATGCCTTGTAGGGTCTTTTGGGGGTTGTAAACGGAACGATAAACTTAGTACACATCCCCTCTTAGGTGGAGGGTATGAAAAAAACCAACACCTTCAAGCTGGGTAGATAGCATATATTCATATATGGAAATAGAATGAATTGTAAACTTACGCAACAACTACATCGGGATCTTCCCACCATTTTCGTGTAGATGGCTCCAATAATAAGCGTACACTCCGCCAACCGCCTGGTTTTATTATCTTATAGTATAATGTATAAATAATTGTGAGCATTTTTTACATTTTCTATTTCAATTTTTTCATTATTTTATAACTCACCCGATGTTTTTTTGTTTTGTTATTTTTTTCCGCAAATACTAATCGAGCCATTATTTTATCTTACGCAACAAACCAATACCGCAAAAAACTGGAGTAATTAATATTTTACTATTTAAATATAACGAAAAGATATGCAAAATCTCAAAAAAAAAAAAAAATGGAAAAATCTAAATGTGTGTAGTTTTCAAAAATGAAAATTTGTCAGATAAAATTATTTTTTGCTTAGAAGTGAAAAGATGTGTTGAAAAACAAGTAAAAAAGTAGATTTGGCTTAAACCGAATTTTAAATACCCTCCACATCTACAACGATGGGTGTGGCAGATATATATATTGCGCCTTGTTTTAGTGTATGTATTATGTATCAGCTTGCAAATCGCGTTTTACGTAGAGTATGGTTAATTTTTTTAGTTGTGGACGTGTCTGTTACTCGACCACGCCCATTTTTATCACATAAACAAATAGACTGTGTATCAAATTTCAAGTTCATAGGTCAATTTTTGTGGCAGATGAATATATATTTGTCGATTGTGGGCGTGGCTCATGACCGATTTTACCCAATTTAAATAGAGATCTACTTGAAGAGTACACAATTTCAGCTGATTATCTCAAATATTACGAATATCAGCGTGCCAACAACAAGGGGATATATGAACACAAAGACATATATGTCTAGTTCGATTTAGATTTTGATGCTGATAAACACTATGTATATTTTGTGGTATCTCTGACGTCTTCTTCTAGGAATGACAAACTTAGTATCCTCTCTAATGGTTCCAAAAAATAACTCAACAGAAGTAACTATTGAAACACTATCATCTCCTGCTAAGCTCAAATAATTTACATATAATATTTTCAGATATAATTATAACATGACATAACTATTATTTACATATAAGTAATTGATGCTTGAGACCAAGTGCCAACATACTGCATATTAACAGATATTGTAATAGTAGAGATATTTTCAGTGGGTTTACTTGATTATGGAAATTTCAAATTCTTCTGGAAATATTGCTCATTGAGTACACTTCGATTGTACCTCATCGTAACTGATTAAACATTTATGAATTCAATTTTGATGTCCATAAACATGTGACAACTTTTCTGGAGGTTTTCACATCATAGTATAAAAGATTATTAACAATAAATGGATGGCAGTAGTCATCATTTTAACTTTGAATTGTTTAGAGTTCAGAAGAAAGCGGAAATTATGAAGGTAATGAATAAAAAGAAAACATTTTAAATATAGCGGATATCCTTTTTAATGTATCATAAACATATATGAAACGATAGTAAAGAATAATTTAATAATAAAGTTCAAGGAAAACCGGAAGTGATTCGTAAAAGAAAGAACTTAAAAAAGAGCCTTGAATACATAAAAAATTGTAGTGAAATATTTCGTTAGTGGACGAAACTTAAAGTCGTCTTGCTGTATCCTTAGGAAAAAATTAATTCAGTGATTCAGAGATTAAAGCAACTTATTTACGGACTTGTCAATGTAATTTTTGTAAATTCATTCCTACCACCTTCATGGTGGTATATATATCGGGGATGAAAATAATATGAACCATGCAATATAGTAAAAAGAAAAAAGAAAAGAAAAAGTGACAGCAGAACTATTTAGACACTCTAGGAATATATTCCGCAAAGAATTGCATTTGTTTTAAAAGCAAATGGTGGCTCAATTTTATTAATAAATTGTGTATGACCTATACAGAGGTCAGATCTTCTGTAATTTGCAATAATTTACACAGTTATGAATAAATTTCAACTTACCTGATACTATAAATCAATCATTGATTTGTTCTAGATGTAGCAAAATGTCATTTCTTCGTTGATATTATATGATGATTATATGAACCGAAAAATATTTTTACAAATCATCACTTTTTTTTAAGAGAAGTTGCTTTTATAAGTGCTGGCATCGTGCCGTTATTACATCGCATTGATTTTGATGAAACAAAGCAAGACGAACATTTGAAAAGTTTACAAAAACCAACTAGCGAGACATTTTCTTGAGAAATATTTCACAAGCTTTTCACTTTTTCTTTTATTTTTATTTTTTTAAAATTGCTAAATCTATTTTTTAGGGATTTGTGATTAATATCAAAACTAATTTGGAATGGAGTTTAGTCGTTTTAGTCCAAGTCAATTACTTCGTATTTGAAGAAAATATTTTTAATACAGTTTTTTAAAAGCCTAAAATACTGTTATCGCTTTAAAACTGTTTTATATTTATTTTCGTTTTAGGCGGTTATTGCATTTTTGTTTGCTTTTCTTGTGGTTGCACATGGTTCGGTATGGCCAGTTCCTGTGGTAATAGGTCCCGGGCCCGTACAAGTTGTGGCCGCTCCAGCTGTAGTACCCGTTGTAACTGTTCCCGCAAGTGGTACTTATGTAGCAAAAAATCGCGGTGCTATACATATTGCACCCTTGCCCGGTCACACACAATCTGCAGCTTCCGTTAATTTGGAGCCAGCACCTGGTACTTTGTAAATCGATGTCTAGTCAATCTATGACCAATAACCAATACCGCCTATTATATCGTCCACATAAGATGGGCAGTATACCAAGTTTCAAAAGGAGCCTCCATAGACTCTACAAAGTATATATATTCTTAATTAATATTAAAATGTAAAGTAAACTTTTTTCGTCCGTAAATCGACCAAGAACCACGCCCACAATCGGTAAAAATCAATTTTACTGCCATCAAAATGAAGTTGTAATCTGGTATCTGTATTTCTAATTACACTCCTTTCATCAATATGCCAAAAATGGGCGTATATGATACAACTCAACTAATTGTAGCATAACTTAAGGGGCTAAGATGATGTAGGGTATTAAATGGTTGACGGACTATAACATTTTCATTTGTTTTACTTGTCTTCAATTCATAAGCTGATCTAATGAGCATAACTTTTAATTTTGTGAATTTGAATTTTTTTTTTTGTTAATTATGGCCTTTCTTCTTAACAAATTTTGTTTTAGATAGGCCTTCTCACATAAATTAGGAAGGTTTAACCCTAGGCTTCTGAATAATAACAACAACCACTAAAACAACAACAAAACACACATGAACAGACGGACAAAGAGTTTTAAGATAAATTTAGATTTTGATAATGATTAAGAAGCTTTTTTCTGATGCAAGCAAACGATATAATAAACTTGCCATACACCCATCATTCATAAGGTGAGGGTTATAAAAAATTATAATCTGACATAACAATCAAATGAATAATTACTCATAAAAATCTTGTTGAATAAAAACTCACACTACTGTGATCTATATTTAAAATGTTTATTATGTGTCGCACCAGCCATATATATATGTGTGTGCATATATTATATAATTATTAACACTTTCCTTATGTAATCAGGTTTACAAGATTAATAACAACTTTGATTACAATATTATTATTATTATTTTTTTTTCCAACACATTCACAAACATAATTACCATACTTGTCTATCGTTTAAATGCTCTATATACGTCACAACAATCACCGTTAAAATATTAGAATGAAATCAGTATAAAAGACTAATGCAATAGTGCACAAACTCAGTAGAATATAATCTAGCGTTTAATTGCTTCGAAAGCCAAGAGAAAACAATAAGTATCAGCATCATGAAGGTGAGCCCGTTTAAAGGATAACAAAAACTAATTCAATTGAATTGAATTGAATTTCAAATAATAATAATTTCCTTTCATTATAAAACAGTTTGTTATTGCCGCCATTTTGTTCGCTTTTGTTGCGACTGCTCAGTCCTCGGTATTACCGTGGGGTCATTTCGTGGCCGGTGCTCACTTTCCAGCTGCTGTTAGTGTAGCTGCTGCACCTGCCGCTCTGGCTATTGGTCATCCAGGACCAGTTCAAATAGTGGCTGGTCCCGCTGTTGTAGCGCCCGTAGCTCCAGTTGTAGCTGCTCCCGCTCATGGTGGCACCTTTGTAGCCAAAACCCGCGGTGCTGTACACGTTGCTCCCTTGCCTGGTCATTTAGCTTCTGTTGCCTCTGTCAATTTGCAACCAGCTCCTGGCACTTGGTAAACCGTCATCACACTTCCTAATACCATGCTTTCTTTATATACAACCGCCATCCATTTTCCCGAATTCCCATGCGATTATACTTGCTCTGGATTAAATTTTACGTTTAACTTTTCAATATATTTAAATACTTACACAAAACATTAAAATGGATACGTACACACAAACACACATACACACATACAGACTAAAAATATATAACCAATATTGTGAATATCGTTCTAATGTACGTTAAAGTTCTCTGTTCAGTTACAATTAAAGTGTTACCATAACAAGAAACTAAATATGAATGGTTATCCTTTTATCCTTAACGAAAAAAAAAAAACAAGTGAAAAGTCGCTCTAGCCCAACAATTATGCTGCAATTAATTTAATTGTGTAAGTAAACGCCAGGCATTGTCTTGTAAAAGCCTTTTCCTGACAAAGCGTTATATGGCGAGAGGTTGTAAAAATGGTGCGATTGGGTTCCAATTTCTAACAACCAATTATTAAACGAATTAACTATTCTTTACCATTTTATATCAAAAAATATTAAAAATTGCGAATTTTTCCCATATAGAGATTTCCCTTTATATTAAAACCTTATATGGGGAGGGGTTCTAAAAATAGTCCCATTAAGTCAATTTTCAATAGAGTTCTTTTTTAAGTCAAAGCAAGCTTTTATATCAAATTTCATCGAAATATCTCAAAAAATGTAAGCTGTGGCTTGCCTACAACTTTATAAGGACAGACAGACGGACATGGTTAAATCAATTAAAATTTAGATATTTTTTCCGAATCGATTGTTTTACTTGAAGGTAGGTTACAAACATTTGCAGGGTATAATTTTTCTTCAAGTTTTTAGTGAATTATATATTTTTTTATAAAATTCAATCAATTGCGTTTAATGTGTTTCAAATTATTGTTTTATGAAAATATATATATATAGAGTTTATCTAAACTAAATGAACTTCTTACATCTTGAGTCAACTACCCAAAATTTGATTAAAGGACCTTGTTTAATGGCGATCAGGGTTATATTATATATATATTATTTAACTTTTGGTGGACGTACGGACACAAAACATCTTTTTAATGTGTAAATACAAAATTTTAGTTCTTACGTCCATCAATGTATAAAAAATAAATTTCAAATTCTGTTCACTTAGCCAAAGACTTGCTTTTTGAAAATGTCAACAATGTTTTATTTACAAATTTTTACTTGTCATTTAACATTAATTAAAATTTTGAAACAAATGAAAGCAAATATTATGCGGTGGTGGTGCTGAATAACAATCGAATGCATAATAATTCAGTTGGAACTGAACAATTGTGAGTTGGTGTTAACGGGTGTTAATGTATAACAATCAATGTTGTACATGAACCAAGTTATTACTTCATGTTTAGTGACCAAGCCCAAAGTCAACTTTTCAAAATACATATATATATGTACTTGTTATACATCTATTAAACACACCATATAGCATATAGCATAACATACGACGTCATTAGCTGTACGAGCTTGTAGCTTTACTATGCATTTTTCAAATTGTTGCATTCATTGGTAAAGTGGTATAGACGATTAACAAAGAATGTTTATATGCGGGTTGATACCCATACAATGTTGATTTTAATCTTACAACCATTTAACGTACAAAAACAACAGTCAAGTTCAGTTGAAAAACTATGTTAAGAGTGTAATTAATTTTGCTTTTTTTATTTATTTTTGTTGTTGCGTACAAGTTCAAGTTTACTTACGTTGTACGCTTACACAATACATGCCACCAAATTCCTGGTTGAACGACTTCACTTAACTGTCTTGTTAGGTGGGTTTTCATTTCATGGCAGTATTTGAATTTTTTTTTTTTTTTTGTTAATTGAAAAAGTGCCTTAAGCATTATTATGACAAAATGTGGCATAAACTGAATAAATTGGTATTTTTACTACGATACCTTAAGCTATACATGGATAGATGTAGGAGTGCTTTGTCATCTTTGCTAAAACTTTTTCATTATGTTTCCATTTAATCGTGTCCGTCGGTCCATATATTTTTTTTTTTCCTTATTATATATAAAAGATTTTAGCTAAGAAATTGATTTTCCGTATACATATTGATAAAATATAATTTTGTGCACAAAAAATGAGCGTGAAATATCATATTCATTCATTCAACATGAACAATGATACTTTATTAAAGAATATGATCAGATAACTGCCACGCCTAAATTTTGTACATGAATGTAGAAATGGTGGAAGTGGTACATGATTATGACTTCTAATAATTTGAACTATTAACGTGTAAGTCCGATTGTATGGTTATTGGAAAAATTGTGGACATCTGTTATCTGACCATGTCCAAATTTTTCTACATAATAAAATAAATATAAATGTGTATGCCAGATATCAATTTGAAAGCTCAATTTTTGCGGCAAATAAATAGTGTTTTGTAGATTGTGGGCGTAGCTTTTTTTCCGATTTTTGTACAATTTAAATAGCGACCTGGATGCTGAATCTATAAGAGTGTCTGTATAAAATGTTCAACTTAATATCGCATATTTTTTGCCCGTGAGAGTTCAAATTACAGACGGACTCACGGGCATGCGTTTCTATATCGACTGAGTTTTTGATGTAGATCAAGATTATATACTTTATGGGGTCCCTGATGCCTCCTTCTAGATATAGCAAATGGAATGCCAAATTTAATGTACCCTCACACCTATCTAAAAAGTGAAAAGTAGGCGGCAATGTGTAACATAAGGCACACCCTTAATTTACCAGCCATTTTTTTTACCGAAATGCAATCATATCCCGGTCTTAAACATATTAGCGTACCAAGGTGAAAGGTTTGGCTTAAGCCAAGTGCAAGTAGTTGTTCACTTGTTATTATTACTCTAATAATAAATATTTGTAATTCCTTGTTTTTTTTTTTTTTTTAATATCTCTTAATATCACAGCTTTTGGCCACACCCTAAATTATATGTTTGCTTAACTATTAAAACAATATTAGAATAATAAATACATGGACTGTGTGTGTGTGTAGATAAGCAGAAAGAGTTATTTTCTCACTTGACATATACCACTAATTTATGTGGTCTCTCCCACCCACCCTCTCGAGCTGAACAAGAATTTTCTATAAATTGCATACAATAAGATAACATTTCCTGTCGATAGTTGTGTTTAGGTAAAATGGGTATGTATGTAGATGACCATGATCTTGTATAGTACCATAAAAATTCTTGTATTTCTCACCAAGCAAACGTTTTTGTTTTGCATTAAAACATATAAATGGAGTAAAATCAGTCGTTTGACAGCAAACATTGATGTTTGATTACCTCAGCATATCCATTTGTGGGTATAGGTTGGGTGGTTCAGTTACAATATCAATCATGTACATATGTAAAGTACTTAATTCTTGAATGCTTTTAAAAATAATTACATTTGACTTGAATGATTTGGTGGTTTCTTTATGCCAGCATTACTTTTAAACCCTGCCAACCATTTGGGGCAAAGAGTCTATTAAGTATGTCTATTAAGTATGTTTATAACCCCTAATGGTACATTTCACACCTCAATTATATTGTTCAATCATCAAAATCGAAATTTAAATCGATTTCATCATGTCCGTCCGTCTGTCTGTCTGTTTATGTAAATTTGTAAGCAAGCTACACATCGCATTTTTTAAGATATTTCAATAAAATTTGATACCAGGACATATATTGGCTCAAATAAAAACTTTATTGAAAATTAACCGAATTGGTTTATTTTTAGTCTCAGTCCTTATATAAGGTCTAATTTGAAAAGAAGGTTTCTATATGGAAAAAAATTGTAATTCTTAATATTTTTTAACAAAATTTTATAAAAAATAGTTAATTAACTTAATAATTGGCTGTAACAAATTTGGACTGAATTGAACCATTTTTAGAACCCTTTTCCCTACAATGATATTTCACAAAGTGTGACTAGTATGGCAATTCTTGGCGAATTTACTGATACTAAATTAAACTAAAACGAATTGTAACATAATTTGTGACACTAAATAATGTAGAGTATTAAATGGTCGGGCTTGATCGCCTGCAACATTTTCATTTTATGTCATATACGTTATTTTACCCACGAGTTGTTATGACATTATTGTTTTCAAACAATCATCAAAGTAAATTTACACGTGTTATTAGCATTATTTGAAAAATTTATTTAATAGATAAAAACAAACACATGTTCGCATGATTTTTTTCCATTTTTCTTTAATCTTATAAAATGATCATATCTTGGCATTACTTTAATACAATTTTTCCTACACAGAAAATCGGCCTTAATTGCTTTTCGATATTATTGAAAAGTTCTGTTTTGGTTTTATTGCGGGAAACCATACTTTTAGCTCGTGCCCCCAACACCGAAAAAAACAATAAAAAAAAAAGTCTAATAACAATTTAATAGTTTAATGGTGTGCAGTAAATTGTTGGTTCTTTCCATTACTGCACAATTACAGTACCGTGTAATAACTATAACTAAATACCGTTAATGGTGATATCAATAATCGTGCATTTGACTTTAAATTGTTTAGAATTTGTTAAGTAAACAAATAATATACAGCGTGTGGATTTCGTTTTCTTGATAATAATTTAAATTTAGCTTGCAAAAACAAAGTTCGCTTATATATCACTCTACTAAACTAATAAAAAAATGTTCATACCCTCCTTATAAGCTGGGGGAATAATAAGTTTGTTATTCTGTTTTTACTACTTAGAAGGATACAGAGGATATCCCACCAGGTATATATATTTTGCATTAAATTTAAGTCGTTCTACACATAGGCGTTCATATGTCCGTATGTCCGTGCGTCTGTCTCTTGTTGTTATTCTCATGGTCTTCCATTTTGCATTATGAAGCTGAAATTTTGCAAAAAAATTCTATACTATAAAATTAAAAGAAATCGGCGGAATGCCATGCCCACAATCGACAAAAAAAACTATCTATTAACCAAAATAAAATTATCTACGAATCTTTAATATTATAGAAATATTTATAATAAAATGTTAAAAGTGGGCGGACACGCTTTTTATTTACAAAAATCACTTTTTTGTGCAGAATCCTTACTTGGTAGAGATACTTACGTGTAATCTGATATATGTCACGCCCACATTTTGTTCTTACGCATCCAGAATATTTGTGTTTTGAGCCAATTACTTCTATACCCATCATTCCAAACTTTGTGGTTTATAACACTTTAGCAATAGATTCAAAAGGAAGCTTAGCTTGATCAACTTCGAATATATTCGAAGTCAATCCAATCAGTTATGTATATCCGCCTAACTGAAAGGTGCTCTTTTATCATTAAAAATTCACGCGTTTATATATTTTTTGTTTATTCTTTTTTTTCATAAAAATCTATTTTTATTACTTGTAGATTTATGTGTTGAACTTTTAGTGTGTGGGCTTTCCCTGTTGTCAATTTGTATTCTTTATTTTAAACATTACCCTACTCCTACACACAGTGTGATTTTTTCTATGTAATCCGTATAATAATTATTCCTTTTTAATTCAATCAAGCCGCACACAAAAAAGTGTTAAAACTGTTATATTCATAATTACATCCTTAAGCGTGGGTGGAATAACTGTCATTGGTTAATTAGTGACTTTTGTGTGATTCAATTATTTGACATTTCGCTTCAATATGAAAAGTTTGTCAAAACATAACGTTAACAATATTCCTTTTTTTTTAATTAATAGCATCATCATAATAACATCACTATAGTTGATTAATTGGTACAGTCCACTAAGTTACTCTTTGGATTGTCTTCTCTTACATAAGCAATATTTAAAATCGTTATAATGCAGCTATTGGGAATAGTGTCACTCTTTATACCGTTTAGATAAGATGGGGGGTATACTAAGCTTGTCATTAAGTTTGCAACACTCAGATGCAGACGCCAAAGATCCTACAAAGTACATATATTCTTAATCAGCATCAAAAACTGACTCGATTTAGACATGTATGTCCGTGTGTCCGTCTGTTGTTGACATTCTCACGGGCGCAAATTTTGAGATATTGAGCTAAAATTTTTTATTTAGACACTTTCAGTTTTTGCACACTGATTTCTACTTCAAATTGGAAAAAAAGGTCAAAAGCCACGCCCACAATCAATAAAAATCTATATATCTGCCACAAAAATTTACCTATGAACTTGATATTTCGTACGAATATCTACAGTTATCCCATCCACTGATGTGCCAAAAATGGGTGGGGTCGGATAACAGGCACGCTCACAATTTACAAAAAACCATACTCAGCGTACTCAGCGTCAACTTGCCAATTGTTAATTAAAATAATAATTATATCTCAGCTATTGGGAATACTTTTTTTAATACAAATACTTTATTACCTAAGAATGATTGGATAAATGCAGTATTATATACTATTTATCATATAAATACATTGAAAATTAAAGAGATTATGCGGGTGCTATAAAAGTAAGTTGCTAACGATTACTAATTATAGGTTACTTGAATAGACATGTTAACAACTGTATTAAATAGTTTAAGATATTGATACAATTACATGAAATATTGGTTCAGGTTTTTTTCTATTATTATAATTTATAACGGTATTTAATCAGTATTCATTTTCTTCTAAGAAATATAATTATACACTATACCACCTGGACGTAGTCTATATATATATATATTAAGTTTGTCTTACTGGCTACCTATTCTGTTAGGTTGAAAGGGTCAAACTAAAATTGATCAAAATCAGATGATGTAATAAATCTGTTGAGGTCAAAGATCTGCCTTCCTACGGGTGATTACAAACAAACCGGGAACCTGACACCAAGTGTTTGGTATTGTTTTTCCTGTAGGGCTGTACAGATTTAACTTTCCTTCTTATTGCCATAGCTTCTACCGAAAACATTATAAGGGACATCATACCTGACGGCCACATGGCGTATACAGAGACTCTGAAGCCACTCTATTGAGTAAGACTTATAAGAGTCTTAGTAAGAATTTACTTCGATTGCGATTCAGGTAAAAGATAAAGAGCGCGGGATAGAGTTTATCTCATGCTGAAAAGGGTTTTTATTCTTCTGCATCCTTCTTCTCTGGCCCTATTCTGGCATATTCATCTGCCTTCTAATTCCCTGGTATTTCTGAGTGTCCAAGCATTCAGTAGCTAATCTTGTCACGTTGTCCAATCTTCAGTCAGAGAATTCAGGCCACGCTTTTGCTTTTTATTGTCTTGGAGTTTAGGTATAGATAGATAGCTTTACAGTCCATACATATAACTTGGAAGGTAATAATTCTGTTTCAACAAAACCAATGTACTCCCATATTTTGGATATAAAAACTATTTTGCCGTAGAATCCGACTTGTAAGTTGATACATAACACATACACTACCAGAGAACTACTAGAGAACCACTAGAGAATGTAATCAAGTACCTGCCACGCTTACGGTTTTTATATAAAGATGGGGAAGTTATTTCATTAAACTGTTGTTGTTATATACATATGTAGCACCTGTGCTACTTAAGGGTCTTAATTATTATTCTTGTACGTATTTCCATTAACAATTTATCATAACTAACTGAAGTATGCAAGTCTGTTATTATTAATTATTTGTATGTATATGTTTAATTACTGCCCCTCAACTGAGTGCTATTTTTCCATTATTATTGCATTTTCTCTCAAGAACATTCTTGTTTTAATGATGACAATAACTTCCCCCTGCACACATCCATTCGATGCAGTTCTAATATTTTATACCACACCTAAACTGATTTGTCCAGTTTAGAGTTAAGTAAGATTTTATTGAATTTTATTGTATTTCATTATCCATAGAAACCAACTTGACAGTTTCTGACAAATTTTATTTACTTCTATAGTAGATTAGATGATAAATGAAAATAATAAAATATTTGTATTTTGGCTAGATTTTGATTATTTTTTATATAATCAGTACATTATGACTATGGAGAGTTCTTTAAAGAATAGAAAGTGATGCCAAATTATTATATTCTACAGCACTTGAGGCAAAGGTTATATTTGTGCGAATGTTTCTAACTCCTAAGCGGCATATGCGTTCACCAACCTTCAATTATACCGATCGATTCAGAATCAAAATCTGATTCGATTTAACCAGGTCCGTCTGTCTGCCCATGTAAATTTGTGCTTAAGCTTTAGGTCGCATTTTATGAGATATACTGATGAAATTTGAGACAAGAGCTTGCACTGGCCCAAACTGGAACTCTATTGAAAATGGACCGAATTGTGAAAATAGTCCAATTCGGTCGAATTTAACCCCATATAATCACCTTATATATTATAAAGGAAATCTTTATGTAATAAAAATTTGCAATTCTTATACAATTTTAAACAAAATTTAGTGAAGTAGAGAGCTGAAAGGAGCTAAGTGGTGTGGTGGCCTTGAATGATCATAAAATTTTTACTTGTTTTTGTTAAATTCTTATTGATTCCCAACTGTTTTATTATCAAATTTCTTTCGGTGAAACCTTTAAAAACATCATTTTATATAAAATTTTGATATCTTTCTCTCTTGATCTCTCCTCCTCTGGCACTAAATTTTTTTACCAAAATCTCTTTTAGGCTGAAAATAAATGGAATTAAACTTTGTCATCTAAATTGTAGAGTAATGGAGAAGCCAAGAAGAAGAATTGGTTATATATTCGATTTTTTTTTTCGATTTATTGATTGCAAGATTATTAACATTACAGTTAAAGAGTGTATAAACTAAGATTTAGATGCTAAGAGAAAGCTTATAACGTTGTTGTTATTGTTGTAGATGTTTGTAAAAACATGCAAAACAATTTATAAACTTTTCTTGTGATGATGATTGTTGTTGGATCTACCGGAACAATGTGTCCAAAAGAAAAAAAGAAAAGCATATCACACAGTGTAGGGAACTATGTGTGGGTGGAGTGAGTGTGTGTGCTATAAACTTGAATATATTTTCATATATATCAGAAGGTATGAGAAGAGAAGCGTTGTTGTTTTTAAATGCAGATTTTGATTGATTGTCAAGGTACAGGTACAGGAAACTGAGAGCTTAGTGAGTGCCGGGAGCGGGAGCAACATTTAAAGCGGTAGCCGAGTTTATGTGACCGGCCAAGGGAGCTGTATGGAGAGCACCTCGCGTTTTGGCTACATAGACACCGTGACCACCATGACCACCCAAATGACCAGGACCTTGACTTAAGCTAACACCAGGATATCCACCCCAAGCACCAGCATAACCACCATAACCGGCATAACCCCAAGGAGCACCTACACTAACATCAACGGCAGCAGGAGCACCATGCCAGGCTCCACCCCATGGACCAGCCCATCCAGCAGCATAAGGACCGGCCGCATGAATAGCATGACTACCGTAAGCCAATGCTGGACCGCCATACCATGAGCATTGAACACCAACAGCTAAAGCCAACAACACTAAAGCGCAAGCCAACTGCAATAAATATTAAAAAAAAAAATTTCTATATTTTTTTAAAATTTATTTCATTTTGACAAACCTTCATTTTTCTATTATTATTGGGAATTATTTAAGGATTTACTAAAACGGTTCTTTGAGCTGTTGAAAGTATGCTTTACAACTTGATTCTGATTTGGTTAACAAAATTATGCTAACTTTTATACTAAAAATTTTAATCATATTCTCAGATTTGATTATACATAAAGAATGTGTGTGTGTGTGTGTGTGTGTGTGTGTATGTAAGTGGCAGATAATTGGCCACACCAACAGCCACCAATTGTACAATACATAGGCATATAGAGGGACAAAGGCAAGTCAGCAATAACAGCAAAAGCAGAGCAATGTTAAAGAAAATCTGTAAGTATCACTTAATCACAATAAACATATATATATATATATATACAAATGTAAAAATGTAAATGTGTTAAATATGTGAAATGCATGCTTTATTGTTGTAGATATGTTAGTACATTATTGTTGATTTAATTTGTACCACTAAACAAATATGTTAGAAATCAACTTTTTTTCTTTTTTATACCCTCCATATGGAATACTAAGTATACTAAATTTGTCATTCCGTTTGAAATACCCAGAAGGAGTGACCCTACAAGGTATATATATTCTTGATCAGCATCAAAAATTATGTCAAACTAGACATGTATGTCCGTGTGTCCGTAAGTCTGTCGGTTGTTGGCATTCTCTTAGATATCAAGAGGAAATTTTGTATAGAGAAAATCGGTCTAGAGCCACGCCCACAATCGAAAAAAATCGATTTATCTGCCACAAAACTTGAAATTCGGTACACATATCAATAGTTATCCCATCCATTGATGTGCCAAAAGTGGGCATGGTTGAATAATAGACACGACTACATACAATATAAGAGGGCATTATATATATATATATCTGCTACGCCCACTATTGTAGATGTGGAGGGTATTTAAGATTTGGCATAATTTCCTTACCTGTTTTTTCAATTTTTTTTTTAAAGCAAAAACTAGAGTTTGAGTAAATAAATGAATATAATAATAACAACAACAGATACAAAATTACATTTTAAAAGTGTTTTTATGCGGTGGTACTAAATCGTCTCTAATACAATATTTATATATCGTATATGCATACCGTGCATAATCAGAATCAAAAGTATTGGTCGGGTGGGTGCACTTGGCAGTGTTTGGCTTATAACCTCTCAACGACACGCCTGCAAAACTGCACAAGAAAATGTTACAGTCGATCAAGGATGATCATTTAATACCCTACACCACTTAGCTGAACAAATTATGCTACAAATTTAATTTAGAAAAAGTCTTTTCATGAAAAAGCATTATATGGCAAGGGGTTCTAAAAATGCAATCGCGTTCAAATTTGTTACAGTCAATTATTAAGCTAATTAGTCAAAAAATATTAAGATTGGCGATATTTTTCAATATAAATACTTTGCCTATAATAGAAGCTATAGGAAGGGGTTCTAAAAATGATTCAATTCGATCCATTTTCATGAACATTTCTCTTTGGACCATTATATGTCATTATAAGAAATTTCTTTAAAATATCTCAAAAAATGCAACATCTAGCTTGTGCAGAAAATTTACAAGGAGAGACAGAGGTACAGACGGACATGGTTAAATCAATTACAAACAACTCCATAAACATAATATAATCTTTGCCACAAGTGGTGCACACATGATAAAATAATGCAATTATTACAAAAACAAACACATACACACTCGCTTCATTCATTCATAGTTCGTTCAATGGAAACGTTAACATTTTTCCATCACTACGAGCAAACGAGCATCTGTGAGTTTGTGTGTGGCATTTTCAATGGCTCTAAGGCTTTAAGCTAAACTTTTATTTATAATTTATAATGTGTTTAGATCTAGATTATTACCATAAAGGTATTTTATTGAATTGAAAACTAAAACATTTAGCGTTAGGGCGCAGAATTCCTTTCATTTCATTTGTTTGCTTAGTATAGAAAATGAGGAGTTGGGGAGGAACCTTTTTATTATTAGAGATAACATTTTAATTGGGTAAATAATAAAGGAGGCTGCCAAAGTTGCAATTTTTATTTCTTAAAGAATATAATGTGAAGGTGGCATATCCTCCATCCAGGGCTACAACAAGGCAAAAAATTACGCATTTCTTCAAATTTGTTTTTATATTAAAATTTTGATGCCAATCGATAGTAATTGACTAGATAAATTCTACGGTGCACTTTTGAACTTGATCGGGCCATTGTGACACTGTTTATGATGATTTAAAACTAACATGAAAAGCTTCTGAAACTACTTTAGAGAAACACATCTTTTTTCGACTTCATACGAAGTACATATTTAAAATTCTCTGTTCATTCTAATCATAATACTGTAAGCTTTGAAATGATGTAAAAATTATCTCTATGTTTTTTTTTTCAAAATGTTATAACAGTTCAAACTTTGTTATGTGATAACAAGCACTATCTTTTTACAATTAGGAGCTATATTTAATAGTAATAAAGTGGGAGTGGCATGTATTTAATTACTCGTTCTTTAGTTAATGTTTTATATAACAACTTCCATGTTGAATTATCATGGTGACAATCAGTCAACAACAGGCAGAAACGCGGACAGAGTGACGGGTATCTCTAAATTGATTCAGTTTTTAATGCTGCTCTAGGGTATATGTACACCTCCTTGTGTGTATTGCAAATGGAATGACAAACTTAGCATACCTTCATTGCTAAGGTGAAGGGCATTAAAATTATAATCTATCCAATTAAATTAATTTGCTTAATCGAATCGGATCAATTGAGCTGATTTAAAAGAAAAAAAAAAAAACGACATATTTCTCATTACAAAAACCGCAAGGTAAGACTTTTTTTTTTTTTTATTGGTTGTCTGATAATTTACATATTTATGGGTACACCATACATGTGACATCTGAATGGTCTTGTAAGCTTTTATTAATCATTGAGTTGTAGGTGATGGAGGACAGTTGAAGGTGGCTTTGTAAAGTTTTTTCTTTATGCAGATTTACATATGTAGAGTGATTTGTTTTACCTTAAGGTCACACATTTATATATTTTTTATTTATATAATTTTATTTATTTTTTTATCATTTATCAACTGGAGTGAATATCCGCTAACTTAAGAAATAGTGTACATCTGTAAGTAATTTATTGTAAATTTCATAAAAACCACAAATATTTTTTCATAATATCAAAATAATTGTACGTAAAAAATAAATTTTGTATTACAATACAAAGTGACATAAGTTCAAAATAGGAAAATTTTTCAAAAAGAAAAAATATAAAGAAATATAACTAAATAATAGAATAAGTTTATGTAGAGGGGGACTGGACAAAATAATATGAACACCTGATATAAACCCTTTCAACCCTTCCAGGAATATTAGCTTTGTGTAGCTTCAACCCTACTGTTTTTTATCAAAACAACAGTATTACTCAAGTGATTGTTGAGTTCTGTTGTAACTTGTGTCGCGATAGTTTTATGCTGTCTGGCCACAATACCTTTTAAATGTTCGTACGCTGTCTCTGTCAGTTAATATTTTCATCCCCTGTAGGTATTCGGAAAAGGGATTTAGGTCACTTTAAAAAAAATATTTACTGATTACCTGGTACAACAAATTTAATATGATTTTTTAGAATAAATAGGAAACATATTTGGCAATTTAAGAGAATATGTAACAACAACAACAATCAAAATAAAACCAAACAAAACAAAACAAAACAATATCAGGGAGTGCCCAATCAAAAGCACCTAATAATTTATATAAACAAACATTTATATTGTTGTTGTTTAATTATGTAGCATATGATTATAAATGTGTGCACCCAAACATATGCACAGAAGATAACTTACCCTTAGAATGTCAATGTCATTAAAACTATTACTGTAAGTTAAAAAAACAACATTTATTTGTCTTATATATATAAATAAAGTGTAAATTGTGCAAAATAAATTGTAGAGTATTACAAGATTAGGCTTAACCTATTACATGTTTATCTATTTCATTGGATTACATCCCATAGTTGTAAGTTTTTGGCCAGCTTAAGATGAAGGCATTTTTCCTTACAATTGTTATGCTGTGATATTTAACAGTCACTTACTACTGACCCCTATCTTTATCTCTCTTTCTCTCTATCTATCTATTGTTTATTTGCTTGAATAACATTTAAGTGGTACCAAAAACATTTTAGCTTAACTTTAACTGTAAAAATTATGTTGTAACAGAATGTATTAGTAACCCTTGACTTGGTCTTGTGAACATTGTGACCTTTTCACGTTTGTACACACACATAAGCAGTAGTAAGTTTCGCCAATGAATTTATATTTCTATGAATTTTATCATAAAATTTGATCCAAGCCAGATTTTTGATATATTTCACATTTTTTACATTTATGTTTCAAATGTAGGCGTAGAGCCGCGTTGTTAAGTTGTTCTTTGAATTATGCGTGACGTTTTACTGCATATAAGTAAAGGTTTTTACAAATTATAGGCAATGTTGTTATTTAAATTTACGCCTACTTTTTTTTGTGGTCGGTCGTGCCCATTTTAAATCCCAGTTGTAAAAACTTCCCGAAAATTAAGAAACTTTAAAAAAAACACCGCATCACCTTTTACACGGGTTCACCTGCTGTGGGTATTGAACCCTCCACTGTCTGTATTAAAGCTAAATGTTATGCTTCTAGCTTATTGCGGATGTCATATTGATGAATGAATTTTAGGGCTATTCTAGATTGTTGTTTGTGGGCGTGGTTCTAAACTAATTTTTTATACAGTTTTATTAGAAATTTACTTATATGTGTGTCAATATTGCTAGCAAAACCCAGATATCAATAATAAACAAATTTGTATACACCTACAAGTTTATCACTTAGTATACTCGTCACTGTAGTGTAGGGGTTATAAAAAAATTACGCATTTGTTTATCTTCGAAAAGTTGTTCATACAGTAACTGGTGAAAGGTACTTTCGGCATTTAAATTACCAACAAATTGTTACTATTGTAAACATTAGTAAATATGTAAGTAAGTAAGTAAGCTTATAAAAAGCTATAATTAATTTGAGATCATTAATTTATGCAATTTATAAGCGGAACCAGTAAACCAAGACAATTAGGGTGCGGTCGCATTTAATGAATTAATTTCGATTTAAAGAAATCAAGTTAAAGTTGAATAGCGAAAGGGCGATTAGCACCTATACACATAACATAGAGCTACTTATTATTATTAAAATATTTTCATTTTTTTCCAAAATATTTACTTTTGATGTAATTAATACCTTTTAAAACAATGCATTATTTAACATGTAGTCCGTCCTTTTACACTATTTTGTTCCACAAACGCCAGGCATTGCTATATAAGTCATTTCGAGAATATTCAGTATTTGAAAAATGATTGCAAAAATGATGCGATGGGGTCCAAATTTGTTACAGCCAATTGTAATTATTATTATAAAACTACTCTTCACAAAATTTAGCCACAAAATATTAAAAATTTCGTTTTTTTTCAAATAAAAACTTATTTAAGATAATTGCCTTAAGATGGGGTTCTAAAATCAGTTAGATCCGGTTCAAATTTGGCACAGTGAAATTATATTCCAATTAATAATTTCCCCCCAAAGTTTTATTAGAAAATATTATGAAATGCACATATTCGTCATATATATACTGCTTGCAAATAAGAACGTTGTAATGGAAGGGGGTTCAAAATTTAAACTATTTTCAATAGTGCATATATTTGATTCAAAACTTGGTCGTGTACCAAATTTTATGGAAGTACTTTAAACATCGTGCGCAGAAATCTATATGGACATAGTTAAATTGATTGTGAATCGACCGATTTTGCTTAATTTAAGAAATGTTCTCCTTGCAGAAACTAGTATAAAATGTCGCCTCTTATATGTATCTCAACATGTGGAGGATAAGAGAGGAAAGCATTCGTGTTTGAAATTTTCATGAAATTTTAAACACTAAAAAAAAAAAAATTAATTTTTTAAGAAACAGAAAAAAATTTTTTTTTAGGAAATAAAAAATATTTTATTACAATAAATTACTTTAACTGAGCTATACGTCATATCATTGATTGGAGGTGTAATACGAGTTATGTTCTTATGTTAACGTATGTGTGTAAGCATGTATTCATGTCAAGTATGTGGGGTTCGTTTCTGATCTAAATAAATATTTTATTAATGTAGTGAGTTTTTGTTCTAAGTAGTTGTTGTTGTTATTTTTTTTTTCTCTCTATTCTGTTCTGTATGGTTTTATATTATATTTATGACAACAATAACAACAACAATAGTACCTACAGTCTATAGACCAACTTGTACTTTCATTCTATTGCAACAACTATGTAGACTAGATTTCTTTACAACTAATTATTATTATTGTTATGTATAAACTAAACAACAATAAACCAACAACAAACGCATCTAATGTTTAGCTGAATAATTGGTATAAAAATCCATTGAGTTGACCAGTAAGTAATCAGAACAGAAGTAGAATTGAAACAATTCACTTGAGAACAAATTTATCGTGATCTTCCAGTTGCTTTTCATCCAAGTAAAAAAAACACTTAAATAAAATGAAAGTAAGCTGGAGGGAGAATATTTTTAGTTTATTTATTTTCCTAACATAAAAAATTTATAATTCCAGTTCGCTGTGGCTTCATTGTTTACTTTGGCTTTGACTTTGGGCGTACAAGGCTCGATTTTACCTTTGGCTGGTGTACACACTGAAGTGGCCGGCCATGGTTTGTCTTATACAGCCGTATCATCCCCGGCTGTGGTAGGTGCTGGATATGCTCCTTGGCCTTTGGCTCATGGTGGTGCTGTTGTGGTGGGCCCATCAGCTCCTCTTGTAGTAGGACCTTCTCCTGCCGTAGCTGTAGTGGGTGCTGGTTTGGCCGCACATGGTCATGGTCATGGCCATGGACATGGACACGATGCTACCTATGTAGCCAAGACTCCTGGTGCTGTGCATGCTGCTCCACTTGCTGGTCATTTGAACTCTGTCGCCAATGTCAACTTGTTGGCTGCTCCTGGAACTCATCATTAATTTCCTCAACTTGCTTTGATAACTGCCAGTGATGCCAAAAACGTTTAATTGTAGTTTCTAACGGCTGAATAGAGAATGTTGATGATACATGGAATGATGATGGTTTAGTCATTTTGGAAATTTGCACTTTCAACACATCACTTAGTTTCATTTTTTGCATTTAATCTCTGACTACTTTTCATTTGATTTCTATTTGTCTTGTTTTTCTTTCACACTTTTTTTCGAATTGTATCCTATGAAGAACACCGAATAAAAAGCAAGTACTTGTATATAAGGTCAAATTATATTTATTGTTTATTTGATTTAATCGTTCTGAAGGCATGGATGAAATATTTTTAAATATATTAAATATAGGTCGACTCAGTTTTTGATGCCAATGAAAAATATGTGTACTTCGTAGGGTCACTGGCGTCTCCTTCTGGGTGTTGCAAATAGAATCACAAACTTTGTGTACCACCCATCTTATGTGGAAGGTATAAAAAGAGAAAAACAACTACACTAACAGTACTTTACAATTGACACCCAACTATTTGTGACCGAGGCAACCATAAATAAACAAAACTCTGGAATCGAATTGCTGCATTCGATATCTTTCAAAACTTTCATATCAAACAAAATTATAAAGTGTCATACGTTTACACGTCTTTTTTTCCTATTTATATATTAAATAAATAAATAAACTTGGCATTAAAAGCTTTATTAATATAATGAAAACTTTTCATTTAAACGGAAACCGCTCTAAAAGTATTAATTAATATAGTTTTTGTTAAAAATTATATAAAAAGCTTTTGTTATAAGGTGTTGCCAACAAAGATTTTCAGTTTGAATAATCACTAATGATCTTAATATTTTTTTAATTAAGTGATGGTTCCCAATCTTTATATAAAAGCGTTTTAAAAAGTTCTTTTTTTCGACACATAACCTTAAGTCGAATACTTTGCAATTGAAAAAATAAGTGAAAGTAGCTTGCTTGCTAATTTACATGGATAGATAAACGGACATGGTTAAATCCCTTTAGAAAGTAATGCTGAATGAATTCGTATAGTTTAAGGGGGTTATATCTTAGGCCGTTTACAAATTGTATAAGTGATGCCGGAAGATGTCTTTTCTAAATTTTGTCTATAACGAAATTGATAAAAAGTATTTATAGACTTTTCTATAACGACCTATCTCTAAAAAAAGCTTAATCTATTAGAGCATAAAAGCTATTCCATTTATTATAATTGTTTAAAGTCTTGAAAAGCTTGCATAATACAGATTGGGAAACACTGCAAGAGAGACATTATAATACTGCATTAATGCTTAAGCACAAATATCCCTTTCTCTCTCTCTCTCTGAATAATTTATTTAAAAATCCAATCAAATTAACGGCAACAAAACACTCTAATTACACAGGTACAGGCTTTTGTTCGTTTAGCAAGTTAATCAAACAGAATTGTGAACAATTTAAAACATTAACAATTAATACTCTTGCTGCTATGACTATAATTATTACCGAGTAGTGCACATAAGAATTGTTAGGATTACTCTACATACTGGAATATATATACATATGTGGTGACATTGGGGGAAAATTTTTTTTCTTTTTTTTTTTTTTCATATTAGAGATAAAGATTTAGGGAAAAAATTATAATTTTTTTAAACTATAATATTTTTTTAATATTTTTTTAAAATAATACATATATTATTTTTTCAAATTTTTGGAATGTATATATACATATTAAAAATCATAATTTTTTTTAATTTTTTTAAATGATAAATTTTTATTTTTTTCAATTTTTATTTTGGTTATTTTAAAAGTGGTGTAATGTGTAAAAAATGACATTTTATTTTCCCTAGTTAGAAAATGTTCCATTTTTATGCCTACCTCGTACTTAGCTTTCGATTGATGGATTGTAAGTAGATTTATGTTACTTTCAATAGAAGTTCAATAGAATGGCTGTTATAACGAAAACGTAACCATAGACAGGTGCTTATATGTACAAAATAATTGTTGTTCTATTTGATACCAATAACTTTCAATAACAACTCGTCATACACATAAATTATAATTTTGTTAATAACCTCTAATTAAGGTTAATTATGCAATTACAATAAATAAATAAATAAATTTGAATTTTAAATAAAAATTAAACATAATAGAATGTTATGGATGTGTTTGATTAACGTATTGAACTACTTTTCCAAAAATAGAGAATTGTTTAAAATCGGCACTTGGGAGATATCTCCATGCAATGTGCCGATCTTACCTCCATCAATATATAGGAAAAGACCCCATACAAGGGTTCGACTGTTGTGGGTATCGAACCCGCCACCCTTCGTAGTAGAGCGTAAAGAGAAAGAGGTCATTATATGGAGAGAATATCTAAAAATTGTCTGATTCGGTCCATTTTCAATAGGCTTCCTCGTTGGATCAAATTATATCCTTGTACCTAATTTCAATGAAATTGAAAATGCGATATGTAGCATAAGTACTTATCTATATACATGGATAGACAGACGGACAGATGGACATTATTCATTCATATTAAAAAGTGATTCTGAATTGATCAAAGGTTGTGAGCCACCACATATGCACAAACTTAATATACCCTCTTAGTTTATGTGGTGTAGGGTATATTAATAACTAGTCACCTTTAAATGAAATGAAATTCTTTCGAAAAACCTGTAATTTCTCATAGTTGTCAACAACACTCCACAGAGAAAGAGAGAGATACCTGGGGAGAGAGAGAGAGAGAGAGAGATCGCGAGAAATATTGATAATAAAGAAAAAGACTTTCGTTTAATAAACAATATCACAAAGCAACAACAAAGTTCTGGCAACTCTGTCCCACAATAACAAAGACGACCCAGCAGCAAGACTATGGAAAATAAAAACGGAATGTGTGCATAGATTTATGAGACTTACATCCAAACATACTATATATATATATATATTCACACACACACACACACACACACACACACACAAAACACAATGGCAAGACAGTAAACCATCAAATCGTCGTGATATCAATTCAGTCAAAAGTTTAACTTTGCGTGCATTCGATGTAATCAAAACGCGAACGTGTGCAACACCTCGTCGAACAGTAACAAGTGAAGCTTGAAAGTGATTTTGTTCGTTTTTTTTTTATAAATTCAGAACAAATTAAATCGAGTACACACATTAACTAATGAGAATTTTAAATATTATACACTTACATACTCTGATAGTGTTGAGTTGATGAAAAAAGAAAATAAAATAAAAAAGAATAAAAATTAAAAATTAAACTTTACTAAGTGCAATGCTAGTGTTTGCTTTTTATATTATATTTTTATTTTATTTTTTTTATTTGCTTTTCTGTTTCCTCTATTATGGATCAAAGGTCTCTGTTTACAGCAAAAAATAAAACAGTACAAAGTGTATAACTCTTATAAATTGATTTTTTGTATCATTAAAGATAATTACCCATAATTACTTATACTATATATATATATATATATATATATATATATATATATGTATATATGTATGTGTAGCAAGTGTTTTTTGTGAAAGAAAATCTGTGAAATTTGTCAATATTTCACGCATTTGTTATAAAAAAAATCACACATTCCTCAGCATCCTAATAACAATAGTTCACATTGTCTACACACATACGTACAAACGTACATATGTTATATTAAATAGTTTGCTTACATGTATGAATTCATGTTTGACTACTGCACGTTTCAATTAAACCCTTTAAACCATAAAATAAAAGTTACTGGGAAAATATTGGAAAAAATTTTGTAAAAGCTTAGTAAGCACATTATAACATATATAAGTATTCATTTATACATACCTATGCACATTTGTATGTAAAAGCCTAAAGAAAAAAAAATTCAGATTTTGTATTTTAAGATCATACTAAGTTTGTCATTCTATGTACAACCATTGCAAAAGATTGAATATTTCAAAGACCGGTGTCTCTGATGGTTTATAACTCTTATAATATATTCAAGTATTCATAAAAAAGTCCATTTAATCAGACATACAGACATACGGACGGACAAGTCTGGATCGACTTATATTTTGATGCTGATCAAGAATAATTTATAGAATTTGCTGCGGAATGTTAAAAATTTCCTCATCACTAAGTACAATATATGGATGCACCCATTACAATATATTATGGGTGCATAAATCTAGCAAAATTGAAATTTGGCTTCATTTTCAAAGTAGCTTAAGTGCATTAAATGAAAAGCATCAACTTTATTATATAATGTTTGTAGAAAAGTGTTCACATCAATGAAATTTTCCAACAATACCTTTGTCTCTAATATTCACATAAATAGCTAAAGAAATGCCGGAAGAAAGTGTTGAATGAAAATTTTAGTTATTTTGCTACCATGAGGCCATCAAGTGGACATATTTTATGTGAATGCATCACATAAAGTTTTTCTCTTATTAATAAATTATATTTTTACTATATTAGACATTATAATTGTATATATGTATTATTGATAGGCATCAAAGAATCAAATTCATTTATTTATCTGTTATTGACACTTTTACGGCAAAACAAAAAACATTGTTTTTTATACTCGGCAGCACTTGGGTATATTAAGTTTGGGCGAATGTTTGTAACTTGTAAATAGCAATTGCCACACCCTGCTTCAACCTTATCCGGATCGATGCAGAATCACTTACTGAAGCTAATTAACCATGTCCATCCGTCCGTCTGACTGTTCTGCAGAATGCATTTTTAAAGATATTTCAATGAAATTTGGTACAAAAGTACACTTTAACCCAAAGGAAAATCCAATTGAAAATGAACCGAATTGGACCATTTTTAGAACTTCTCTCCCTATAAGGACCCATTTTAAAGGAAGCAAAAAATCGCAATTTTTAATATTTTTTAACAAAATTTCATATATAATAGATTTTAGAATCCCTTCACATACAAAATGTATGACAAAAACTTGGAGTTTACTATCACAACGAAAAAAATTTTAGTATAATTTGTAGAACTAAGTAGTGTAGAGTATTAAATTGTGGGGCACAATCGACTATAACATTTTCATTTTTGTACATCTGTGTGCTGATGGTTATTATAGAAAAAATTAAATAATTAATAAAGCTATCTAGACAACATCCAAACAGTTTAAAGACCTTGCATGTCTGCTATATGAAATGGTCGGACATGGCATGACATGACATGGCATCATTTATGAAAGAATGCCACGAATTATTTCAGATTTATTAGGATTCTGAAATCTTCTCACTAAGTGTTTCAAATCTATAACTAATCTTAGCACATAGTTCTCATGGTAGTGGCAAATGAAATATTTTTCCAATGTGTACGCATTGTAGACCTTGTATGTGAGGTGAGAACAAACTGTATTATTCATACGTCGGAACACTTGATGACAGTACATTGCGACATTCTTCAAAAACAAAGAAAAAGTTAAACAATTAAATATTGCATTTAATTATATCGCGATTACGTGAATAAATGTATGGGACCGGTTTTTTCTTATGGGGAGGATACCACAAGATGGGAAGTATACTAAGTTTGTCGTTGCGAAGGCGGCTTTAAGGCATTGTTAAGTATGTATTAAAGATTCATGATCAGCACCAACATCTAAAGCGGCTTCAAATAGTAAAAATCAATCGATTTCCAAATGCAATTTTTGTGAAAGTCAATGCTATTTAAAATAAAGCAAATTTGGTCAATAGCCACGCCCACAATCGACAAAAATTTGACATATATTTATAATTATCCTTTTCATTTATGTTCCAAAAATAGGCGGAGTAACGCCTACAAAAAAAAATTCATTTGACGTTGCATTCAAATTTTATTTCATTAGCCGGCCTAATCCGGCATATGTGATACCCCCACTTTGTTTACAAAATACCCCCCTTAGAGGGTATTCAATATTTGGCCTTAGCCAGATTTAGTTTTTTTTTTTTTGTTTTCTTATAAATGTTTAAAGAATTCATCATTCGATCTGTTAAATGTTTAATAGTAAATAAAACAAATTTCGTTTAGACCAAATCTTAAATACCCACCACATTTACATATAAAAAGTGGGCGTGACAGGTTTATGATTAAGCCTTTATTAGTGTATTTATTACTTACCGTCTCGGAAGTTGAGTTTTACGTTGAATACGTTTTTTGTTAAGTTGTGGGCATGTCCAAGCCTTTTTTTGTGGTAATTACAAGTATTTTCTACAAATTTCAACTTTATAGGTTAGGTTTTGTACCAGATAAATAGATTTTTTTCGATTGTGGGCGTATATATTATCGGACCATGCCTATTTTTGACATATTGATGAATGGGATTATTAAAATTATGTATGTAAACTTCAGCCTTCAATTTTGGTGACAAATAAACCGATTTTTATCGATTTTAGGTTTGGCTCTTTATTAATTTTGCAAAATTTAAATAGCCATCTGGCTACAGAAACTGTCTAGAAGAGTTTGTACAAAATTTCTAGCTGAATAGCTCATAATTTACAAGCGTAAGAATGCCAACAACAGATGGACATACGGACATATATGTTTAGATCTTCTTTATAAGGCGTCTGAAGCCTCTTTCTGGGTATTGCTAAACTTAATACACCCTCTAATTTTATGTGCAGTGTATAAACACTAAATTAATATTTAATAGAGTAAAGCAGACAGTAAATAGTTAATCATTGATTTCATTATAAAAATAATTTAAATTATTTATGTCACCTCCTTGTTAAAAAGTTTCTAATTCTATTTCTATACTACTATAAGTGGATAAGTCATATATTTATTTGACTTTTTATTAAAAATTTTTTATTTGTTTTTTTTTTCGTCCCATATCAGATTTTGTTGCGTTATTAAGAACAAAACTAATAAAAATTATTCAGAAGTGTTTAATTAACTTAGTTGAATTGATTGATTGATTCATATCCAAGACAAGGTTAAAAAACAAAACAAAAAAAATATAAAAAAAAGTCGGAAATCCACAAATGAATTAAAGCCATTGATTGAAGCCTTAAATAATAACAATAATGCTTGTAATTAAATTAAAAGAGATTAGCTCAATGTTTGAATAAAACAACAACAACAACAATTGATGATAATCACTTGTATAATTAGCAAAAGTTTGAAGTGATTGTGACTTCATATCATGAAAACAATTTGTAGTGATGCTACAACAGCAACAACAGCAACAATAGCAACAACAGCAACAACAACAACAACGAAAACAGAGGATTTAAATAATTGTGTGGTATCGTCTGAAGATCATAAATGGGATTATAAACACGATTATGAATTTGCCACCACAACAGCAGAGATGACAGATGTGTCGAGCAATAGGCCCGCCGCCTTAAATCAAAGTTACAAGAAAAATTTCATCACATTATTATATGACAGCGCACAAAAACCATTCTGTTATGACAAATCACGTGGACGTTGGTCATTGCCGGTGGATTTTTATTTTGCCTGCACCAGTCATGCCTTCGGTTGTGTGGTCTTTTCTGAATTGCCCGTTTATGTTTTGCTTTTTGGTGGAGGTAAATGACAATTGTTAAGAAATTATGCTGATAATGTCTGTCTAGGTTATTTTTTGCTACATGACAAATTTAAGCTTAAGTGAAGCCTATCAAAATTATTTTTCAAATCTTGTACAAATATACCCATCATCATTATGATAGGTATATGTAGTAAAAAGTTGGCAACCGAGGTGTCGGAAACCTAATAAAAGGCATTGAATACTATCGATCTAATTATGTCCTTCTGTCCGGTGTATGTTCTTTGCGGTTATCACTCTCTCCTGGTCGCAAAGATAAAGTTATTCATTCCAAACTTCACAGAAGTGTTGATAGTTTTTATACACAAGTTGTTATAGAAATTGGGCTAAATCGGTCAAACGAAATGCCCCCAATACAATGAAAACTGAAAGAGGAGAAATTTTTTAAGTAAAACAAAGTTCAGGAAATGTATTAATTGATATATATAATCCCGGGAAAGCTTTCGTTGGGTACTTAAGATTTGGTCCCAACTAAAAATAGTTGCTTTTACTTGTTTTCTATACTTAAAGTTTCATTTCAAACAACTTTTCTAATATAGTTTATACGGTGCCTGCCTATCTATTGGGCATGCTGTTATATGCTATCCCCATGTTTGGTATACAAACCTTTTTGGGTCAGTTCTCTTCATCGGGAGTCATATCCGTATTCCGTGTGGCCCCCATATTTAAAGGGATCGGTTATTCGATAATTTTGCACAATTTGGCCTCTCTCTCCTATTATGCTGTTATAGCAGCCATTCCTTTAAATTATGCCATCAGTTCCCTATATACCGTGATACCTTGGATGAGCTGTGACAATACATGGAATTCAAAGAATTGTTCAATCCACACTTACTACGATGAAGAGGTAAAGGTGAAATAAAAAAAATAATTTTTAATTTAATGGTTTGTTCTGGTTAGGAGGATGATCATTATCCCCATGCCATCGTCGAATACTTTCGGTAAATTTTTGAAAGCAAATTGTCTTCATCCTATCGTTAATAGTTCAATCGTTATACGTTTCAGTTCAGTTATACGATCGGCGGACGATAACAAATCCGCCCTTGCTCTATCATGGCCGCTATTAGGGGGTGCTGCTGCCATCTGGTGCTTAACTATGTGCATTTTACTGAAGAATATAACTTTTGTGAGTCTTTTCTTTTTTTTTTAATTATCACCTTTAATATTGGTTTGATTTGTTCGAAATTTGTTTTAGATTGGGAAATTCTTACGTTGTTCCTGTATTTTAATGATGACATTTTTTTTGGCAATTTTCGTTTATATTTTAATCCAAACGGAATTGACGTGGGACACGTTGAAAAATTTCATGGAACCAACTCTTAACAATAATGCGGCAACTGTAATGGCGGGTGTTAGAGCTGCCATATTAATGCCCAGTTGGCTTTTGGGGCCCGGTTGGGGCACCGTACTAACATTGGCCAGTCACAACAGTTTTAAGAGGGACAGTGAAAAATTTACTTATTGGATTTGTATAACGCACGGTATTATGGCTTTAATGGCTATGATTTGTGGCCGCTTGGCCTTAGATCATTTTGAAGGTTAGAGATAAATGACTTATCTACAATATCTATGCATAATGATTCTTTTTTATAGATCATGTAGGCTTGTTGCATTATCATGTGGAAGAGGATCATAATTTACAATTTCTGTATTTATGTTTTGCTTATTTATTCAGTAGCTTTCCTAATTTGCCAAATTTTTGGAGTTTTCTTTTCTTTACTATGCTTTTCTTGGCAGAAATAAGTGCTGTGGTAAGTAATCCAAAAAGTTTTTTCAATAAGGACATAACAATTTTGTATTTAAATAAAACACAGAATAATTTAGATATTGGACTGAAATTTATGCCAGGTATAGAACACATGTTATAGTTAATAATCTTTTTCAAATGATCACAAATTTGACAAATTTTGTACAAATATTTTGCTATTTAAATTAAGCTTAATTACAATCAATATACATCCACGCCTACAATAACAAAAATTCACTGATAAAGATAGTATTTAGTACAAATATATTAATAATTAAAGCATTAATTGAGTGTGCCAAAATTAGACGTGGTTAAATACCAGACACGCCCAAAATTTACAAAAAATCGTATACCGAATAAAACTCGACTTCCCAGTACATACATACAATATTAAAGGACGTAATTATATACTTGCCACGCCTACTGTTTGTATTTGGAGATGTAGAATATTTAAGATTGGACCTAAACCGAAATTTATTTTTTCTTACTTGTTTAATTATGCATTTTTTTTCCTTAGATTATACAGTCCATGACGGTATTGACAGCCATTTTTGATGAATACAATCAATTAAGAAAACAAAAAACTACCGGGATAATAGTGTTAACATTATGCATGTTGCTAACATCTATATATTTTTCCACCAAGGTATATATCTTGTATAAATTCAAAGTATGTACTTGTAATAATTATAACAAGAAGTGTTTCTAACGTTGGGATGAATTAGTTCCAAACAATGCTTATAGTAGCGAGGGACTTTAAACACTACTGCTTCTATCCTTCTTCTTCTAATCCTTTCTCCTCCGTGCATGCACATATAGAAGCTATCCCCTGAGTGGATAGTTATTTATATAAAAAAAATCAATTTTAAATGTTTTTATTTTTTATTTTTTGAAAAACTATACTAACTACAGTTATTCGATCTATAAACACTTTTGTTTCATTCTGGTGATAATTAATTTAGCTCGAAAATGTCAAATGCGGTATAAATAAAATTAATGAAAACAATACTGTGTGAGTCGTTAATAGAAGGCGGATTAGTATTTTTTGGTGTCCTACAGAAATAGTCAATTGACCTTCAAAAACCGTTAATTGTTTTAGCGAGTACAGTCATATGTACTAAATGACCATTTTTGCAGTAGAAATTACAATTTCTGCAGTAAATTTGATCATTTTTGCAGTAAAATTTACTATTTTTGAAGTCATTTCGGAATAAGTTACTAAGGCTAGAATAAATGATCATTTGTATAAAAATTTCCACTGACAAGTGATCTTCCTCTAACCTACTAAAAGTTTGTGCTTGAATTGGAGCAGCAAAGTATTTTTTAAGGGGATGTTGGAAGCATTTTTTATGTATTGTAGATTTATTATTATTTACTTTTAATATTCCTTCCTTTTTTTTACTTTCTACCTATTTTTGTATTTTTAGCAAGGTTTCGCTTATTTACACTTACTACCCGACATTGTTACATTGACACATTTAACTCTGTCAATATTATTATTGATGATAACCACCTGGATTTATGGCCGTGAACGGTTTCAATGTGATCTACAATTCATGTTGGGCAAAACAATATCGAATATGAAAATATTTCTATTGCGTTTCATAACGCCAGCATTTCTAGTGATAAGTATTGTAAGTAATCTAAAGTCATCTCTCTCTGGGGATGCAAGAGAACGACAAGTTCAAATAACGCCCCATTTATTGTTTATTATTGCAAATATATCACAAACACATACCACACACATGCCTACAAATATCTATTATACAATAGTATACTAAATATAAAATATACACATATTTACAGCTACAAGTTATGTATTTGTTGCAAAGGGAAGAGCCACCCTCCGCCTTGATTTATTGTATGCAAAGTTTTGTGTACATTATGGTGCCCATTTATATGGCGTTTAAAATAAGTCAAACATCTGGTACGGTGCGTCAACGTTTGAAACAATGTTTTGTACCACATGACTGGTATCCCGTTGATGCTGAAAATAGACGCTTTTATGAAGAGGTAATGGACACTTCAGAAATGTTGGTGATTTTGGATCGTGAACATCATCATCACCCGGTGCTCTGAAGGCTTAACTATATAATTTCTTGACCTGCTTATCGCGCTGTTAAGAGAAGAGAGAGAGAGAGAGAGATAGTGGGAGATAGTGAAGTAAAAAAGCGAAAGTATAAGTTTGTACAGTTCTGTACTCAATGTATTCATATTCGATAGATAGGACGCCACGCTGCGCCTCGCCTTCATGCTTTGCTGTCAACAACAAAATCAGTAGAAATGTTTCATACATTTGTATGAAAGTAGCCATATTGACGAGGCGATGGCTGCACTGCAAGGCGTCGCTTGACTAAATTAGAAACAAATTCAACTTCTTACATGTGTTCATGCTTTTAGAGAAGAAAATCATTTATGAAAACAAGTGAAAGTGGTATAGTCAGTCAAACCCGACCATTTAATACCCTACACACAACATAACTGGTCATCAATCAAGTTATTTGGCAAAAAGCATTATATGAAAAAAGGTTCTAAAAACGGTTCAATCGGGTCCAAATTCGGCCGAATCAAATATTAAGCTAATTAACTATTCTTCACAAAGTTTTATCAAAATATATTAAGAATTGCAAATTTTCGTCATATAAAGATTTATTTCCAATAAAGAAGTTATATGAAGAGAGATTTTAAAAATAGACCTATTTGGTATATTTTCAATATATACATGTCCTTGTATCAAATTTCATTGAGATGTTTTAAAAAAATTAAACCTGCTTGAGCAGAATGAAAATTATTGAAATATTTTTCAAATAATTAAGCACGATTTTCTTATCTGAAATTCAACGAACAGCGAAGCGTTGTATGCGGCTAAAGTAAGGTAATTAGTGAAAGTAAAGCTCTGCGAGGTGCAGCGAGGCATCTTATCTGCCGCAGCCATCATAGTAACTGACAAGAAATCAAATCTAATTTTATGTGATTACAATAATAATACTCGAGAACCGTTTATTACTTTCTTACTATATTTTTTTATATATGAACACACATTTGTTGTTGTAGTTTAGATAGATAAAGTATTGAAAATATTGAAATATAGAAAAATGCCAAAAAATTAAATTATTATGAAAAATATTATATTATGTGTTGTGGTAATCTACAAAATTAATTAATAAAGAAGAAGAAAAGAAGAATGTAAACAACTATTTATACTGCAGGCTCATAAGTACATTATGTAAGATGCAATGAGGATATACATGCTGATGTAGATTTTTTGAAATATCTCAGTTTGCTTCTGTTTGAACCCACATATGAATGCCCCGCTTTGCCAGTGGCTTAGGTCCACTTTTCAAAATTGAAAAAATTGAAAAATTATTATGAAAAAATGTAACTGTTAATATAAATGAGATGATGTGCTTGGAAAAATGAACTTGGACCACTTACAAAATAATTCATTCTTACACACACACACACACACGCTTTTATATGAGCATTAATTAAAAAATTTACAACCACTAATTATGACAATGATGAACTTGAGATTTGTTAGCCGAGCTAGCTATATATACTGGTTTAGAATAAAACAATTAAAAAAAAAGAATTTGGTTTAAGTGAAATTTTAAGTGCCCGATTACAAGCTATGTGGGTGTTTGGCCTGTTGCAAAAGAGAAAGTTTTTTATAGAAAGTTGTTATTCAACCATGACCATTTCTCCCACGTTAATAAATAATAAAAAGTTTTAGAAAGAAGCATTTATATCAACATACAAAATTGTTATGTCCTTAATGAAAAACCTGCAATAATACCGTTTGAGTGGAGAGGATGAACGTTTAATTGCCCGCGTCAATGTATCGCATGTAACATACATGAGAGAATCTCTCCCTTATCCGTTATCAAAGCAGAAATTTCTTTTCCCAATCTACTGTGCCGATTAAACAAACAAACAAACAACCAGACATTCGATTACTCTCAGAAAGTGTGATATATGTAAATATATGTATATATAAACAACAACAACATTTGAATATGTAACATTTGAAATTTGCATGTGCTTGAAGATCATCCATACATACATACAAATATATACACGGCGTTTATTTACGTATTTAATGTGCGCACTGTCCATCCATCCATCCATCTATCCATCCATCTATTGCTGCTCTATATGACTCTGACAATCAAAAAGAGACAATTTCATTTTAGAGATGAGTAGTAAGAAAAAATTAGTGTTTATTTATTATTCAGTTCATTTGCGGTGATCAGTTCTATGGTGTACCTTCAACTAATTAGAACACATGCAGCAACGGAATCTCAGTCGCAAAAATCGAGTTGTTTTATAATTAAGAAATCGGGTAAAGAAATTTCGCCATAAATGCGTAACTGTGTACAAGAACCAGCTCACAAAATGCATAAATTAATTCATTAAGAAATAAATAAAATAAAATTATATACAAATTTTTTTGTATGTATATGTATGATGCACACCCACACGTGCATTTTTACAAAATTTCATTATTTGGCAAAAAATATTGTGTTGAACCTGTATTTACCTGTATAAACATTTATATGAGGTCGTGTCTTCCTGTATTCTCCTTTCTATCCATCACCGACAAATGTCAAATTCTTTGTTGTTTTTTTTTTTTTGATAGAGTTTGTATTCAAAATTTAATGAAACATCACAAAAAATTCAAATCAATCGGTAATTTTCAAAGGCAATTAATTGTATACAAAATACAGAAATTCGCTGTGGAAAGCAAATCATTGTTATCAGCGAACGAATTTTATTGAAATAAAAAAATTAAAAAATTATTATATACAAAATAAAAACAACAATTATTTGGAGTGAATGTAAGACTTATTTTAAAATCAAAAAACAAAACCAAAAAAAACTGAAAAAAAAATCCACAAATACTTCAAGACGACGAGTAGATTGTAGTATTGTTGCATTATGGTGTACGAGAGTTCGTATGAAAGTGGACGTCAACCCTATCTGCCTGATGTCAAACGAGGCGTATGGTCACAGCCCTCTCATTTCATATTTGCGGCCTACAGTCTCGCCTTCAAATTCGACATTCATTCCATATCCTGGTACTTTTTCGAGCAGTCGTCCAGTCGTAAGTGCACAATTGGTTTAATCATGCCTCCGTCATTGCTCTTGGTTAATAAGTTGTATGTTGTTCATGTTAATTGATTATGCCCATTATCATTGTTATAATGTTTAAGGGGGTAAATTGGTTTTATTGAAACTTTTGTAAACACCAAAAGGGAGCGAGCCACACCCCAGTTTTTACTCAGCATAGAATTCTGAGTTGATTTAGCTCTTCCGTCAGTCTGTCCAGCTGTCTCTATGTAAATTTTTTTATTCCGCTTTATGACACTAGCTCGGGACATACAGTTTAGTATTGCAAGTGGGCCACATACGCCCTTGGACATGCCTAGCTGTTACGTTTTAGACTTGTAACTTGAACTTGGCTTACATAATCTTCAAGATGGTCTACAGTTTGGCATTAAAATTGGGTAAAAACCGGTCCGAAAATGCGCTCAAACTTTAAGAAATTTTAACAACAAATTAGCCTATGTTAAATATTTTGATTCCAGTTCAAAAAATTTTATTTAAAAAAAAAATTATAATTGGTCCTCCTCTTAGACATTCTAACGGTACACGAATAAAGTTTTTAAGACAAGCTATGCGGAGGTTATATTAAGTAAAACTAAATTTGTTTTTTACGCAAAATTTTAAATACCCTTCACATTTATATACCAATAGTGGGCGTGACAGGTTTACGTTTTCTAATAGTGTATGTATTACGTATCATCTAGCGGGTCAGTTTTTTTTTTAAATTGTGGCTAGATCTGTTGTACGAACACGCCCATTTTTAACACATCCATCGATGGGGGTAATTATAAATGTATATACCCAATTTCAACCATCATAGCTCACGTTTTGTGTCATATAAATAAAATGGTGCGTCGTCTAGATTTGGCATACCCCTAATATAATCCTTTTTTACTTGTATTGAGTGTTAAACGCATTATATAGCAATTAATTCATTACTTAAAATAATACATGATATATATTTAAGTGTTGTAAATAATATTGTTGCAGTAGAGCATCACAATGCCTAGAGTATCCGGTTATTGATAAAGTGCAACAAGTCTGCAAATTTGAATGCGAATGTCATAATTAAGTAATTTGAAAAGGAATTCACATCATTTCAGTTAATGGTTAAAAAGAAATGCTTAAAGGTGTGGCATGTGTATAGATGTTCAAAATTTGTGTGAAATTGTTTTTTTTTTTGTCAATTGTAGGCGTGCCCGTTTAACGATTTCGCTTAAATTTAAAATAAATGTAATGGCATCACATGTATTTGACTTAAGGCAAATTTTGGATACCCTTCGTATATTTATACGTAATTAGTGGGCGTGGCATTTACTGTAATTGCCCGTCTTTACCAACAACTATTCAAGTTTGTGTTATATTTGAACTCCAATGGGAAAGTGCGTGTTGTTCTTTTGAGTTTCAGTTTTAGCCCTTCAGTCGTTAGATTAGATAATAAATTAAGACATTTATAAATTGGAACATTTTGTAGCTTGTGAATGTGAATTCGTCAGAGATTTTTTGTCAATTGTGGGCGTGGTCATTTCAAATGGGTAACTGAAGTATCTATCAAAATTCTACCTCCCCTCTCCAAAGTACATATATTCTTTATTTTCAACTAATTGTAGCATAATTTAAGGCGCCAAATGATGTAGGTCGGACGGACGTGACCGACTGTAGCAATAGTTTTTTTTTCAAATTTTTTTCAATTTTTTTCAATTTTTTTCTAGTTTTATATTTTGTTCCCGTTTACATTATTTGTATGGCCCTCTACATTGTACCATTAATGGTAATACAAGCGTTTTTAGGCCAATTCTCCAGCAGTGGCTTTATATCTGTATTCCGTTTAACACCGTTATTCAAAGGTAATTACTATAAATAATATATCTCCATAAACAGTTGATTGTGATGAAAGATTTCAAATTGCAGGAATTGGTTATTTGTCCTTGGGTCTAAATACGATTTGTTTAATGTATTATTCCGTATTTGCGACAATCCCTTTAGCGTATTTTGTCGCCTCCTTGCATCCTTCTCTGCCGTGGGGTTGTGAGGGATTTAAAAAATGGTCGCACTTGACCAATGAAGAAGAAGAAGCAAATGTGAGTAAAGCTTTTCCTATTTTTTCGATTATTTAAAAAAAAAAATATTTTCGTACCGCTTTCGTACAGCTTTGTCAAATGCACTTTCCCAATATTACCGATGGAGAGGAGGATAACAGCACAGATTTCATAAATCATCATATACCCTCTGTCTTATATTTTAGGTAAGTTGGTTTTTCTTTTCAATTTTCATTTTCTTTGCATATTTTAGACCTTGCATCACTTACGGTTAAATGCAAATGCCACACCTACCTACAAATATACCGATCAGAATCGCATTCCTAACAATATAACCATGTCCGTCTGTCTGGCGTTATGAATATCATAATTTTTAGTATTTGCAAGAAATTTGAAACCAATCAGACCATTTTTAGAGCTCCTTTCCATATAACAAGTATACCACGAAATGACTTATTTAACAAAATCTCCTGTAAACTCATACAACTCAACCAATTATAACATAATTTTTGCAATTAAGTAGTGTAGGATAGTAAATGGTCGGATATAAGCGACTGTTATATGTTAACTTGTTAACTTTTCCATTTGAAACACTCAAAAAGAGGGGCCTCAAATACTTAACAAAGTTTAAATATTCATGATCTAGACATGAATGTCCGCACGTCCGTGCGTCCGTCCGTGCATCAGTTCAGTTCCGTGTACAGTTTGAGTTATTGAGCTGAACAGACACTTTAAGTTTTGGCACCCAGATCATTATTTAAATTGGAAAAAATCCTCCACCATATATATATTTATCTACCACAAAAATTAAGTCATAAAGATGACATTTAGTATACAAATTTATCATAATCTTACCATCATTGATGTGGCAAAAATGGGCGCGCTTGGATAACAGATACGCTCAAAATTTACAAAAAACCGCATTCAGCATAAAATTTGACTTCCAAGCTGATACGTAATACCCTGTTAAAGGGCGTAATCATATATCTGCCATGCCCACTGTTTGTGTGTATTTATGGAAAATAGTCAGGATTTGGCCTCAGCCAAATTTAATATTCTTATTTGTTATTTGTTTTTCTTTTTTTCTTAAGGACCTTTTTCAATAACCAAAATCTGTTCGTTGAAGCCGAATTCGATTTTATAATGTCATGGCAATTAATAATATGCTCCCTATTCGTTTGGTGTTTGATTGCTTTATTCTATTATAAATGTCGCACCATTGAACAGGTAAGGATTCGGATACGGATTGTGATTGTAATTGTGATTCGTTTAAAGTGCTGAAGAAGAAAGGGGGAAATGTTTGATATTTTTTAGTTCGGCCAGTGGTTGCATTACGTAATGTTAACATTGATGACATTGTTGCTGTTGTTTATAATACGTTTCAGCTTCTTGCCAGGGGCAGGCTATGCCTATCAACGCCTCTTCTCGTTTAGTATGAGAGACTTCCTCACTGGACTAACTATCGCTCCCATGTATACGTTAATAATGTTTGGACCCGGCTGGGGCATGTTTATCACACTGGCCAGTTTTAATAAATTTAATGTGAACGTGCTCCGCATGAGTTGGTGGATTAGTTTGGGTCAACTAATCATAATGATTGGTTTGGATATGCTGGCGGTGTTCACCGAAAGTCATTTCGGTCGTTAGTATTGACTCTAAATTCTTCAATATTTATATTGTGTGTATATGTGCGATATCTAAAAATATTTATTTCAAGATATAACGGAAGGTAACTATTTCACATCTGTTGATTATCACTGGTTGTTGTATTTGTCAAGTGGGAGTGTTTTGGCGAATATGGCTTGGGCCAACTTGTGGTGCCTGCTGTTCTATTTTATGCTATTTCTCTCCTCCATAACCACCATGGTAAGTGTATCAAGTATTTTTAAGAATCGCTTCCAATACTTTCTCTCATCATATTTCAGATTATGCAGCTGTACTTTATACTAAGCAGTGTCTTCGACGAGTTTGTTGCATTGCGGAAACGTAAAGTGGACATTGGTCTCGGTTTCATAGTATTTCTGGCTTTGTCTTCATTGTACTTCAGCTCAGGCGTAAATTCGAAATTTCCGTGAATGAAGTTTTTGTTCTATTACCCACTAATTGGCCAATTATTGTTTGCAGGATGGCATTTTCTACTTTACCGCTCTGATATCGGATACCTTGTGCACACAAACAATATTGAATCTATTGTTGATTTTGATTGTATGTTGGATTTATGGTCGTGAGCGTTTGCAACGTGATGTGGAATTTATGGTTGGTGAAAAATTTGCCACCTGGAAAGTTAATATGCTACGATTTGTTGCTCCATTAACTTTAGTAATCATATTGGTAAGTCCGAGGCACCCTTAAAAACCAAATATGTGAAAAATTGTGAACAAAAACCTGCACACACCATACAGACGGATAGACAGATATTGTTTAGATTTTGAAATAAAAGATGGGCTCTATGTTTACCAACACTGAGGTAAACTTAATGAAGGTTATAAAATTATTCAAACAGATCGAAAAGTTATACAGTAGACTCGCTTTTGAAAAATCCCATTCTGCAATATTTCATTTCATAAAATGTGATTTCTTGTGTAATTCCAGTTACTATTCCTAATGGTGTCCTTTTACGAACATATGCTCTCCACCTGGGTAATACAATTATTGACACTACTCTTCATCGGATTGCCTTGGCTATGTGTACCGGCTTATGGTATATTTTGTATATATCAGACAACAGGCAGCATCAAAATGCGTCTTAAAAGATGCTGTCGCCCAACCGATTGGTATCCGGTGGTTGCTGAAGATCGTCAACGATACGAGGAGGCTGTGAATAATATGGATATCACACATCAATTGAATGAAATAACTGAAGACGTCGTGTAAATATGAAGTCGATACAAAAAGATCAGGAACGATTCATCCATTTACAATAAACTGTTGTTGTTGCATTTTGTTTTTTAGTATAAATTTGTGATGATGTTAATGAGATATTTTATGTAATTAAACTAAATTATCAATTGAAAGTTAAGTTCATTGCGGAATTTGGAAAAGTGGAAAAATGCATAATTCTTGACATTTTCAAATGAAATTTGCCACATGAATAGTATGCCATTTGCTTATAAGGTTCAATTGGTCTGATTTTGAATTTTTTACTACTTTTCAAACTCAAAAATATTTCTTATGATACCTCTGTCAACATGCATAAAAAGGGGTGTACAGGTAATAAAGTTAAAACACACACTCCATTACCTTTAAATGAAAAAGTCAGTCATGCGCAATACGCGAATACATCTAACAGCGAAAATCAATGAAAAAAGTACATATGCAATAAAGCAATAAGATCAGTAGATAATGAACTAAAAAAAAAAATTGGAAAAAACAGAGTATTTTAAAAATATTACAAATTACCGCTAAAGATGACCCCGACGTGATTTGAACACGCAACCTTCTGATCTGGAGTCAGACGCGCTACCGTTGCGCCACGGAGTCCAATGTAAATAATTACATTAAATTATATTATTAGTTTGGAGCAAATTTTATATAATTTTCAATATAAAAATATATAATAATAAATTGCAATTAATAAACAACGCCACAAAATCAGCTTTGTTACATTACTCATCTTTTTTAACACGATTGCTTTTAATATTAAATACTGGATTCGATCGATTACTATTCCCGACAAAATTGACTTTATGTTAAGCAATAAAGTAACTACGATCTACCAGTGACATTAGACTAGTGCACTAAAAGTCGAGCTTCTAATGTGTAATCACAAGGATTTGATTCCCACGGCGGGTTGTGAATAATGACTAGCTGGGAAGCACGAACACATTGTGTATTGCGTTCATAGTAACCGGTTATTAAAAAGGCAGGGTTGGGAGAGAGTGTTTAGATTTCGCCTGATTGGAACGATCCCCCGGGCCGCTTTTTTATTAATTATTCAAGTGATTTTTATTTATTTTTTTAAATAAAATTATTGAATTTGATTTTGCTCATTCCACCACTTTTTTCCTTTCTCTTTAAATCTATTATTCTTCTTTATATTTTTATCGTACATTTTACGTCAATTTACGAACATGTCTCTTGCTAAATTCATAAGCAGGAGGGTAATCACGTAACTTTTGAAACTATTGTCGTAGTTTTTTGTAATCTAAATAGAAAATAGTAAAATATATAGATATTATAGATATGTAGATCGAAAGTAATAAATTTTTAATTACATTTTAAAAAAATATTTCTACGCATTTTTTCTAGAAATTTCAATTCTTATTTAATTTCTTCACAATTTAATTTTATCTCTTCCTTTTTTTTTCTTTTAATTTATATTATTATAAAAGGATAGCTATTTTGCAATCGCACGATAACGGTTGTTTGCGCGATGCTACATGACGGTTTATAAGGCTACGAAAATACAAAAGTACGATAATAGTTTGACGATGATGCTTTATATCGCTTACGAAAATGAAAATTTAAAAATAACTATTGTCGTACCATCACTATCGCTTACGTGATTACCCTCCAGATGTCGTCATTAGTAATATTTGCACATGCCTGGCTTTGAATAAATAAATAGAAAAAATGCAACGTCCCATATTTGAAACGGCCATATTTGAAGAAGATGTTTTAGTTAAGGCGCCATAAAATAATTTTTACAATCAAATTTTATTAAAAATACACAAATAATTAACTAAATAAACAAAGCTATACTTTAAATATGCAATCGCGTAAAATATCCAACAATTGTAGCATAGAAGCTAGCAATTTATTGAGTTATGTTCGAGATTTTTGTGTCCAAGCAAATAATTATAGAAGGTTTAAAAACGAAGACTCTCTTATTCTAATAAATCGTAGTGCTTCGTTGTTGACTACAGCTTTACAGCCGCAATACTTTGTAGCCGGCAATTTGGAATTAACAAAATTCTATATCGATTTGCATGCTGTAATAAGTTGTCTACCTATCGAGTCGGATGCTTTGTGGACCTGTATATCAGTGCTACAGCATTGCGCCCGTAACCTAGAATCGTGTCATGCTTTAGTTCATGATTTTCGATTTATTCCGTTGCTCACACATTTGTTAAAGCGTACCCAAATTAATCACAGACAACAAAAATTGTTAATTCTAGATGCAATGCAGGAATTAACATACGGCATAAATATAAAATGTGACGAACCATTTGTGGCGGTCTTATTAGAACAATTAATACAAATTGTTTATAAAGCTGCCGAAACCGGTGAAGAAAATCACGGCCATTTGGCATTATCCATTCTTATCAATATATGCTATAAAAACTTTGTCGTTTTGTTCCGATTCCTGAGAAGTGTAAATCTTAGCTGTTTTAGTAAATGCATACAAAGCTATGGTACGTTGGCCAATAAAATGTTGATAATCATCTCGGAGGATATGCACGCGCCAGATCAACAGGAGCTGCATCTATTTTTACGCTCGAATTTTGCCGCTATTGGAGAATGTTTAAAAAAGTGGAACGTTTCTAATTTACGACACATTGTGGACTTTCTTAAAGACTCTAAGGCGCATACTGGCCTGCATCAGGCCATGCTTACCTATGAACACTATTGCGAGGACATTGAAAAGTTACTAAATGTATGTTAAAAATATTATTTAATACTTAGAGTTAAACTTTTTTTGATGTAAGTAAATTATTTGTTTCTTTGTTAGCATCTAGAGTGTAGCTCATCCATGGACAATTCAAATGAAGATGGTTGTAAGCAGCAGCAAATCTGTATGGGCTTACTATTCGAATTAATTGAATATATTGTGGAGTTGTCATCAGTGCCGGAAATTGATGGCCAAGACAACTCGATAATTAGTTTAGATTCCAATTTGTCACGTATATATGAACTCTTAAGTAATTGGCTACAATCCGAAGGCTGTGGTGTAATGGCCGTAAATCTATTAAATGCTTTAGTTGGTTTGGGTGAGTTTTCTTATTTTTCTTTTTTTTTGAGTAAACAGTTAGCTTTTTTACCACAACAAAATATTCTTTACAGGTAAATGTGAATCTGTTGTGTCGCGCATAGCAGAAGATCCCACTGCAATAATTTCACTAATAAGTACAACTGAAAAAAATGAAATGTCACCTTTTTACACAGCTGCCGTACTACAACTTTTTGTTACATTGCTGTCTCAATCTAAAACAGAAAAATTGATTTTATCAAAAATTTCCGAATCCTATTTTGATAAAGTGCTATCTACGGTATTAAATTACAAGCCGGAATTGTCTGCGGATAGTCTGAGTATGGCAGAAATAGAAAAATCTATTCTCTGTTTGTGGCTGCTCATTAGTTTTGCTGATATTGCGAAAAAGGCTTATTTTGAGAAATGTTGTGCTCTACTGCGTCTACCACAAATACATTACGCGTTGGCTCGAGCCATTAGTGGAGGCCAGGAACGTTTATGTACAACAGTTCTTCGAATATCTCAATTTGAACATTTTCCACGAACTGATGTGGCCAAGGTAAAATTCTGCAATTTTTGTATACTCTCCACAAAAGATGGCGGGATGGGGGTCTCAGAGACCCCACAAATATATATATTCTTGATCAGCATCAAAAATTTAATCGATCTGGATATGTATGTCCGCGTGTCCGTATGTCCATCTGTTGTTGGCAGTGTCACGGTCAAAAATTTTGAGATATTGACCTGATATTTTGTACAGACACTCTTAATTTTATCACTATTTGAGATGGGCAAAATCGGCCAAGAGCCGCGCCCACAATCCACAAAAACCTATTTATCTGCCACAAAAATTTAGCTATGGACTTGAAATTTGGCATGCCTATCTATAGTTATGCCTTCCATTGATGTGCCAAAAATGGGCATGGTCGGATAACAGACCCGTCTACAATTTACAAAAAACCATACTCCAAGTAAAAGTCGACTATATAGTATATGCACTATTAGGGGGCGTAATCACGCCCCTCATTTGTTTGTAGATGTGGAGGGTATTTAAGATTTGGCACAAGCCAAATTTAGTTTTCTTACTTGTTTATTTTTCTTTTTATCATTTATAGCTAATAACTAAACTAAATAGTTGCCCCAATCAAATAAATACCTGCCAGACATCAAGTGAACATTTAGTTAAGATGACGTCGATTTGGAAAAGTCAATACGATTTTGTTAATAAAGAATTGGAAGACCGTTTACAAGCGTTGATTGAAACAATAACTTTGGCTCAACAAAATCATCAATTAAATAATGTGAACACTTCCCAAATGATTGAATTATTTGATTATAAAATACAAAAGTACACTGCTGCAGAGAAAAGTATGCAAAATAGATTAGAACAAGGTAGCGAACAGGTGGGTGACTCATATACGCTAATAATGTGGCGGAAGATTAAAATTTTTAGCCAAATGGTGTACTTTTCAATTCCATTCAGATAACACAACTAACACAACGTATTAGTTTGCAAAATGCCGAAATAGAAAAATATGAAAGAATGAACTTTGAGTGGCACATTAATCGCGAGTCTCTACAAACTCAATGCAAAGATTTAACCCTACAAAAGGACACTCTGAAACGTACCGTTACCGATCTGATGAAAAAGTTAACCAATCATTCGGACGCTTTGCTGATTAGCGAAAAGAAATTATCTGCCAAAGTGGCCGAGTTAATTGGTATGATTGCGGTTCAAAGCCTAATCGAATTTATTTATATAAAATAAATAATTTTTTATTTGTTTTTTTTTTTGAAGACGCACAAAAATCATACAGTAGTCTGCAAGATCGATTGGAGACAACATTAGAAGAATTGGAAAAATTCCAAGCATCCGCTAAAGAAAATGTAAGTAAAAATTCTTAAATTTCATTATACTCACTAAACAAAGTTCGGTAGTGTGCTTTTTTTTTTTCTTTGAAAAATACCAAAAATTGTGATCTTTTTGTTTCAAACGACAATTGATTGTTATAAAAGCCTTTTTCATTATTCCGTTGGCAGAGTTTACGTATTGAAAAATTGAAAAAGACAATTGCAGCTTATGAAGTTGATATTAAGGACAAGGTACGTTACATAGAAGAGAAGGAACGCGAATTAAGCAAAACTCAAAAAGGTTTGGAAGAACAAAAGGAGGCGCGTAAAAAATCTGAAGATGTTATCAGCGTACTGGAGTCTCAATTGCAAGAGAAGAATGAACAAATCGCTAATTACGAGGCGGAACTAAGTGAAACGGAAGAGTTACGCAAAACCATAATGAGCTTAATGGAGAGTAAGAAACCGAAACGGAAATTGTGAAATAAAAACAAGTGAAAATGTTAGAGTCGGTCAAGCTCGACCTCTTAATACTCTACTTATACTTGGTTTTACAAATAATGCTGTAAAATAAGTTACCTCGTTACGAAGTATTATATGGGAAGAGTTTCTAAAAAGAGTCCGATCCAATCCAAATTGAGCACAATTAAATGTTAGGCCAATTAACTATTCTTCAGTAAGTTTTGTCAAAATATATTAAGAATTGTAGAAATTCTTCATATAAAGACTTGTTTCATCTAAAAACGTTATATGGGAAAAGGACAACGGCACGCCCTTATACCGAATTTTCTTTAAATTATTTTGATAACTACCGTCAAAAACCTTGCATACAAAACAGACAGACAGACAGACATGGTTAAATTGATAAAAATTTTAATCCTGAATCGAATAGTATAACATAAGATGGGTCTACCTAGGATAAACGTAATAAAGCCATTGCCACACCAAGCCTTTGTGGTGCATGGTTATGATTATAAGGCGATTTATGATATGTTTTATTTACATTTCCTTATTTTATTTGTAAGCTTTTGGTTATTGCTTAAATGTAATGTTATGCGAACTTACATTAATTATTATTCAATTAAATATTGGATGGATGATAGTACGAGTAAGGGAAGATTTTTTTTTTAGTTTAAACAGTTATTATTCAACAAATATATATATAGATATATATATATATACAGAAATGTAATACAGTTGTTATTATTATTAAGATTAGATTAAAGCTTTAGTGTTTGTTAATGCTTAAGAGAGATCTGTAAGTAATTAAATTAAGTGAAAAACATTTTCAACAAGTGTAAGATAACTGAAACATATGAAAGCGATTAGCTGCTCGCCCAATAACAATGAATGCGTATGTATAGCAGCGCTGGTCTTATTGTCATTCAACAAATAATTCAGTTCGTCATCTTTGCGTTTCTCTGCCTTCTCGCATAATGAGCCGCAATCAGCAAATTCACATATATCACATAATTGAGATTTGGGAGCACGATAAAATTGCCGAGCTTTCCTTACTGCATGCCAAAGAGAGACAAGAATCATACTGAGTTTCTAATTAAATAAATTGTCAACAAATAATTACAAACCGTTATCATAATAATCATACAATATAACCGGTACTAGTTGGTGATTGGTTACTTTTATCGTTTTATAAGCATGCAACGTGGGGCACACTTCCATACGTTCCAGATAATCAAAATATATAACAACCACTGTGTTACGTTTCAAAGTTTCAACTTTCTGCAAAAATATATAAAATTGATTGATTAGTCTGAGAAGAAATGGTAACGTGGAAGCGGATTTGAAAAAACAGGTGAAGCTTATTTGAACAGCATTGCATTCCTCTGTTCAATGATAAATTAACCGAATGGCATTTAAATTTCAAAGTTTATTAATCACCTTTATTCTTTCACTTGACTCCAAGGTAGGCAATGTGTCAGTATCCACAACAAAGCCGCTGGGTAAATGTACTTCCATAACTGCAATATTCGAGCGACCAATTTCATCATCTGAAGCCGGTATAAAACTGTAGACGAATTAAAATTTCTACTTTTCTCTAAAACAAACAAACCATCATTCCCTAGCTCACCTGGCACACACGGATAAGTGTAAATAATCGGAATGTGAATTTCTATTTACGGTAGGATCCAAAACAAAACGCGGCCACGCTTGAGTAACATTTGTATTATATCTGTACGTGAGTTGAGCGAATGCCAAACCACTGCCACTGCTGCTTATGGTAACATTTCTTATCGAACTGGGCAACTGGCAAAAAATTGAAATTGTAACGTTCATGAAAGTTTCAAATTAGTTGCAGTAATAGTTTTAGAAAAAATTAAACCTCATAAGTTTGCAGGCTCAGCGAATTTTCTGCATTGATGTTGATTAAAGTTTCAGCATTGTAACCGTAGTTGAACTTCAATTGCATATTGGTGGCCTGATTGGAGAAATGCTGTGCATAGGCTATGACAGCTTGCAGAGCCACTACTGTGTCCTGAGAGCCCACAAAGCCACCCAATTCATTGCGCTGCTGCATCAGCCACAACATTGCTGGCGCAGCAAAAGGTGATAAATTATTTTCTAATATGGCCAAAATCGCGTAAGAAGTTATCTCAATGTTTACATTGCGCGTCCGATTATACCAAGGTGACAAAGCATCCGATGTGGGTGCCGTCTTATTCCACCATTTCTTGTTACCTAGTTTTTCAAATAAAGAAATAAAATTCACCCATAATTAACATAAGCCATGATGTGCGGTACCTTCTTGAACTGCCACGGAATCGAGACGTTGCAGAAATGATGTTTTAGCTGGATGATTAGCTTTGGAGAGCGCATAAGCTCCTATGGCCAAAGCATGCAAATGTTTTGTATCCTCTACCTGTCGCACTATATAATCCAAGGCTCTATCCATATTGTTTTTATACTGAGGATAATGTGGCTGGGAAAGATTAAGGTAAACTGTTTAAACTAACTGTTGATCAATTGCTTTGGATAACATCATCACTCACTAGATTCTCCAGTAATGCCAATACAACAAAAGCAGTTAGAGTAACGGCATTATCTGTATAATGTTCAAAGGTATCGCCTTTTTCTTCAAAGCCTCCTCTAGGGTTTTGCGAGTCCACGATATACTGCAAAGCTGATGAAATAACCGTTTCATCGATTTCTATGAATTCTGAGGCTGATGCAAAGGCTTTGGCAACATAGGCGGTAAGCCAGGTGGAACTTTTCTCTTCACTCAAACCAAAAGCACTGAAGGCTCCATTTTCGTGGCGGTAATAAAGTAACAATTGGTAAGCTAACTCTAAATTATTTTTGGCTCTAACTTCTAACGCAGCCGGTAATTGTTTCGATTGCTAAAACATTTCACGTTTTGAATAAGTAAAAGTTTTCAATTAGCTCTGGCCAAATATTGTTTAAACATTTAATTTTAATATAAAACAAATTCATATTGTGGGCGTGTTCTTACAAGCAACTTTTATATAATTTCCGTCCTAACAAATAAAAGCAAAAATCGTTAAATTTTGTCTTTTTTAAGGTAATGTTTTGTGGTAGGCGTGGCCAATTATGGCTATTTGTAGCAAAAGTTTAGTCGATACCTCTAATGAGCACATTTCAGCTGTGTGTCAGAACATAAAGGTAGACGGATGGACAGACAGAGTTAAATTTAATGTTAATATAGAAAATACATACTTTGGGAGGACCTTTAGTCCCTCAACTGAACTTGTTGTATAAATACCTGCAAATATTTTAATAACAAAACATTTGGCATAAATTCAATCATGCTTTGTTCACCACAACCGCTGGGAGTATGTATTAAATTTTCCAAATTGCCTATAACGGTAGTCAACAAATCACCCATGGCGGATATTTGTATATGTGTAGAGTCCGCTACAGCGTTACGTGGTATGCGTATGGTTACATTAGCGAAGCGCTCCTTACCATTGGGTAATTCAAATAGAAAGCCATGATTAATGATTTCTGTAGCACCAGGCGGCTCGACCATGAGATTGGTTATAAGTGTATCATTAGCTTGTGAACTGGTAGCGCTTACTTTCACTGTAACATGACCTTGACGTTTCGGTGTAACTATGAATGCCAAGGCTTTAGAAGAATTTCCGAAAACTGTGACTGTTTGTCGTATGAAAAGTTCCAATTCTAATTAAAAAAAACATACAAATTTATAAAAAACATGTGAAAATCTTGCCAAGATAAACTCGGTAAACTTACTGGGCCGGGGCAAAGCATTACCATCTGTGGATGGAAAGTCAAATTCTTGAGCAGTATTATATAAGGTAACAACACACTCCAGACTTGTTGCCATTTTATTAAATAAAACAAATGGCAAAGTTATGGTCTCGCCTAGAATAACACATTAATTGATTAATAATTCTTTACTCTTCGCGAGTTACATTACCCAATTTTACGGAATAAGGTAAATCTGTCGTTATGTAGAATTTTTTGGCTACGTTTATTTTAATGGGTGGTTGTACTAAGCCAATACCTAAAACGGGGTCTACGGCGAAGGCTGTTAACACCCAAGTGGTTGTAGAAGATGGCAAACGTCGCTGCATAATGGCGTGACCTTCACTATTTGTTGTTACATTTAAGAATAGCCAAGAATCGGCTGGCGGATGCATAAGATGTATGCGAGGATTATGCCAGAACGGTTTGGGTGTGTAAGAAAAGGCAAAACGTCCTTTACCCGGTGCCAATGTGTTCACCTCAATTTCATGGGCTGGCCCAATATCCGTTTTACGTATAGTTTTCAGTTTGTGATGATCGTCATCATGTTTGGATTTATCCATTAATGAGCGCATATCTGAAATTTAATTCCAATGTAAGTAAGAAGCTTCCATTTTGAAGATTTTACTTTCTGTGTCAGAAAGGGTAGCGATTTTTAATCAAATATATGAAATTCTGTATCGGTTAAGTTTTGTCTGTAAGTCCGTTTAATTTAAACAGTTTCCCCGGGGGCAAAATTGGAAGATATCCTTTACAAACTTGGCTGAAGTGTTGATGGGTTTTGATGGCAGATTGTTTTTGAAATTGGGCAAAATCGATCGAAGGACCGGCCTGCAGTTGAACATTAATTTGTCAAATTTTTTTTTAGAAATTTTTAAAAAAATTTTCTTGCAAAAATTATAAACAGAATGATGAACTCAGTTCACAATTCATAAACATCCAACTCAGACATGATTTTCATTATAATACCTCAAGGTAATGATGGAAATATCTCTTTTTTGGGTAGGTAGAGAAAATCTGTTGACAGCCGTACCTGAAGTGTTGAAAATGGGCGGCTAACCATTAAAAAAAAAGCCGAATTTTATAGTATACGGATTGGGCATACAGATCACTCTCTCCATTAAATTTTTATCTAAAGTTTTAACCTACAGCCAGTTGCAATTATATTCTTTTTTTGAACATACCTTGGAATGGTTGAAATATTGTATTGGACATGGCTATCACACCCGATAATTTGGCCGGTGATGTAATCGGTGTATTCTTATCGCTCAAATCATAATCAGCCAATGTTCGCATCAGATTCGTTATAGATAAATCATTACCTATGAAATAAATGAAACACACTCTACTACTGTCTTCGTTACCGAACAATAATCACCTCTCCTGATATTAATGGCGTTTTCATCCACAGCCATAAGCCCTATATAGTTGTAAGGCTTTGAAGTAACAGCAATATCAATTTCCTGATTGGGTGAAGCTGTACTGGGTATATCCACTTGTATCTGTTTAGTTGAAATTTCCAATTATTTGGTTTATAGCTCAAATACTCAAAATAATAATAATAAAGTACTAAAGAAAGAAAGTTAAATTTGGCTTAGGCCGAATCGTGAATATCCACCATCCGTACACCAAAGCATCCCGAGGAGTATATACGTCAAAATATCATCTTCTTCTTCTGTATTTTTATGCGTAATGCAGAAAGTTTTATTTTAAGAATTTGCCTACTTTTCGGTTGTTGCATTGTGGGCGTGTCACCCAATTTCATTACCAACTACCAACACTTCAGAACACACGGATACACGGACAGACAGACATGTTTAGATTAACTTCGTATTCAAAGCTGCTTCAGAATATATTATTTGTACAGTTCGCGATGCCGATCCCTTTGGGCCTTACAGACAATTGGACAAAATGATTCTTGCGATGGTGGGTGTAACAATAGTTTTAGAAATTCTTCGTGTTACCGTATTTAGAAGATCCTTTTCAAACTCTATGATTCTTTCATCGTAGACAAGTTCACCATTTATTACCAAATAGACCAAAAGTTTTGCTCGCGGCATCATAGCAAAAGTGGCTAAAAATTTAAATGTAAATTGAGTATCGTCGGATACCTAAGGAATATAATAAATAAAATTAAATATTTGTGAGCTGAGAGCTGATTTTCAAACTGCGGCACCTGAACAGCGCGTGAAAATAAAATATCGCCCCGACCCACCACCTGATAAATGAAATATTTTATCGTTTCACTGCAACGCACCATAACACTAATCTCCCGATTTATTGTGGGTCTAGAAAAAGTATATAATTTTAATGTGAAGCACTTTTTTACAGTTACATAGTTATAGTCGGTTTACTTTTCGGTAAGAACTTTAATAAACAGGAAGTTTTTACTTAACAAAAGTTTACGCGGCAATTTCCCCAAATTCGTTTTAATGCCCAAATAGTTGATCTACGATTAGAGAGGAGTATGAAGAATATAAGAAGGAATGTTTGCTAGGAATTTAGCTTACAATAACGGAATAATATTCATTCTGATCAGCCAGGGGCACGGTAAATTTAATCTTAGCTTCACCCCTGCCATCGAACTGTTGCAGAGTTTGAGTTTTATTCAATTTCTCAGCATTGCCATAAACATCAATTAGATAAGCGGTAAAATCTTTGGCAAAATACTTGTTAGCGGCTACATCACCTTTATTGCTAATAGCACGAATCTGTTACAAAATATATAACGTTTGACTTGTTACTACATTCTTTCCCTAGAGAAAGTTATTATACTTACGCTCACATCAAATGGAACACCTGGTATATAATAGGGTGGCATTTGGAAAGCTTCCACCTTAACAGCATCAAGATGAACGGTAATGATGGTGGAAAAGTTTTGCACAGAACCGGTAGACGATTCCTCTACCAAAACATCCAACAAATATTCCCGCTCATAATCCTTTTTCAATTTCAACTCATCTTCAATATTGAACTCAAAGTAAGCGGCCCCATCAATGGGTACAACTTTACGGGTAATCAAGTCATTAACGAAGGGTTGCAGAGAACCGAAAAAGGTGGGATATATAGAGAGAGTGGCCTCGCCCACAATGGGTTTACCAAATGGATAACTAAAAATTTTGTAGAAAAATTATTGTTGCTCTATATTCAAGTTCTGCTGCAATACTTACTAAGCCATCACCGTAGCTTTAATTTCTTTACTTTTGTAAAGCACATGCTTATCGGTATCGATATCGATGACAAATTTCGGTAAAATATATTCAACCACTTCAAAGGATCGTTTATAAAATTCTTTGTCCACCTGCACCTCTATCGACCATTCACCAAACTTGGGATAATGCGACAAAAGCAACTCATTGCCATAAATACCACTTATTAAGGGTACATGCCGATAAGAGTGAATAATATTATTACCACCATCCCGTACAGTTATATGATTATCAATCGAACTAACATTTCGTACCGGTTTCAAATTTGCATCCATTATCAGCACTCGATAGTGCACCAAATCGTTGGGTTTATAAATCGCTTTATCCGTTTGCACCAATACCGAATACTGTTTACGTTCGAAATTTAATTGCGTTTCATTAGTGAAATGTATGCCAGATAAACCTTCGGCGGTAAGATTATAACGATCTGGTTTCAGGTCGGATATCTGTTAACCAATTCAGTAAACTATTGAGATTTCGTATGAATTTTTAGCAAAATTTACCTGAAATTCTACAAGTTCGGTGGAAAATGCTTTAATTTCCACAATTTTGAAATCCCGATATTCGCTGCCCAAAATACCCAACTGAACTCGAACCGGCTCTGGGGATTTGTGTATACTTAGAGCTACATGATATTTGGAATTTGGCCGCAAAGTATTTGGTGCCATAATACTATAAAACCTAAGAGAAGTAAATACAATTAGTCACTATAAAAAATCAAGTAAAACAATTAAATTTGACTAAGTTGAATCTCCACATCTACATACAAACATAAGTGGGCGTGGCAAAAACATAATTACGCCTTCTAATAGTGCACGTATTATCTATCAGTCAAGCTTAACATTGCATTGTACTTGTCAAGTTGTTACATGACAGTGCATCATTCAGCTGATGATATTTTACACGTCAAGCTCTTCCATTTGACATGCATATCACATAAAGAAATCGATAATGAGCCATCAGATGGTGGCTATCATTTTAAGTTGAATAAGCTGATATTTAGTTTATTGTCTTCTACTCATGAAGTCTTTTCATATGATACCCAAATAGAAAAAATTGTTAAAGATAAGAAATTTAATCTATCCGAGCAACTGCCATTTTGGATTGATTAAGAAGTCACTTAATTTATTACATTGTGTGTGTCAAACCCTATCATTTGATATCCATATTTAGATATATTGAAAAGGAAATTAGAAATCGATTTTAGGGGGGTAGCCGCCATTTTATATTATGGTTCAATATGTTACCAATTCATTGATATAAAGAATATACTCACATTTTAAAATGTAAATCAACCTATAAAACTGAAATAAGACCAATCAAACATTTCAAGGTAAAGTAAATGACAAACGAAACTAAAGCGTAGGCAACGGCTATAAATTCTTTAAACGTGATTGAACAAACCAACAAAATACGATACGCGCATACATTAGCTCTATGAAATACATATAAACACAACCCAATCCACTCATACACACATGTAAACAAACATTAATTTAATTGACTTCAGCCCAAGAAAGAGTCATACAGCCGTACCAGTCATGATGTCCATACACCATCACTCATTCAATAAATGTGTAATGTACATGTTTGTTGCATTCAAAAGTTGTTTGATGGTAATTGTTGTTTTGTTTTTATTTATTTCATTTTTTGTTTTTTTGGTTATAAAAGGAAAGGAGTAATCTCAAGCGCAATACAACGGTTACACAAGCACCGTGAAACAAAAATAAATAAATAAAAATTCACAAAAAAATAGCAAAAAAGAAGAAAAAACAATCACACTTGGTTTAAGCTAAACCCTAAATACCCTCCACCTCTACCCGATTTACACAATTTCTATATGTTTTGTAGATTTTGGCCCAGACACTTTACAAATAATTAATTCAGCTGCTATTAATAAATATTTGTCTGCAGAAATTTTAAAAATATTCTTTTAGCCATTATTTCAGATAAAAAATAGTTGGACTTACGGACATTAAGTCATAAAGATAGTATTTAATGAAACCTCTGAATGTGTTTGCTTCGGTTTTATTGCAAAGTCAATCATAAATTGAGTAGTTGTACGTACTTATTAACACTAAAGAGAAGGGAAACATATAGAAATTGTTGTTTTCATACCATTCACATAATATACTAAAACAAAATATACTAAGTTTGTTACACCGTTTGCAATATTCATTTTGGAAGGCGTCAGAGGTCAGAAATTGGACATAAAAATGAACATCATAGGATAATGAAATTGAAATGTGGTATAAACATCTATAATTATCTCATAAATCGTTATGCCAAAAAATGGGCGTGGTCAGATAATGAAAAGGGCCACAATTTACAGAAAATCATACTCAACATAAAACCCAATTTGCCAGCTGTTACATAAAACATTTACTGTTAGATGGCGTTATTGTATATCTGCCACGCCTACTATGTATATGTAAATGTATAGGGTATTTAAAATTTGACCTAAACCAAATTTTATTTTGTTTACTTGTTTTGTTTTTGTTTTTATGTTTGCTTCTTCGTTCAAGCCATGGCGAAACTGTTTCTTCCTTAAGTCTTTTGTTGTTACTCTACAGAGTAGGTATATAATAAAATATTATTGGCGATTGCCACTAGATTACATTTGTTGTTAGTGTTATTGTTGTTGTTGTTATTGCATGCACATACATAACATTGTTTTTACTACAAAAAAAATTAACAATTTGAACGAGTCGCGATTTAAAACTGGATTTTTGAGCATATGAGATCACTTTTTTTTTTGTTTTACTATAAACCGCATGTAAGCATATATACCTAGCTGAACTTAACATACAAGTGTGTATGTACACATAAATTATATCTTTCTTAGATCTGTTCTTTTTTGTTTTTTTTTGCTTTCATTGAGACATTTCTGATTATATATGTTTGATGATAATTGTATTACTAACCCGTGACCAGCAGTTAAATGCATCCAATAAAGCAAAGTAATGGCTAGAAGTAACATGTTGCTGTTATTGTTGTTATTGTTGTTATTGTTGTTGTTGCTCTCTTAGAAATTCTTGTGATTCATTAACTGGTGTGCAATGTTTTTAATGCAATGTCGCAAATCAGTTTGTGTCATGAGTTATTTTACCTTAACGCACGAACACTTGAATCATTAAATTATTTGCACTAATTTTGTATTTTTTATTATATTTTTTTTATTTTTTACAATCGCGAACATTAAACGTGTGACTAGACTGGGTGAGATATTTGTATTTTTTTAATATTCGTTCGGAATTGTTTTCTCACTGCTTTTAGCTGCGCTTGCACCTCCAACCTCTTCACCTTTGTCTTAATCTTAACACTTTTGTATCATTGTTTAAATATTTATTGCAAAGTGTTACATATGTAGTAATTTTTCGTTATGTGTGGGTTTTTGTTACGTGTAGTCAGCTTAATGTTGTTGTTATTACAGCTGCTGCTGCTGTAGCTGTTATTTATCTATTGATCTATTGTTTATTAAATTTCCACACAATTTTGGGTTGGTCTGATGTTGTTTGTTTTCGCTTTTGTTTTTGTTTTTGTTTTTGCTTTTATAAGATATCGTTCACAATTATGCTTCACTTAAATGATATACTTGAATAAAATAATACGCGTTTTTTCATTCCATCTAAGGTTCGCTATTCATTTTGTCCGTTTATTAAAATCCAGTCACTCGCTTGAAAGTTTCATATAAAACTAAATGATATTGTTGTTTAACTCTTGCCGAGTACCTTGAATGAATGCAATTTGCTTTATTGAGAAGCTTTCCTTCATATTTAATTCAAGTTTCGCACCATTCCAAGAAAAGCTTTTCAATTGAGAAATTAATGTTTTTAAATAAAGTTGTGGTACATAACGGTTACATTCAAAAATTTACTGTTATGCTTACAATTCTCTTAAAATCATAAAATCTCAAAAAATGCCATCTGTAGCTTGAAAAAAATAAAACAAATTTACATGGACTGACAGATGGACTTCATTCAGCATTTCAATGTTACTGAGAACCGCCCCATTCAAGAAGTCAAGAATATTATAATCCATTACCTAGTATGTGTGTAATAAAATGACACGATAGGTCAAGGAAGGTAAATTATTATGTGCAAGTTATTACAAAGAGATAATGTCGCAGCAGTTATTGTGATAGAGCTGTTTATCTGCAATAATACGAAAGCTGCATTTCTTCATATGAAAGCTTTTTAATGAAACAAATTGTAAATATATAAAAGTAAGAATTGAGTTGCTTTTCTTCAGTACATTGTTTTTACAAAAAGGTTACAAAGAAAATGTTTTTTCTAAATTTCGGAATATTTCTGCTAGTTTGTGTATTAAGCCAATCTCAACTGGAAATTAACCATGAAAACAATCTTAACAAGATACGTTATGATCAGTACAAAGTTTACAAATTAAATATTGCCAGCCAAAAACAACTGTCCGTCATGGAATCTTTGCAGAAAACAACAAATGAAGTAAACTTTTACAAGAAAGACAAGAAAAAACAAAAACCTTTCCATAAAATATGATTTTGTTTGTAATATTTATACTAGTTTAAGCTGTGGAAGGAGTACGATCTCTTGTCTAAAGAAATTCACATAATGATCAAGCCAAATATGGAAAAAATGTTTCTTCAAATATTGCATAAACATAACATTTCTTATGAGACTTTAATAGACAATGTTCAGGAGTAAGTTTAAAAAGATTTTTAAACATTTTTTCCTGTACTACATGTTAAGAAAAATACCCGTTATAGACTTATTGATGAAGAACAGCAACCTTCTGTAACGGTCAACAATGAAAATGGCTTTATGTGGAATCAATATTATCAATTGGATGAGATTATGCAATGGTTGGATAATATATTAATCAGTTATGCGAATGTAACGCAAAGCTTTACTATTGGCTCATCATACGAGGGTCGCCCTATACGAGGTATTCAAATTTCCTATAAACCCAACAATCCCAGTATCTTTATTGAATCGAATATACATGCACGTGAATGGATAACATCAGCCACTGCTACCTGGTTCATTAATGAGTTGTTAACATCAAAAGATGAAAAAGTACGAAATTTAGTGGAAAATTATAATTGGTATATAATTCCGGTTCTAAATGTGGATGGTTATGTGTACACACATGAAATGGTTAGACAAATATTGTCTGAAACTTGTAACAAAAAAAAAATGAGATTTTAGTAGATAATAATTAATAATTTTACAGGATCGTGCTTGGCGTAAAACTCGTCAGCCCGCACCTGATTCAAATTGCATTGGTACTGATCCGAATCGTAATTTTGATTTCATGTGGTTAACTAATAACGGTGCTTCAAGTAATCCCTGTTCCGACAATTATGCTGGATCATATCCCTTTTCTTCGCCCGAAGTGAAGGCCTTGGCTAAATTTGTCGCCAATATTAAGAAACGAATCAACATATATTTAGCGTTTCATTCATACAGTCAAGTATTACTGTCACCCTATGGCTTTAGTAAGGAAGAAGTACCTGAAAATAATGCGGACCTAATGAGTATAGCAAAAGCTTTCGCGGACGCTATACCACAATTACCCTATAATACTACCTATGGCTTTGGTTCAACAGCAGAAATTATGTGTAAGTTGTGTTGGGTGGCGGTGGCGGTGGCGATGGTGGTTAGAAGGGAACGAGAAAATTTTGTAAAATTTATGATTTTATAGATATAGCTTCAGGTCCTTCCATAGACTGGGTTTATGCCAAGCTTGGTATTAAAATTGCTTACACAATTGAGTTTCGCGATCGTGGTCAGTTTGGTTTCATTTTACCACCTTCACAAATTATACCCAACGCCGAAGAATTAATGGCTGGCCTGTTGGCTCTTATTGATGAATCGGAAGAGTTGGGTTATTTAAATTTGAAAACGTCTTAAAGTTGATTATTTTAGTTTTAGGCAGCTTTAATGATAAACTTTAATACTTTAATTTTTATTCTTTTTACTTAAACATGTGACTTTTTTTATAAAAATTATGTCATTGTCAAAAACAATTATTCTAATAATAAACAAATGTTTTATTGGCTTGAGTTAAAAAGAAGCAAGAAAACTAGATTTGGTTAAGCTGAAATCTCATATACATGTACCCTACACATCTATAATAATGGGCGTGGAAGGTATATGATTGCACCCTCTAATAGTGTATATTACGTATCGGCTTCTATGCAGAGTATGAATTTTTGTAAATTGTTAGCGTGTTATTCGACCACACCCATTTTTGGTACATCGATGGATGGGATAACTATTGATATGCGTACCTAATTTCAAGGTCATAGGTTAATTTTTGTGGCAGATATATAGATTTTTGTTGATTGTGGGCGTGTCTGTTATTCAACCACACCTATTTTTGACACATTGATGAATGGGGAAATTATAAATATATGTACCAAATTTCAATTTAATAGCACAATTTTTGTGGCCGATAAATAGAATTTTGTTGATTGTCTCTCTTGACCGATTTTTCCCCATTAATTTTTCCCCAAATAGCGATCAACTACAAAAAGAAACGTACACACTATTAATTATCTCCTTTATTTATTTGGTGATTTAGTTTTCGATATTTAAAGTTTTAGAAAAAGTCCAGTTCTAGAACTGCTTGAATTTCTTTAAAAGTCTTATGCATAGTTTCAGGCATAAACATTAAAACGAAAAAGAAAATGAATAATGTTACAATGCCGTAGAGGAAAAATATATTGCTCATTCCCGTTATTTCTTCCGTATACACATACAACGAAGTGACAGCAAAACCGGTTAACCAGTTAATGGTGGCAGCAATAGCAGATCCGAACGCTTTAACATCTTCGGCAAAAATTTCAGCATTAAACAGCCATGGAATGGAGCCCATTCCAACCGAATACATTACAATATAAGTAACAAAACTAAATACTGGCAGCCATGCAATTTTTTGAGCAGTTTCTTCACTATGCTCAAATACTCTGTAAAAAATGCCAATGCCCATACAAGACAAACTTAAACTGAATGCTGCCACCATGAGCAGTAAACGGCGACCGTAGCGATCAATAAATACAGTGCAAAAACATGTGGCCACAACCTGGGCGGTGCCAATTATTACGATATCAATGTGAGGGGACAAACTAGCATGCACCATCCTTAACAGCTCCATTACGTTGAACATAACAATATTGATGCCGCTGGTCTGCTGAAAAATCATAATTAAAGATGAGAGTATCAGACTTTTTCGCGTTGATCTTCGGCACATTCCTTTACAGAATGACAAGGGTCTCGATGTGACATAGTCCAGATTGGCTTCCATCTCAATGAGATCTATATAAATGTTATAATCACTGCCGCGCAATTGCTTCAAGGCCCCTTTGGCTCGACGCATACGATCCCTCTTTAGTAAAAAGACGGGCGATTCTGGTAGAAAGTAGAAAAATACTGAAAATATCAACGGTAGGATGCCACAGAGAATAGTCATCACGAAAACATTGAATAGTGTACCAACTATCCAGGCGTACAATATGCCCACCGTGATGAGTATTTGAAATGTGCTGCCAATAATACCGCGAATGTGGGTTTGAGCAATTTCCGTACTATAGATGGGGACGACAACGCAATAAGCACCACCGAACATGCCTACCAAAAATCGACCAGCATATAACATTTGTATATTCTGGGCCCAGGCCAACAATGCCCAGGAGCCGACATGTGGTATTACCATCATCAACATGGTCCTTCTAGGACCGATTAGATTCATTATAAGTCCAGTTGGAATGCACCATGTAGCTGCGCCCAAAGCCATTAGAGAACTAATCCAATGATATTCCAACTCGGTGATTTGAAAACCGAAATAGCCATTTCTAATATCATGTTCTATAGGAGCGCTCCAACCGATTCCCGTTCCTAAAGCCCATGATCCGGTTGCTGCGAAACAGCCTGCAAGAAGTTGCCGTCGAAATGGTGTAAATTTTGACATTATTTTTTAAACTACATAGAAAAACAGAACCGAATAAAAAACTATCAAAAAAATATTGAAAATTGAAAATAAAAAATGGGAAATAGAGAAAATAGGAAATTTTTAGAACCATTACTTGTTCTTTGTTGAAGAAAATTACTCTTCAAAGTTTGCCCGTTTCGAATTAATTCTTTTTACTTTTTAATTTTTTTTATTCAGCTAAAAAAAATTTATTTATAAAAAAATATTTTTACCTCTAAATTTAATGTTTCATAAAAAAGGAATTTTCAATCTTTTTCAATTACTTTGAATCGAATTCGATGCGTGCACTGTAAACTAGTTGATGTTAAAAATGTTGTTTAAAAATATATATATATATAAAATAGTGGCATTCTAGACAACTTTTTTGCTTGCTTACAAAGATGTGACATTGGCCAAAATTCTGTGAGCTGGTGTTGATTCAACATCAGATTCATAATAATTTACTGGCCTTGACAATAGTTTGGTTGGCGTATATTTAGCTTGATTTAGTTGTCTTTCAAGCATTAAAGACTTTTGCCGAACATTGGAACCGTTGGGTCCACTTACATCAGTATCGTTAAGAAAGCCAAACACTGCATCTACAATTCGTCTTGAAGATTCCACATCTAATGGATGATGTTCTTGTGCTTTGGGAACAGAAATATTCAAATGACTTGCTAGCGGAGTATTTTTCAATGGATTCGCATGATTTAAATGTTCCTGAGAATCACTAATAATCTCTTCTACCGCTTCCCTATCCGGTTGTTCTGCTTTTGCTTTTATCAGTCTCTCGTTGCACTTCAGTTTAAAGCGACGTCGAAACAAGTTTCCGCGACAATAGGCTTGAAAGATCTTCACCCGATTGCCCAATATGACGTAATGTGATGCTGCAACGTTGGCCTTAATACAAGCGACCAATCGTTGAAAACCCTGCTGCATGATTAGATAGTTTCTTCTTGCTCTATAACCTCTCCATATTTTTTGAATAAGAATTGCTGCCTGTCGATGTTTTTGTAAAAATCTCTTTAACCGTATATAACGTACATTTCTTTGTAAGATTATTACCGCTTTTAACCGTTCCCTCCAACGTTCTTTTTGCAAAATGTTATCTTCGTAAACTTTAAGAAACACTTTTCTCTGGCCCACTTGATAGTCTGCATCAGGTGAAAATAAATTTTTGCATATTTCAGAAACTATTTGTTTAGGTTGCATGCGATTTATGTTGCTTTTGTTTCGCCATAACATATGATAGCGTTCTATAAACTCTGCATGAGTGTAACGTATGGAGTAGCCAGCTTTGCGTATTTTAGTGGTTTCCATTACACCAGAATAGCGCAGCTGACGTACACAAAGCTCTCTATCGAATAACTAAAAAAGAAGTGAAGAAAAAAAAAAACTATTTTAGGTAAAAACTACTAAATACCCACCATCAGACGCACAAGTTTCCCAAGCAGTAATACGAAAATTTGGCCGAATTTCAATACCAATCAGCCAAACTTTGGAAACGATATCTTAATGTTTGCGACTAGGAGAGTGATTACTACAGAAAGCACAAAAAAAACGAACAGACGGACATGTTTAGATCAACTTGGTATTCAATATGTTGGTGGTTTTAAAAAAAATCAGTTTCAGTTTCAAATTCCAAACTGAAGGAACACATTTTTTCTACGCTGCAGATTTTACCAAGACAGACCCCGTGCTTAGCTAATTATATCACTCTAAAAAGACAACTAAAATTTTTACTACTCACATTCGCTTTTTTCACTTCATTCGGTTTAATGCAACGTATAAAGTAGGGGTTAGCTGAGCCCAAAGTACACATTAATGACTCCAAAGAATTGCGAAATTTCATGGACAAAGTCAACTGTTTTCTCATAGTATCGTGTGTTGAAAATTGCGAGAAAATTTTTCTAAAAAACTCATTCTTAGATTTGGCAATAATTTCAATTAAATCCAAACTATAACAGTCGCGATTCTTTTCCAAAAATCCCTCTGGATTATATATCACAATGCCGGCATAATGGCGTATGCCGAATGTAAATTCTTGACACGATTTCGGTTTTATGTAGATAGAACGATTACCATGTTGAGCGTGTAATTTTTGCAAAAGCGTTTGATCTGAACCTTTCGGAAATATGGTCTCCTCATCCATTAGAGACATTATATTAATCGCTTTCATACCAATCATATCCAAAATATTTTGATTATCCGGATAGGTTATATAGTGCCATTGTATAGCGTCTTTTTCATATTCAGCCTGTTCCATCTGAGAAGAGAGATTGTATAAGTACGTATTATAAAGTTTGAACAGGGGTCGGTAACGATATGATCTCCCTCTTTCTAAATTTGTTTTAATTACGAAAATCTGTTTGCCACTGAAACTAAAGATCAAAAACTTACCTTAAATACATGTTTTACAAAAAATTGTTGTAAATTTTCGTTCGCATAATTAATACACAACTGTTCGAAGCTATTGTTTTCGAAATTTTCAAAACCGAATATATCCAAAACACATATAGAACGGCAGCTTCGAAGATCCATCAATTCATTATGAATGGTTTCATTAATACGTTTTACAATATATATGAATAAACGGCTATAAAGCAATTTCACGAAGGCATCCCTACTTTCAAGGACGCCATCCTTGGAGAGATGAATTACAACATTTTCTTCTTGTATTTGAATTGCTTTTTCTAACAAAGCTTGTCGCAAGTAATGGGAATTTACACTTAATAATGCCGCCACCGTATTGAGTTGACTAGAATCTAAAATATCAGCAACTTCGATATGATTGATGGTCATGGCTTTGACTTTCAAATTGCCAAAATTTAATATGACACTCAAACATTTGAAAATATTCCATATTTCAGTGCGACGAAACATTAGAACGTCCATAGCAGATTTAATTTTGATAAAGTCTTCAGCATCATTACGATGCAGCAGTTTCGTACAACCGCTTTGGCTAAGGTAGTAATAGTTGTCGGGTGATGACTCAATTAGATGTAAATGTTTTCGATCTTCTTTATCAAGACCCGCCAACAAACAATAGAATATGTGATAATTCCTTTCATCTTGACTTTGACACACCAGACGAGATTTCTCCAGCAAGAATTGCTCTATTTGGCCACCCTGCACCTGACCATTCTCCGCAAAGTGTATCTTTATATATTTACCAAATCGAGAAGAATTATCGTTACGTACGGTTTTAGCATTACCGACGGCTTCCAAAATCGGATTAGCTGCGATGATTTGTTCTTGAATCCTTTCACTCTTTCCATCATATGTACACAAATATTGTAAAATGAATTTCGTGCTTTCCGTTTTACCCGCTCCCGATTCACCACTTATCACAATACACTGATTTGCTTTAGTATTCAGCATCTGATGGTAAGCATTTTCACTAATGGCAAAGATATGCGGAGCTAATTCGTCCATTTTCCCGCCTCTATACTTATTTAGGTGTTTGTCGCTATATAACGGTAACATCTCGTAAGGATTTACGGCCACCAGCATAGTACCGATGTAAGTCTGATAAAAGTTTATATAACATGAAATATTTTTTTATCATTTTAGCGTCCAACTAAAGTTTACTAAAAGTCCAACTGACTCACATAAATATTCTTTTGATAATACCGCTTCTCTAAATTATGCAAAATCGTATATTCTTGCAGGTCGTGTAAACTTAGCATATTGTCTGCTTCCATTTGCGAAGTAATATGCATTGTTTGAATTATCTCAGTTTCATTGGTTGCTATTGTCAATTATTAGAATTTCGGAGCCTCTTGTCTGTAGTATGCGTACACCTTGAGGTACAGCAAATGGACTTGTTTTGTTTGATGATTGAATCCACACATATTCAAGCTGTTAAAGGAATGTTACAGTTAATTAAATCGATAAGTTATGAATCATTATTCATTTTGTATGAAGATGAGGCAGGGTGGTACTAATATTGAAACACTTACACAAAAAGTGCAAAAATTGAAAACATTTCAGATTGCTATTAAAATTCAGTCAATTCGGTTGAGTATAAAGCTGATAGAAATAAAAAAAAGTTTTTTTTGCAAATTGTGGGCGTGACTGTTTTTTCACCTCGCCCATTTTTAACACACACGGTGGCTAATGAATACAATCTCACACAATTTAAATAGGAACTGGCCTACAGTAACTAGAAACATTTATATAAAATTGTTATGACAATTTTTGTGATCGTAAAAAGTGCAATAACGGACAGACAATTAATAATATTTAAACTTGATATGGTCTTTTATATGTCTTTCTAAGTGTTGCAAATGCAATGTCAATCTTAGTATACGGCCTTGTTATGTGTACTTTTTTTTTATATATGAGTAATAAATAATGTTTGTTGTTCTTGTACATGCTACGTTTACGTTTCATTAATAGTTTAAGTCCAGCATAAAGTATAAAACATTTATGACTAAATGCCACTTTTTTATTGTATTTTCTTTTTAAACCCTCAACATAAAATACTAAGTTTGTCATTCCATTTATAATACCTAGGAGGGGACCTTGGAGACTCTGCAAAGGTTATGTATTCTTAATCAGCATCCAAAACAAACGATTTAGCCATGTCCATCCGTACGTCCGTTTGTATGTCTCTTGTTGTTATTCTCACGGGCGTAAATTTTGAGTTATTAAGCTGATATTTTGTATAGACACTTTTAGTTTTTACACACAAATCTTTATTTAAAATGGACAAAATCGGTCAATAGCCACGCCCACAATTAACAAAATTCTATTTATCGGCCACAAAAATTAAGCTATTAAGTTGAAATTTTGTACATATATTTATAATTATCACATTCATCAATATACCAAAAATAGGAGCGATCGATTAACAGACACGCCCACAATTGACAAAAATCTATATATCTGCCACAAAACTTGACCTATGAACTTGAAATTTGATACACATATTTATAGTTATCTCAACTATCGAAGTGCTAAAAATGGGCGGGATCGAATAACACGCTAACAATTTCCCAAAATTCCTACTCTGCGTAAAACTCGACTTGCAAGCTGATACGTAATAAAGGACGCCAAAGCCAAATTTAGTTCTCTTTCTTGTTTTTTATTTGATTTTCAAACTTACGCGACTGTTTTGATTATATGTCATATCCAATGTTAACGATAGTGCAGCAATATTATTAAAATTATTTTCAGTTATGTACAAAATTGTTAAAAATATTTTAAAACTTAATTAAAAACTTTACAAAAATATCACATTTCAATTATTTATAAACGTTTATACTCATGAATCACAACTCAACGGTCGCGAATTATTTATCTGCTCGAACTTGTTACTGCTTCAGTTGGCGTCTAATTAGTATTTGATGTATCAAAAAAAAAATACAAACTGAATTAGAGGGTATACGTGAACTTTATCAAAGTATTTCTTTTTTTTTGCTTAATTTACTGTTAGCTCTTTGTAAATATTGTTTTTTGATAAAAGTTTCAATTTGCTCCCTCATGTAATATTCTACATTTATGTTATCAAAGTACTCAGTCCAACGCTATAAGCTAAAGAACATAAACAAATATTACACTCATTAGAAACGGTAATACATTGGATGAAGTCAACATAGAAGGTACAAAATAATAGAATAACAGAATAAAAGGCTCATTTGTTCATTAATAATAATTGTTATATAAAGTATAAAGTTATTGTGAGCCCTGAAGGCCCTGCATCATAGTTTATGATATTTATATGGATCGCTACAGCAATAAAATGAATTCGTTCGAGCATCTTTAGCTCTTTCATTCTTTCACAACAATCTCAATAGCTAAGGTTGATTTACAGTCATATGGTTTAACACCATAGACGCATCAAATGCAATTAAAATATAAACTTTTCATATAGACCGCTGTATAAAAACACTTCCCTTACATTACTAACAAACATGGAAGTCATGTAATATTGTTGTTAAGAAAACTCTTACAAATCGTTGCCAAAAAAAAAAAAACTATTACCCTCTTATACAAATATGCAAATCTTACTGTTAAAAAAATAAAAAGAAAAAGAAAGAAAACAATTATTATACAAAACTTGAAACAATAACAAAAAGTGAAAAATCATTTGCCAAGGAAAGTTTATTAAGCGGAAATGCAAAATCTTTTAAATGATATATGGTAGGCGGAAGTTTGTTGTGGAAATGAAAAAAACGAAACGAAGCCAACTTAAATCCTTTCAACAGGAAAGTTCAACAAGACTCACAAGTCATTTGTCTTTATTTATAAGAGAGACATTTAAAGTATAATTTAAAATTTTGCACTTAAAAAATAAATATTCATATAACATTATATGTACATACAGGGAATGAACAAAATAATATGAACACCTAATATATAAACAATATTTATTGGAGCCCTTTCATGTGTTTTGTTTTGTAAAAACCAAAAGTATCTGTGTGTACAAAATTTCAAATCTCTGAAAATTTACCCCCTTTATAATAACAACAATAGACAGACACACGGACGTACGGATGAACGTAACTAGATCGTTTCATGTATGTATAAAGAGAAGCATTTATGTTTATGCCACGCCCACATATATATATGAAAGACTTGTTTAATCAAATAAATTCAAACATACGTACATATTTTTAGAATGCTGTAAAACGATGGCTTTATTGTAAATAAACGGGTAAATAAAAATTCAAGTACATAGAGTATGCATATATGCTTGAGCTACAGGTATACTTGTGTCATGATATAACGAGAGCGTCTTATTGACCCATATTTTCACTCATCAATGAATGTTTATATAGTATTATGTAGTATCGCAACATATAAACAACCTCATTAAAAATATCAACAAACGTACGCTCCTGCCCCCTAGAATAATTCTCTTGTTTTTAAATCGAAAAAGAGAGAGAGAGAGAAAGAGTTAGAAAGATAACTGTTCTCTAGTATATATGATTTTGTTTTTATATATAAAAAAAGAAAGAGAGAGAGCTTTTTTTAAAACAAAATAAATAGTTCCTCTTTTTAATTTTTATCACTCATACGCCTAGTATCTAAAACATTTACCATATGCTTGTTATACTCTTAAAAATATGCTTACTTTCAAAAATCATAAAGCAATTATATTCAATATGGAATTATTAAGGGTGGGGAGGGAGGCTTAGAAGAGTTTCTGCTGACTTTCCATGAAGCTTTTATTCATTCGAAATGCTTCTCATAACGAACATTTTTACAAGTTGGTTGCGGGATATGAAAAATACAATAAAATGGATTTTTCTTTTTTCATTCTTTAAGACAGTAAAGCTTTCCATGCGATTTATTATTATAATTGTTAATGTTTAAATCAAGAAACAGATAAATCCGTTATGAAAGCAGATGTTGAGCAGACACAGTGCGTAAGTGAATCCCAGCACGTTTCCAAACTTGACATTAATCTGGAGAATTCTTGCCTTTCCGCTTGGTTGTTGTTGTTGTTATATGGAAGTTCATCTAACAACTAACAACAACAACATTGACAAAGAAAAGCGATTAAAGTAAAACCATCAAACACCTTACATTCGTTATAAGTACATGCAAAAATTTCTTTATTTAAGTATACCCTCCATTTTATGTGAATAGTATAATAACGACAAAAAGAGAAAGAGAGAGAGAGATAATAAATCCTTTGGTATAAAAATTTTATAATTTTCAATTCACCCTTTCTTGTCCTCTGTTACAAACTGTTTAAACAATTTACAATAATCCTGAATATATACTACTTCACATACATGTGCATTTGTATGAATGTAAAAACGAAACTGAAACGATGCGTACATACAGACACTATACAGAACATATGTGATGAGGGAGCAACTTTTCATTCAAGTTGGAGTCTTACACTCTATCGGACGTGTACTATTAACGGTAATCACAGTGAATTTACAACACATACCCTAATAACACAGAAAAATAAAATAATACTCATTTAATTAAATGAAAATTAAAAAAAAAATAAAATGAAATAAAATAAAAATTAATTAAACATGAAATAAAAAAAATTAAAATTTTACATTTATATATATATGTCTATAAATGTGATTTGGTATAAACGTGAAATGGAATAGGACAAAATTAACGGAAAAGACCTTGACGCTAACTTACAATTTTTCATCAGCTACCTAAACTTCAAACTACACATATTGGCAGATGTCTAAACAAACAAATATTGAATAATTAAAAAAAAAATTAACATCAACATTTCTTTTTTCTGGGTTTTTTTACTAGAATAAAAATCCTATGCTAATAGTTCAAGCTATGAAAAGTGACATGCACTCGCCCTTTTAATCAAAATATTCACTCACATGAATTTCTGCTCAAAGTTCTCTCTTCATCTGACAAGCTACTGTGAAATAAAGGGGAAAAAAACTGGCTTAAGCCAAATCTTAAATAGCCTCTACATTTACATTTATAATTAAGTAGAGGGCGTGGCAGATACTTGATTACCCTTTTCAATAGTCAACTAAAAAGTTAAATTTTGTGCTGAGTATGTTATTTTTTTTTTTTAGGTAAATTGGGGGCATGTCTGTTATCCAACCGCGCCCACTTTTTGTACATCTATAAATGGGACTTTCATTTCACAGTTCAATTTTTATAGCAAATTAATAAATTTTAATCAATTGTGTGAACGTGACTGTCATCCAACCACGCCAATTTTTTGTCACATCAATCACATTAGTAAATATATACCGAATATGAATTTCAGAGTTGAATTTTTGTGGTATATAAATAGGTTTTTATCGATTGTGGGCGTGGCTTTTCACCGATTTTAACCAATTTTAACCAATTTCAATTATCTAGGTGCAAAAACTAGAAATATACGGGCAAAATGTTAGCTCAATATCTCAAAATTTACGACTGATTTTCGATTTCACCTTTTTGGAATAATAAAATAAAATTTATTATCATTACTGATGACAGCCTGCTAGACGGATAGATAGACAAATATTTTCTTGTATTTTTATTTTATTTTATATTATATTCGTTTTATTTTTTTGTCTGTTGGAAACGTTTTGAGAAATGAAGTATACCCCCCCCCCCCCCCCTTTTGGACGATATACATAAATACATTCTCTTAACCCATAGGATGAAAAGATAACATATCGGCTCTTCATAAAGCATAAAATTAGTTTGCTCTCTTAATTGTAAAAATGTCTCTTTAAATTTTTATCACTCCTTTTACGCACACTACACATAATAGCATTTTATGTTGCAGCAATCCTACAACGTGAAGCATTCGTGTAATTACAGTTATCAAGAGCTGTGCTATCACACGCAGTGTACAGTATTGAAGCAATTCATAAAATAAATGAAAATTTGAAAAAAAAAATCAATTCATCTTAATTTATGGTTTTGGTTTTTGTTAAATGATTAATTTCATTGCAGCAAATATATATATATATAATTTTGTTTGTCTGTGTGTAATGTGAAGCATAACAACTATTCTTCGCTTATAAACGAATATAAAAATTGTTAACAAACAATCGACTGGAATTTATATACCCTGCAAAACATATATACGTTTCATGTGCTGCAGGTAAATTGTTGCTAATAATGATATTTTCTTATATTAAAATTATAAAATTTTTATAATTACTAAGATATGAGAAACGGTTCAAGTTATCGTTTTTTTTTTTTTCAATTTGAAATATTTTTATGGTGTGTATTTGAAGGGGGGTGAATAATCTGGGTAAGAGCTTCAGATGACACCTTTTTTATATGTATTTCTCTATATATTTTGATTCTCCAAATATGAAACTTTATTATACAATAGTGTTTAGAGTGCTTGCTAAAAAAAATTACACTATTTTTATACTCAAATCGACTGGAATCACTTTCAAACCACAAAAGCTTAAAACTAACAAGATTAAGCAAAATACACACACAATCTGAAAAATAAAACTAATATAAAATCTAAATGTTGACAAATTATCAATCATAGCTTTAAATGAACATTTTTATACCCTACACCACATGTGATCAAAATGTAAAAGAATGAGTTTGAGAGGAGTTAGAAACCTTCTAAACCTCAAATGCCACATCCTTTTTCAATTGTACCGATCCATTCAGAATATCAGAAAATCTGAATCGATATAATCATGTCCGTCTGTCTGTCGCTGCAAATTTATGCCTAAGCTACAAGTCGAATTTTTTGATATATTTCCATAGTCCAAACAAAAATCCTATTGAAAATAGACCGAATCGGAGCATTTTTACAATCCCTCCTCATATAAGGTTTTGTTATAAAGAAAAGTTCGCAAATTTTAATATTTTTTGACTACATTTCCTAAAGAATAGTTAATTGGCTGTAAGAAATTTGGACCCAATCGGCCTATTTTTAGAGCCTTTTCCCATATAATGATATTTCACGAAGAGACTTAAATGGCAAAGACTCTAATTTTACTGATACCACTAAAGTAATTGTAGCACAATTTACGCAGCAAAGTGGAGTAGGGTATTAATTGGTCGGGCTTGTTTCTTTTTTAGAAAAATACTTCTTGACAGTTTAAACAAACAAATTAAACAATCTATTTATCGATTATGTTTTGCGGCTTAATTATTTCCGACTTCATTAAAAACGTTTCTATTCAGTACTTTAGATAAAATTTAGATCAGATTGAGGACAAAGCTCTAAGGAGGCCACACCTTGTTTTTTTATACACCTTACGCTGGAAGATTGTGTTTCGATACTGATTACACCTGTTTTTGCAACTAAACTAAGCTTTATTTAAAACATCACTTCTGTCCATTCCAATACAAATGATTTAATATATGTCTGTCCCTCCGTATTAAAAACAAATTATTGGCCATACTCCATTATAATTCCACATACATTGTCTATATCCGTCTGTTTGGTGCATGTGTACAAAGTCAAAAAGTTAATCTCCATCAGACACAGATTGCACATATAAACGCCAAAGCTGAAAATGAATAAGTAATAACGAGAACATACACAATCATCAAAAATGCCACATGATGACAAGTCATCTGTGTAACTGGGTATTGCGTCAGCATATATGGGTGGTCTGTTTGCACGCTGGATGCCTTTTGGAAACTACTATAAACCAGAATACATAACATGTGCAAACATATTGAGGTGGGATCATATAACCATATAATCATTTTCATAAATAATTTCAATCATTTGTTCAAACATTCACATTAAATATGATGAATACAATTGTTATTAGAGATGGACAATAAACGAAAATATTCGCTAATCAGGTAAACATATTGTTGTTATAATAGATAACGTTGTCCAATGGTGTACATATCAAAACACTTGGTACCATAAATAACTTTATACACTCATAATCCATGCAATATATTCACACTTAATAAATATTATCATATCATTGGATAATATAACCACTACCACTACTATGTGAAATGCAATTAAATTTATTTAAAAACAAGTAAGAAAACAAAATTTGGTGAGGGCTTGGCTGGTATATCTCTTAAAAGTCGAGTTTTACGTGGAGTATGGTTTTTTGTAAATTTTGTTCGCATTTGTTATGCGACCACGCCCATTTTTGCCACATCGATGGATGGGATAACTATAGATGTTCATACTGAATTTCAAGTTCATAGGTCAATTTTTGTGGCAGATATATAGATTTTTGTCAATTGTGGGCGTGTCTATTACCTAACCACGCCTATTTTTGGCACATTGATGGATGGGGTAAATATAAATATGTGTACTAAATTTCAACTTAATAGCTCAATTTTTGTGGCAATTAAATAGATTATTTTCGATTGTGGGCGTGGCTCTTGATGGATTTTGCCCAATATAAATAGCGATCTGCGTGCAAAAATTAAAAGCGTCTGTACAAAAAATGTCAACTTAATATCTTACAAATATACAACCAGAGTAATCCGATACCTGCCACGCCCACAGTTGGCATCTGGAAGTGCAGAGTATTAAGAAATTGTTTTAAATTGAATTCACGTTTTTTTATTTTTTGAAAATATAATTCCAAGTCAAGTTAGGTTTCACCTTTCTGCAACATTTCCAGAAGACTTTTTTTTTTCTTCATTCACCTACAACAGCTCGCTCCTATATATGTAATCTCATAAGACCCAAATGCGACCCAAAGTCATAAATTTCTTTAACAATCTACTGCATTCATCTACCAACTAAACATTGCTAATTGCTGCTGCGTCATTGCATTGTGAATTGTATTGTAAAAGTGAAATCTGAAAATTAACAAAAGAAATATTTTGTTGAACATGTTATGAGACAGCTGCGCATACAATAGAAAATTGTAATATTAACAAAATGTTATGCTTGTGTGATTACAACAGAACTGCAATGGCAACGGATTAAAATATAGAACAGTCACCGAGTTCATGTTCCACTTTCAAGCAAATTATCCCTTTGTAGTGAAATATTGTTTTTTTTTTTATGACAGAAGAGGGAGAAAGCAATCGCGAACGCAATGCTGTAGCTTAAACAAATGATGTGTGTGCGTATGTGCATGTGTGTGTCTCTCCGTTTTCATGTCTGTATTCTTGTGTAATTTTCCTAAACATAAATTTTCTATTAGGATGTTAGTGCCATTATTCATGTTACACACTCTACAACAACTGCACAGTTTCAATACCAACCAAAGCAAAGCAATCAAAATCATTCTGTCGTTAAAATTTATCAAAATGTTTGTAATTACCAGAAGACATTCCGCAACAAAATCTCAGTTGATTTAACAATGTCCGTGTGTTTGGGTGTCTATTTATCTCTATTAAACTGTTCAGGGTCGCAAATCTTTCTAATTGAAAAGTTGATAGAAATAATACACACATATTAAGGTTCATAGTATGGTGTAAGATATCACCACTAGTGGCTATTCCTAAACAGATAAAAATCCAGCTTTTGTTTCACTTTTTGAATCGTTTTAAACATGTCCGTCTGTCCAAACTAAAAGCAACCCAACTTTTCTTTTACCTTCTGAATCGATTTAAGCACATCCACCTGTCCGAACGAAGAGAAAGTCAGCTTTTTTTTGCTTTTCTGAATAATTTTAAGTATGTCCATACATCCGTCCAAAAAGAAACTCAACTTTGGTTTCACTTTCGTAAATGATTTAAGTATGTCTGTATGTCCGTCTGGCTATGGTCTTCATGTAAATTTGTTTTGGCCACAATTTTTTTTAATATTTCTTGACCTAAAGTCTTAAATTTGGTACTTTTTACAACCCCTTCCCTTATTTGAAATAAATTTTGATATGAGGAAAATTTACGATTGTGAAAATTTCTACAAAGCATTGTTAAAAAATTGTTAATTGGCTGGGACTAAATTTGAATCCGATTGCACCAGTTGTCAAACCTTTCTTCCATCTAATATTTTTTCTCAAAGTTTTTTAAAATGGTCGAATAGAACTGCCTACCCCCCATACATATACAAAGCATGAGAAAATTGCTTTCTAATTTACTATTCTATTTCAGTAAATTCTGACAGCTTATGACATAAAATTCATTTTTATTTTCATGCTTTCTGCTGTTAAGGATTTTTGGTTTCGTTTTTATTTCCTTTTTTTGTTTTCAAACCTAAAAAAAGTCCTCTTAATTTGCATACTAACAAGAATGGAATGGAAAAAGCCGTTGGCTTTTTACACTTGTCAGTTTATTGTATTCGAGCATAAAATCTCTTTTGTTTCTGTAGCAAAGTTGTGACCAACCGTTTTGAAAGGATCAATTTTGAAATTCAAGAGTTTACCATAAAAAATTTAACTTCAGTTGCAATAAATTTTTTGTATTGATGTTTGGATTTTGGACAAAATTTTTAACCCCATAAAGTTAAAAAATAGCGGCCGCTTTATAATTAGAAAAGAAAATGGTAGAGAAGGCGATATTAGAATGAAAAGCAAAAAAAGTAAGATGGAAGATCAACCGTAACTCCCTCTTTCCCTCTTCTTAATAAAATTCATAATCATTCAGAATGATCAATTAGAAGCACTTAACAATGATGGTTTCTATATCGCGCACTTCTCTTTACGGTCCCGCTTTGCATGAATTAATGCTTGTAAAATACATTGTATTTGCTTTTAAACAAATTTCTGTGGGTATTACATATTGTAATGATAGCATCTAAGCAGACAAAAGAATCCAACAGAACGTATATTGAATAAAATCTAGTATAATGGCAATCTCTCGAGCGTAAAATCTCTTTTTTAGGCTCTATGAATAACTTTCTAAGCTGGTTACAGAAGATAGAAAATAATATAAGAAATTATCAAAAGAAGCCTTTTTTAACATACCAACGTTACGCATTTTTTGAAAGAACATTTTTCGCTTCAAAAAGTGATTATGAATCCATTACCTTTGGATTTTCCGTTTAGAAATTGCACAAACTTATTATAATATTTGCCAGAAGGGCTTTTTAGGATATAATGACTTGCATAAATACTTATCATATGTACGCATACACTCCTTTTTAAAAAAGAATCATAAAATTTTATTACGCAACCATTATGGATAAATATTCTTTTTTGCTAAATCATTTTTCAAACGAACCACACACTCCAGTAAATTTAAAAAATATTCTGCCGTTGACCCCCTTTTTCCTTACACATCGAAATGTTCAAATGACTGCAGTCCTACCCTATCTAGTATTTGTAAAACTTTTCAAGTGTTCACGTATTGTATGTTTTGGAAGAAAAATGATTTCATATTGTACTTGTACTCACACATCACCATATTGTGTGCGACATGATTTTGTGTATTTTTAGCTTTTTATTACAAACTTTTTCAATATATCACTTACTACACACACACACACACACACACACAATGTGAAATCTGTTGAGAAGTTTTAATTACAATTCATTATTGAAAATCTCAAAGCGAGAAGATTTATTTTAATGAAACGTTTACTTGAAGCTCTTAATCAAATAATATTTATGTGAGTGCAATATTAATAATCACTATTATTATTATCATTTATTATATATAAACAGTGTCAACTTTGTCGAACAAATTTTGAAACCTTCGAAACTTGAAAGCAAACTTGCGTTAAACTATTTTATAAAACTGATAACAAGAAAAACACAAGTAAGAAAAGTAAATTTGACTTAAGGCAACTCTTAAATACCCTCCTTAACTACAATAGTAGGCGTAGCAAATATATGATTACGCCCTCTATTATGTATCATCTTGTAAATGTGGACAGTATTTAAGATTTGGCCTAATTTACTTTTCTTACTTATTTATTCTATACATGAAATGGAAAATATTGTTCATTCTCTAACAATAGATTATAAACTTAAGTTGCATGCATTAACCCTTCTAAAAAGTTAAGTAAAATTATAAACACTTGTAAATAAAATCAGATTATATTCACTTTTTAACAATTTGTAAAAGCCAAACACTATGTAGAGAGTACACGAGGACAGTACAAGAATTAAGGAGAATGAATTCCAAATCTTAATCTTTATGTTTCAATAAAACTTAAAAATGTTGCAGTCTTTCGATAGCATTCTCAAGAAAGGATTTACAACCCACTAAAGCTGAACAGAGAGCCTTAGAAACTTTAAAGTTTAATTCATTAAATTGAGCTGAATTGTGGTACTGCCATCGTATGTATCTTTTGCTTTTTGAACAAGCTTAAATTAATGACACTTTTACATCATTCACAGATATGGACTCAGTTATGTATATTTATGCTTTTGTTCGATAAACTTATATCTCACAATCATTTATATTTTAATTAATTTAAAATTTAATCAATCAAGACAATATTAAATAATACTAATCTCCAATCAATAGCAATATGTACTAAGTATTAACTAAAAAGTTTTTGGTAAATTGCGGCCTTTTTTTTGACACCTCAATGAAAAGGGAAATTATAAATTTGAACTTCGAAACTTAATTTTTGAAGCAGATACTCAGCTTTTTATCGATTTTGCTAAAATTCAATAACGATCTGGATGCAAAAATGAAAAATGTGTGTGTAGAAAATTTCAACTCAATATCTCAAAATTTACCATCATTAAAATGCTAATAATAGACGGACATACATGGCTAGATCGACTCAATTTTTGATGTTGATCAAAAATGTTAAAAATGGGCGGGTATGAACGCCATTTAATACAAACTATATTTTGTAAAGAATACGAAATAGAATTCATTAAAACAGGTGCCATGTAAATATGTGCTACGCCAACATTTGGAGCACTTATTTACATATATGTATATACAGACATGTCCAAATCCACTCGTACATAATATATATTCACACCTCTCCCATAATCACCAGGTTCTACCAGCAACTGAATATTAATCTTTCATATTTTCTAATTAAATATCACTTCAGTCATATATGTGATCCGGGAGAAATAAATTTTCTTTATATAAATGAAACAAATTTACCCAATGAGATATAATATGTATATAATTACTTTGTGGACTGTCTGATTACCACCATTTGGTTGGGATATAGTGTAGTGCCTCGCAACCTCTCGACCATTGGCTTTAAAATGACTAATATTACATATATATAAAGAAAATAATATTTGTACTGTAATTAAATATAAAACAAATGTGCACTACAAAAGCTTTTAAGGTTTACAATCAAAGACATCTATCCCCACTAATTCTTGGTCCATAAAATAACTCCATAAACACAACATACATGATACACACATCCCATTATCTGTTTCAATTTAATTTTCATCGACTCAGTGTGGGTTAGGTTGACATTTACAATGTGTATTGCAAATGCAACAACAACAACAAAAGAACTTAACTTGGAAATTGTTTATTCGTAATTACATGAACAATTTTATGTCACAGTTTGTGGTTTTATTTACAAGCATATCTCTTTTTCTCTTAATATCCGTGTATATATTCCTTGCGTATGCATGAATAATCATTTAATGTTTAATTACAAAACTTTTAAACATTCTATCTTATGTTTAGTGATAGGAGGCGTATGAGTGTTATTAGAATTAACTTAAAACAGGATACACACATAATACTTGTGTTATAGATGCCATACAATACAAAGCATTTTTATTATACCCTTCACATAAGATAGGCGTTATACTAAATTTGTTATTCCGTTTGCAACACCCAAAAGAAGGCGGCAGTATATCTTATGTGGAGGGTATAAAAAAAAATTAAATATAGCATTTGGCACATACTTTCCCAGAAAGAAACCTAGAAAAGTTTTATATTTATATGCGGTATTACTTAGAATTTGGATTTGAATCATTCCCCACCACCTTTAACCTACTTTTCTTAATAAACCCACAATATATAAATAAAGCTTAAATGTGTACGCTATTCCAGCTCTAAACCAGAGTATGCGACAAGGAGAAAATAAAAAGTAAGCACAGCAGAATAAATTAAATATAAAGGCTTAGAAAAAAAGTCGTTTGATAGAACCTTCAAATATTTCACACATAGAAAAGTTAAACATAATAATGTAATCGGCTTAAGCAGAGAGATAAACACTGTTTTGTTCATGAAAATCTACTACTTTTTTTTTATACCAATCACCCTGTGGTTATATGAAAAGGACAGAACTGTGTGTATATAAAAAGTTATATAATTTGAAAAACACAAGAAGGAGGTGGTTAAATATATACATATATTACGAATCGATAGTGAATGCGGTACAGCCACATGAAATGAATAAATTGGAATGCAAAATTTTCCGTTCAATTACTAACACCTGGTACGAATTTTACAGTGACCAACGCATTACATTTTTATATTCCACATGAGATTTGCAAAAATTCACAAAAAAGTTTCTACAAACAAATTGTAATTTGTAAATAAAACATAAATTGAAATACATTACATGAGATTTATGAGACTTTATAATGTAAACGTTTTTTTAAGTAGAATTTTCATTTAAAGCTTTAAGATATATAAAATAACTATTACTAGATTGGACAATATTTCTATGATGGGTAAGATCGCCAAAATTAAAAGAACTTTCTGAACAGAAGAGATTTTAATGTAAGAGAACTTCTGTTTATACTGCATCACTTAAAATAAAAGGTATATTTGCAAATGCCACACCCATCATTCATTTATGTTATTAGTTTAGTTGTGTCAGTCAACGCTAGATAAGTCTCTTCGCCAAAAATTTCTTTATATAGGAAGGAATTCTAAAAATGGTTCCATCGGTTCCAAATTTGTTACAGCCAATTATTAAGCCAATTACCTATTCTTCATCAATTTTCGCCATATAAAGACTACTTTCTATCAGAACTTTATATGGGGAAAAAATGGTACGATTCGGTGTATTTTCTATATGATTCCTTTCTAAGCCGAAACATGTGTTTGTACCAAATTTCATTGAAATATCTCAACAAACTTAAGTACAAAATTATTGGAATCAATTGATATAATTGAAGGTGGGTTGTAATATTTACCGTTTGGTTATTTTTCCACCACAAAACAATGTGAATGTCAAAAATTGGATAATATTGGTAAAACGGTCCGTTTAGCTGATATTTTTTTTTATCGATTGTTGTGATTATAAAATTGTTCACAATGCTAAATTCTCTAAATTACATTTAACAGGTGTCTCATTCGAATTGTTTATTGTGTAGGTGTATACGTAGTTTGTCGCGTTTATAGCAAATTATTTTATCATTGTAATAAAATGTTATTTTATGGCATGTGGGCGAGTATGTGTTGTTATACGCTCCAGATAATATGGGGGGTATGCAAAGTTTGTCATTACATTTGTAACAGCCAAAAGGACATGTCAGATATCCAAAGTACAAAGTTTATATATTTTTGATCAGCATCAAAAACTGAGTCGATCTACTCATGTATGTCCGTATGTCCGCATAACTGTATGTTGTTGGCACTCTTGCGGTCATAAATTTTGAGATTTTGAGCTAAAATTTTGGGTAGACACTTATCATCATATATCTGCCACAAAAATTAAGCTATCAACTTTAAATTCAGCTTGCATATCTGTAACTATCCTATCATCTATGTGCCAAAAATGGGCGGGGTCGGATAACAGACGCGCTCACAATTTAGAAAAAAAAATACTTCACGTAAAACTGGACTTGTAAGCTCATACGTAATACATACACTATTAGAGAGCGTAATCATATACCTGTCACACGCCCCTTATTTGTTTGTACAAGTAGAGGATATTTAAGGTTTGGCCTAAACCAAACTTCGTTTTCTTGCTTGTTTTTATTTCAATTTCACCATCATCGTGTTATGGTTGCAACAATTTGTTTGAGAATTAGTTGAATACCGTTATTTGCCTTTTGGTATGTATTGTACATGTACATACAATACAATCAGGAAATTATTTTATTCTCTTTTTTTTATGTTTATGTTCTTATCTCGTATATTTTTTTTTGTTATCACAAGCATTACATGGCTGCGTTAAGGGAAAGTTTAATTGAACGAACACACACACAAAAAAAAGAAAAAAAGTTTTAAGACAAACCCTTGAATTGTTGCATGTATAAGACCTGTTTGACATCATTAAATGTTTCGAAAATTCTCTGAGGGTTTTACGAATGATTTGTCAAAGTTTTACTGGATTACGGTGTGTCACGCTATTTTTGGAATAACATTGTTAAGGCTTAATGGGCTATGCAAAGGGCTGCCATTGTTGTCATTAATCTTATACGTTTAGGCAGAGACTGAAGTACTGTAAAAAAATCGGATTCGGGTTCAAAATTTTAAGAAAGATCAACAGGGGGCCAAAATCAAAATTAACTGACAGAGACCGACTAACATTAAAAAGAGAACAAAAAAGTAATGGTAGCTTCATAAAGCTAGCATTCGTGGAAAGGCTGCAATAAATATTGTGTATATGTCAGGTGTTTATATTATTTTGTCCATCCCCTCTATATTGTTAAAGGTCATAATTAAGTAACTGGCATTCTCCCAGTTTGACAAAAATTTATTTTTTTTCACTTATTAAATCTCTTGAAATTAATTGATAATGATTTTTTTTTTTATGTTTTCTGTATGTCTTTCTCTTTTTCCTTCTTTTTTCCCTTTAATTTCCTGCCTGACACACAGACCTTGGTAGCCGGTGAAATGCAAGTGGATCTGAAAAAACCAACAGCCAACATACATTTCTGGATTGTAAGTATTGAACTGATTTGTTGTCTCTTGTTCAACAATTTCCCATTTCCTATTGCCACTTATCAGACACATCACATTCACATGTCACCATCAATAATATGTTTAGTGATTTTTTGGCTTTAGTTAAAGCCTTGCCAAATATGCTAAATCATCAAAGTATTCGTTATTAAATAAGAAGAAGATAAACAACGTTTTATAGGCATTAATTTTCTTTTTATCGTGCCTCATTTACCTTGTTGCCATGTATCCAATGTACGCACATTTTTCTCTTTCTCTCTCTTCGTAATGATCTGTAATGAAGGTTTATAGGAACGGTTCTTTAACGATGTTAGCAAACGGTCCATAATGTTCTGTTGATAGAATATATTCCAGACAAGCATAGCATATTCGTAACATGTAACCATCAAATTTATTGAAGATGTTTCATACGTCATTGCACACAAACACATATTTAATGATAGTTTTACTCAATTTTTGTTTCTTTGAGAACATCAAAAACTGAGTCAATCTAGTTATGCATGTCCGTCTATTGTTGGTATTGAACTGAAATTTTCTACATGTATTTCTTCACTTTCTGCATGAATATCGCTATTTAAATTGGATAAAATTGCTTGAAAGCCACGCCCACTATCTACAAAAATCTATTTAGTATACATATCTATAGCTATCCCATCCATTGAAATAATAAAAATGGGCGTGGTTGAATAATAAATGCGCCTACAATTTACAAAAAACTCGACTTGCAAGTTGATACGTAATACATATACTATTAGAAAGCGTCTGCCACGCCCCGAATTGTACATGTGTAGGATATTTAAGATTTTCTAATAAATTATATACTTGTGCAACACACTTGTTGCACAAGTATGTTGTTCGTTTTTTGTGTAATAACAACAGATGTCTGTCAGTTGTTTCAAAAACCCTTTTGGCACAAAATACAAATGTTTGCCAAAGGTGGCTACTATATTGTTATTAACCAAAAAACATATGTATAGTTTGCCTAAATATGTGTTTCCTTATTTGCAAGTGTTAGCAACATATTGACAATAAAAATTCCGCATCATTTACTTTTAAATACATGTGAACAAAATAAGTAATTAAGCGAAATTGTGGTTTTGTTGGTTTGTAAAATTATGTACTTTACACTTGTTTTTACAAATAGGGGGTGAGGCAGGTACATGATTACACCCTCGAATAGTGTATGGATTACACGTAACATCTTGCAGGTCGAATTCTACGTCAAATAGGGTTTTTTTGTAAATAATTCGTATACGCTGAATTGAACAAATACATTTTGTTGACGTGGCTCAAAACCGATTTTGCCCAATTTAATATTGTTTCTAATAAAGTATATATATACATGCTTTAGAGCTTAAAATAATTGTTCATATCTTTTTTTTAAATAATTTCAGAATCTTGTTTGGTGGGTTTTGGGAGCTGTAATACTTGTGGGCACTGCCATCATATCATATTGGTTAAGAAAATGCAGGTAATTTGTCATTGAACATTTCTTTTTTAATCACTTTTTATATAATTATTGATAAATATGTAAAATAAATAGACATAAACATACCCTACAGATGATTTAAAAGCTCATTTGCTTGTCGAATCAACCTCGAATTTATGATAATATTCTTAATCGTATCGGTACTCTTAACTGTATGTGGCGAGTTCCAATTCAGATCGTTTCAGTTTTTCATGCTGTTCAATAATATTTAGATTTTCTAACATCTCCTTCTGAGTATTGCAAATGGAATGACAAACTTAGTATCTTATTTGGACGGTATAAAAAAAGCAATTATTGTATTATTCTACAAATGTCCATAAATGCCAAAACATCATCATCAGTAATTCTTATTGAGTAAACTGTTTTTATATACATTTGTTTATAAAATAATCGCGTGACTAATTATAATTTGTTGTCAGTGCATAAGAAATTTAAATATTATATTGTACAGCAACCGTATTCGATTACGAATCGTATGAATTCGTTTTAAATATCAAATGTTTGTATCAGCAAATAAATAACGGAAACATGAGAGATGATGCAGGTACGCATCTAAACTGGCACTAGTATTACAATTAAGTAAAAATAGTTGTCCAGTTGCCCTGCAGTTTAAATCATTGTTATTGACCCTTTTTATTTAAATGATCTGATCTAGAATATAAATACTTTGTGGGGTCTCTAAAGCCTCCTTTTGGGTGTTGCAAAGGGAATGACAAACTTAGTATACCTCTTATGTTATTTGTGTTTTAAAAATCGATATATTTTCCGTTCCAATATACACAAAAATATGCAAATTAATGTTAAATTTGTAAACAATTTCAAAGTTAACAAAAAGTCTTAAACTTGTCAATTTTTACTATTTTATTTTAAATAGTATAAACGTGTCCACGCAGCAGATTGATTTTATTTATTTATTTCATTATTAAGGAGTTTAAAAAAGTTGGTTCAAGCGACACATGATTAAATTATCTTTTCCATAAATTTGAATAAAATAAAAAAAATCACTTGTAATGTTCAATTAGAAGCGTTCACAATGTCAGTCTATACAAGATGATTGACATATACGAAGGCAGTCTGAAAATTATTCGCCCCAACAAAAAACAGCAAATATTTTAGTTTTTTTACTTGTTCAAATTAGTACCGATAAATTGTTTAAGGAAAACTTTAACGAAAAAAGGTATAAAACAAATGTAAATCGAATACATAAGAAATCAGAAGGTTGACTTAAACCAAATCTTAAGTGCTGGGCACATTGATGTTTAAAGTGTCGGTATGGCAGGTACCTTACAACGCTCCTGAGTAACGTTAATTCTAAAGTTTTTTTGTAAATTGTATGGGCGTGTCTGTTATGCGTTATATTAATGGAAGAGCTCATAAGAAATGTATGCATAAAATTTCAACTTTATAGCTCAATTTTTGTGTTTGAAAGATAATATTTTTCCCATTGTGGGCGTGGATTTTATTTTGATTTCATTTAATTTAAATAGAAATTAATTTTTTTTTCTATAAAATCAGCGCAACATCTAACCTTTTAATACTGAGAGAATGTGAAAAAGGGACGGACGTCCAGACAACTTAGAACAAATCAAAATTAGATATATTTTGTGGCAAAAGTTATAATAAATTTAGTATATTTTGTATTAAGTGGAATCATCAACAAAAACAATAAAAATAAAAAAGGGCCCCTTTTTGTTTAGAGCCCCTCATGCCCCCAAACCAAATGCTTCGCATTGTATGGGTACTATATAGTATATAAGAAACTATTAGCAACGGAATAAGGAAAGTCAATTAAATGTACAATAACTAACACATTCATACTAACGAATACGTACCTGGTCATACACATGGACACCCGAACTCATATATGTGTAGTTTATATATGAACAAATAAATCATTATGACTGAATGAACGGGCATAGAAGGAAAGTAGAAAAAAACGTTACCATCATTGTTAACTGACACGTAGAATTGTACACGTAAACGCGCTTATATGGCAGCTATAGATTTCCAATAAAAAATAAATAAAAACGTTTTGTTTTACAAACGATAGAATTTTTCATAAGAAAAATTTTTTAAACACCATTTCTTTTATATGTACGTTAAAGCCGCTATATATATAAAAAAAAAAAAATAATCAACAAAAAAAGTGCTGACATTTTTTGCACTCTAATGAAAGCTTAAACTTCGTTTGTAGTGAAAGGTTAAACAAAAGTTTCCAACACAACACAATACCTGTATAAAGTTTGACGTTGTTTAGCTGAGAGTATAAAATAATTAATTCTGTGGTGAATAGAATAAAGAAAATTTGTGAAAAAAAGTAAAAGTTGCAAAAAAATTTCTTGCTAAAAATTCCATCAATTTTTTCTTGCATATAATTTTTTATTAGTCAAAATTAAAATTAAATTATAACTAAAAACACTAAATTTAGGCTTAGACTAAATCCTAAATATCCTTCACATTTACACACAAACAGTGGGCGTGGCCAGTTTATAATTACGCCCTCTAACAGTATATGGCTCGTCTTGTAAGTTAATTTCTATGCTGAGTACAGTTTTATGGGAATTGTGAGCGTTTCTATTATCCGACCGTGCCCATTTTTGGTACATCTAAGGATGGAATTATAATGAATACGTATACTAAATTTTAAGTTCATAGGTCAATTTTTGTAGTACATACATAGATTTTTGTTGAGGCGTGTCTATTATCCTACCACGGCGTGGCTCTACACAGACTTTGCCCATTTTAAATAGAGAACTGCTGGCAGAAACTGAAAGTGTCTATACAAAATTTCAGCTTAATATCTGCAAAAATTTACGACTAGGAGAATAACAACAAAAGTCAAATACCCGGACATACGGACATGCGTCTAGGTTGACTTAGTTTTTTAATGCTAATCAAGTTTATAAGTATTTTATAGGTTCTATGTAGCCTTTTTCTGAGTGTTGCAAATTGATTAGTATATCACCCAGTACAGTATATTTCCATCTTATGTGGAGGGTATAAAATACATTTAGCAAAAAATTTCCTAATTAAAACAACTATTCTCAACATAAAGATCTTCTCCCCGAGTAATCTCAAGTGTATGTCTTTCAATAAGTTTCCCGTTTGCTTTTTGCACATTTCATAAAATCCTGCACAAATTCTGGACAATTGTTGACATTGCATCGGCTTTTCAATGTGGTTTGCTTGAATACAAAACAAAAGAAAACATTGTCTCCTACAATTTTAACATATTTCTAAAACGTCAAACATAATCATTTCATTTCAACTTTGTAGAAATAGAACATTCAAATCATTTTGAAGCTAAAAGGTAAGGGTTCAAATAGGGATTAAGAAAATAGCCAATGGCTTGTTGAAAAACTCTGCCGCAGGGTCTGAAACCATTCAATCATAATTCAGACTGCTATAAATTTTCAGCTTAATCATTGTTGGATTAATTCTGTCTTTTCTACGTTAGGTTTTAAACTATACAGCCATTCTCAGAATAATTTAGAATAGCAAAAGTAGAACTTAATGATGAAGCCTTCATATGTTGCCATTGCTTCAAAATTGTCAGATGCTTGTCAATTTCTCATGACTTTTGCTCATGACCCACAAACATGTGACAAACTTATAAGCTTACAAGGAAATTGGTAAATAAGTGAAACATGTCCGGACAATTAAGGAACATTTGTACGAGTTCTCAAACACATGCTTTAAAGAAAGCATATTGAAGCAACAATCGAAACAAGTGAAAAGAGATGAAAAGAAAAACTAAATTTCACTTAAGGCAAATTTTAAAAACTCTCCACATAAATATATATACAAAATGTGGGCGTGGCAGTTACATGATTAAGCTCTGATTAATGGGTGTATGTGTCAACATTCACGTCAAATGCTGAATTTTTGTAAAAAAAAACGATATTTTGTATATTTGTTATCCCATCTCACTCGTTTTTCATTCATCATCAATGGATGCATTAATTAGACATATGTTAGATAGATAGTTTATTAGGCATAATAGGTGTGGCCCTGAACCGATTTTGGCCAATTGGTATAGCAACCTCAGCAGTAGCAAATTTCATCCTAATATCTCAAAATGTACAACCATAAACCTTTCGTCAACAGACGGACATGTCTACAACGACAAGTCATAGCGTACCTATACGAATTGTAAAAGTTTACATTTGTTTTAAAGCAAAAGTCATGTTGAAACTAAAACAAACAAAAAATCAATAAAATGTATAATAATGGAATGAGTTGAGTAGATAACTAATTGTGATAATTATAAATGACGTGACAACGTTGTGCTTTGTATTTATATAAAAATACAATTTGTTTATGTCTGACTATAAAAAAGACGACTAAAAGGAATGAAAAGATTTACATCTTAACAACATCAACTAAATGTAGTCATTTTATTTGTGGCAAATTGTGGTAAATTTAGATAGAACACGTTTTCTGAAACGTGTAAACATTTGTATATAAGTAAGAAAAAAAACTATACCCCACATACTTAACTTATTTATTGTACTCCAAGGATCTACTTTTACTGATTTCCATAATTTATAATATTTTGTGTTACTTTAGGTTTTTTGTTTTGGATGTTTGCACAATCTTTTTACCGACATGGTAGGTACACTTTCTCTAATAAAAACTCCAAACGCAATCATAGAACGGATTCTAAATATATGAAGTTTTGCCAAGCAACAATATAAGCAAACTAAGCAATTAAAAACTGTATTCTCTTCACAGAAAAGCATTTATGAAGAGTAAATCGTTTTCATTTAACTTTTCTTTTCACGCATCACTTATAAAAATACTCCAAAAACAAGACAAAAAACAAAAATCATGATTTTATTTCATCAAAAATTATGTGAAGCATGGTTTTTGGGCTTTTCATCTTTTTTATACAAGTATCATGTGATGATGATGATGAGTAAACAAACTGCTTTTTCTGATTGTTTGTTTGCGAATCTTTGGCAAAAAAAGAAAAAAATGTGTTCATTGCACCCACAAGAGCGCATAATATTCGTATGATTTCTGAATTTTTATACCCTCCACATAAAAGTTTTCATTCTGTTTGGATTTCAAGTGAAATGAAATTTATTAAAAACCCCCCCTCCCCTTCCCCACTCTCTAAACAAAATCACGCTCGCTTGTATGTAAGAGTGTCAAAACTAACTGGGAGAAAACTTTCTCCTATATGAATCAACCTCACTCAACTTTCATTGTAATATTCCCAACTGTGAGGGTCGTACAAATTCTCCTTAATCGTTAGTCGGCAGTTCCTGTATAAATGTGGAGGATGTCGAGGATCTTGGTTTAAACTAAAAATCTTTTTTTTTTCTTCTTCTTATGTTCTCAAGTTTGTATAATTTTAAAGATTCTCATGGCCGTCGTACATAAAATTATGAATTGAAGCGTATTGTAGTGATTTTGAAAAAACTTGATTGTTCTAAATTGATGAACATTTGATGAAAAAAAAGTGTGTGTTTTAATTAAACGCGATTCGTTAGCGCCTAGTATTGCAGAGTATTTGAAAAAGGATAAAGCATCGCAAAGTAGAATGTTGAGCTTTGTTTCGTGAAACAGTTAAGCACTGCTTTACTTACTTTTTCTCTGTCTTGTCTTATATAAAATTTTTATTTTTATTTTTATTTGCTAATCTGTTGATTTTCTAATTAAAAATGGACAGAGTTTGATATTTATGCGTTTAAGTAACTTGTAGTCATCTGAGTAATGAAATCTTTTTCTTTTTTCTTTCTTGTGTTTCATTCTCATTTGGCCTGCCTTTCTGTGAATTGAATGTTTTGCTAATACAACCAAAATGCAACAAAACAATTGCTTACACCATCACCAATAATAAAAATAATGATAACACAATACAACCCACCACTTGCATCATACAATCAATACTCTACTACCACCATGCAACCACCACGAAAATCCCCAAAATGACCACAAATTTTTACCACAACATTTTTATCCACGAACGACAACAAACAATCAAACAAAAAAACAAAACAACCATTACAGGATATTAGCAGTGAAATATCTTCAACGCAGCCAGTCTGCACTGAGGAAGTTATTATTAATTGTCGGCAATCACAGAAACAACACCAGCAGCAGCATCAACAACTGCATCATTTACAAGTTCAGTTGCAACAATCATATGTTAACAATACAACCAATCAACAGCAATATCAATATCAACAACAGCAACAACAACAAAAACAATTATCAGAATCATTGCAGCCAATTACAAAATCGTACAGCACACAAAAACCCAAACTTATCACTCGATCACAATCATCTAAAGTTATCCAAGATATACAGCCATCGACCAATCCACTTACCCCGCACAGTCCTTGGCAACAATTGAAGCAACAACAATCGCTACCAACATCGCTACAAAATGTAAATAATACAATACCAAATGGCCATCAAAACAACAGCAATAATAATAATAATAACAATAATAATAACAATAACAACAACAATCATTCCAAGTCCGTATCAATACTTGTTTATAAAACATTAAATACTGTGTTCAAGAGCAGTCGCAAAATTATTGTACGCGTTTGTGAGGTGGCTAGTGTAAAGAAGAACTTTACAATGTTTAAATTCAATAAAGCCGCTCAAGAGCGACGCACCGAGGCGAGACTTAATTCCTGTACGGGGCATGATCAGTTTGTAAGACCACCAGTCTCAGACAAGTGAGTGTATTTGTCTACCCGTATAAATATATATAAAAAAAAATACATATATTTGGCCAAGACCAAATTTTGAAAAACCCCCATCGAGACATCAAACCTTCCCAATATATCTTCGGTACTTTATAAGTAATACGAAAAATTTACGCAAAAAACAAGTTCTTCTCTTACAGTTTTTATAGAATTGTAGGCGTGTCCGCTTGATCAATTTTGCTTAATTTCAATACCAACCAGCATATAAAAGCAACAAACATTTCTGGCAAGTTTGCCACTTCAAAATGTCAATTTTTGCGACCAGGAGCCTGGTAATACTACGGAATACCACGGAACGCACATACAAGGACCGAAGGACAGTCAGAGAGTATTAGATGCTGATTCAGGATATATATATACTTTGTGGTCCATTATGATATACGAGTATATCACACAAAACTAAGGGTTTATTTTTAAGTACTCGGCTTCATTCGGGGTTCGCCTTATAAAATGTAAAACAAAGAGAAAGAAGGCGAATAATGTAGGGTTTTTTACAAGTTTAAATGCTCATTCGCCTGTCGCACCAACCTCGACTTTCATGGTACTATTCTTAACTGTCGTTGGGTTACCAATTCCTTTAACTAACTTTATTAATTAATCGGAAAAACTTCAGTTCCTATTTCAAGGTTATTTAGTTCTTCTTGACAGTAGAATATGTTTTATAAAATCTCTAGCAGTCCTGAAGTTGTTGTACTTTTATATATCTAGCTAAATACGGTTTTAAATTTTTGTTTAAATTTATTAAAGAAAAGCTAAACATTTAATGCGAAAACTCAATAAACAAAATGGTATAAAACGTTCCAATTCCGCCATAGAGTTTGATATTTCTGCTTTAACAGCCGCCAGTCGTCGCAATATCTATAGGTAAGTAAATGATAAAATAAATCAAATTTCATTTAAACATCTGAAAAAAAAATTATAAATCAAATATTCACACCGAAGGTATTTAAAATAATCTATCTAGCATCCAGTTTTTATTAAAGGGGAATTTTTTTATTTTTTATTTATAACTAATGATGTTACAAATCTTATTCAGAGGGGGGGATTTAGTTGTAACGACAACAGAGCAGTACGGCTATGAGGTTCAGTTCATTTTCAATAAATTTTTTATAATTTTTTCATTAATTTTTTTCAATTGAAAATTTCGTTGACAATTCGACTCCAGTTTTTAAAGCTTTTGATTTTGTGGACACCCTCTCCATGAATGGAGGCAGGTTATATATATTACACAAGCAAACAAAAAAACGAAAAATATTCAATTTTCATTCGAATCCATGCCATTTTGTTCAGTTCATTCATTTCAATTATCTTACTTTTTCAATAAGTTTTCTCTCTTTTTTTGGTAAATGTCTGCAAAAAAAATATTGTGTTTTTTCTTAAAATTTCTTGCAGCGATCGTTCGATGAGCTCGGAACATGAGAATTCCGATCTTTCAGAACATTCGGAGAAATCACCGTTGGTTAGCGCCAGGTTAGACAGTCTGGCTAGAATATTTTTTAGCAAATCGATGCCAACGGAAACCGGAAGTAGAGATACCATAGAATCACTGCTAACAACAAGGTTGACGTCATTCTGTTTGTTTTTGTTATACAATATTTTTATGTTTAATTTTTTTTGTTTGTTTCTACATCATAATTTCCTTTATAAAAATAATTCCCAAAAATATTGCTAATAATAATTACAACTAACATGTGGAAAGACTTTAACCTTCAATTGGCATTACTTTTAATAAAATAAAATAAAAACCAAGTAAGAAAACTAATTTTGGCTTAGGCCAAATCTTAAATACCCTTCATATCTACAAACAAATAGGAGGTGTGGCAAGTATATGATTACACCCACTAATAGTGCATGTATTACATGTCAACTTGCAAGTCGAGGCGAGTTTTACGTGGAATATGGTTTTTTGTTTATTGTGGGCGTGTTTATTATCCGACCGTACCCATTTTTGGCACATCTATGGATGGTATAACTATAGATATGCATACTAATTTTCAAGTTCATAGCTCAATTTTTGTGGCAGATAAATAGATTTTTGTCGATTGTGGGCGTGGCTATTGACCCATTTTATCCATTTTAAATGCGTGCAAAAACTAAAAGTGCTCAATATCTCAATATCAGCTCAATATCTAAAAATTTACGCCCATGAGTACATACAGATATTCAGATAGACATACGGACACACGGACGTATATGTCTAGATCGACTCAATTTTTGATGCTGATCAAGTATATATACATTTTGTAGGGTCCCTGATCCCTCCAACTGAGTGTTGCAAACTGAATGACCCCCTATCTTATGTGGAGAGTATAAAAAATAAAATTAATTTAAATTTTTTTTCGATTTTAGTTCATTTTTCCTTTCGGTTTAGTTAAACCAGACTGACATTTGTGCACTTGTTTGTGAATGCTAACCAATACAATATAACACTTCCATTTACATTATATATATATTCATATATATATATATATATATGCTTAAATAATCCCAATGTCATAATTATAAGATATAGTGTAAAATGTCTCGAGACTTGTTAACTGTACCTCTGTGCATGTTATGCCTCTGGTTGTAGTTTTGTTGTTTTTAATATTTATGGCTCTCATATATCATACTATTGTATATGCTTTTGACCTCCCCACCCACTCATGAGATGCAATACGCAAACTTGCACATACACACTCATATTATAAATTTCATATAAATTAATTAACGATAAATAACTTAATTACCGATAAATAACTTACTAGCATTTAATGTTTGCTTACGAGAAGGATTACAATGTTGGTGCAAATGAATGTGTTCCATTTGGTAATGTCTGCAAGTGGCTCAGCACCGCATATACATACATATATTGTATGTATAGTTATATTCCATTAGCTTACTACTCATTGTAAACATTTTATTTTATTTCATCTGCAACAGGTCAAAGGAAGCTTCAGAAAATTCATAAAAATATATAAACAAGAAAAAAAAACTAAAAATACCTTCCTTATCTACCTGTAAGTAGTGGGCGTGGCAGGTACCCGATTTCCACCCTCTAATATTGTATATATAACGTATCATCTAGAAAGTCATACTTTATGCTAAATATGGTGTTTTTGTAAATTGTAAGTGATACTGTTATCCGACCATGCCCACTTTTTTGCACATGGATGTATGGGATACTTATAGACATGTATACCAAATTTCACGTTCATAGATAAAAAAATTTTGGAAGATATATAGATTTTTGTCGATTATGAATGAGTCTGTGATCCGACCTATTTTTGGCACATCGACGGATGAGCCAATTATAAATATGTCTACCAAATTTCATCATTATAACTCAATTTTTATGTACATTTATGTTAATTACGGGCGTGGCTCTTGACCGATAAATAGCGATCTGCGTGCAGAAACTGGAGAAATGTCTGTAAAAAAATTTAGTTCAATATCTCAAAATGTATGACCATTAGGGAGCCAACAAAAAACGGACAGACGGACATACTTAACTGATTTGTAGGGTCTCCGACACCAACTTCTGGGTGTTTCAAAGGGTATGACAAACTTAGTAAATCCCGCTATCTTATGTGATATATTATTGATATAAAAAATATCATAAAATTTTAATAAAAAAGAATAATAAAATAATAATTTTTAGTAAATTTAAATTAAATTTTGGAGTAAAGTGAAAGTAGCTGAATTTATTTTGGAATAAACTTGTAAAATTTTTTATCTAGTTAGCAAGGGTTGCCTAGATGGATATAACTATAAATTTATTTTCTTATTAACGATTTTAATTACAATAATTTTCCGAAAATACAATACATTTCTTTTTTTTTATATTGAGGCCTAAAGTAATTTGGTGGTGCTTTAGCGTAAAAGTTGCTCTTCATACGTAAATGAACCATGTGTGCATATATGTAAATGACACCAAATGTATATGTTATTGGAATTAAAAAAAACACGCAATATTTTACACAATTGTTTTACACATGTGCAATATATATGCGCATATTTCAAGGATATCCGTTTTACGTTCTTATCTCTTTTTGGCACTGTAAAAAACTGAGGCAAGACTTCAGCCATGTATATATATGTATGCGTATGCATGCGTACGTACATACATATACAACGTATATGATAATTCGATGAAATATTTTTGAAAAGAATTCAAACTGCATTTTTTTTTATATTTGGAAGTCAGTTTTTGTATAATGAAAATTCTCAATATTCAATCATTTTACAATGAAAGCTAAAAAATTGTTAAATACTTGCAACATCTACAGGGGATGAACAAAATAATATGAACACCATGCAATATAATACATGTTGGCAACACTACTTCCGTGTAAATAATGCGACGCGTCGTGTAGGTTTTGTATATATCAGGTGTTCATATTATTTTGTCCATATTTATATATACTTTATATATACAAACACTGGGCATGGCATATATTTGATTACTCTCTCTAATAGTGTATATTTTGTGTAGCCCTTACAAGTCTGATTTTGGGTACATTTTTTTTCTTGCAAATTGTGGCCATGTCTGCTTCCCACATGAAAGGATGGGACGTCTTTTATATGTATACTAAATTTCAATTTAAATTTCATGACTTTCCAGGGCTCCGAGCTCTTCTGTTTTTTGGTGCACCAAATATTATTCTTTATATTAAAGAACATGTATAAGTATTTATTTATTTATTTTTTTCTTTTTTTTATACCCTCCACTTAAGATGGGGGGCTATAGTATTTTTGTCATTCCGTTTGCAACGCTTCGAAGGAGGCATCAGAGATCATTCAAAGTATATATAAACTTGATCAACGTCGAAAACTGAGTCGATCTAGACATGTGTGCTCGCGTGTCCATATGTCAGTTTGAGACATTAAGGCGTGCAAAAACTAAAAGTGTCCCTTTTAGTTTTGGCACGCATTTAAAATGGGCAAAATTGATCAAGGGATTGAGGGCGTAATCGAAAAAAATTGACCCATAAACCTGAAATTTGGTATACATTTGGTATTAGTTATACCATCCATTGATGTGACAAAAATGGGAATGGCCGTATTTTGAACACGCCCACAATTTACAAAAAACCAAACTCTACGTAAAACTCGACTTGCAAGCTCATACGTAATGCGCACAGAATTAAAGGGCGTATTCATATAACTGCCACGCCCCCTATTTGTTCATAGATGTGGAGGGTATTTAAGATTTGCCCTAAGCCAAAGTCACTTTTCTTACTTGTTTTTTTTTTTTGCTTAACACAAATATTGCACACGCGTACTTATACTTGAACACCCACATAAAAAATATTAAATAAATAAAAAATGGGGAAAAAATATAAGAACACAGCATATGAGAAAAGGGCTTTTATACACTTTTTGTAAATCATTTTTTTTTTTAATTAAAGTTGCCACTTTTTAAATTTTTTACACAAAAATTGACCCTTTTTTTATTTATAAGTACATCACTGTTATACCGAAAATTAAGGGACAGAATAAAAACCACTTTTTTTTTAACTATGTTTTCATTAAAACAACAGATTGACCAACTATTGTAGTAGCACGTGTCCTGTTGCTGTCAGGTATTAAGTATTGTTGCTCTGTAATTAAGATTTGTAAGATTTGATACTTTTGTGTTAGAGAGCTAGCTTCTCTACTCTAGCATTGTACCCTAACTAATATTTCAAAAAAAATGCAAGCTGTAGCGTACGCACAAATTTACATGGATAGACAGACGTACAGACAGGATTTGATTCTAAATCGAACGGTGACCGTTTAAGACTTTCAGGGTATAAAAATTAATAAAACACGTCATGTATACGACGAAGTATGAAATAAATATCTTAATGTTGTGCATAAATGAAAAAATCCGCCTGTTCACAGCCATTTTTTATACGTTTCTTTCAAACAAACACAGGAAGACAAATAAAGCATAATTCATCTAGAATTGGATTGTTTTCGTTATTATTAAAATTCTTTGTATGTAACATAGATACCGTTGCCATTGTATGACATTGGTCTTACATTAAAGTCACCTTTAAATCCAATAGCATTCATATTAAAACTCAGAATACGAAAATAGTTTACTGCGCTGGAATGTAATACGTATTTAATCTTCACTTGTTTAAAAACATTCCATGATATTAAAAAGTAATCAAGAAAAAACAAAATGTAATGCTATTTTCCCCCTTTATAGAGATTCTAATCCAATTCCCTACGTTCTACCCCATCTACACGTATAGTCTCATGCGTTATCACATTTCACACTTTACTTACAGACCAAATATCAAATGTCAGTATTCGGCTTTGGATAGTGGAAATGGTATTGTTGAACGTTCTCCGAGGGAACGAGCACAACGCGAACGTGCTCTAAATTCTACACAAGAATGGATACAAAATACTAACAATCGTTACGAAGTAATAGCACACTTGGACGAGATAGGTTCAAGACATGGAAAGAATTGGTTTTTGGTAACCGATGCTACTGTGAGTTTTCAAACTTATTGTTTTTTTTTTCTTTCGTTTTCATGCGACCTGAATTTGAATTTTTAAGGTACGCACGGATCGCTTATTAAGTTTTCTCTCCCTGCCACAAGATTGTGTAGCGTTTGAAGATTTCCCACCACCAGAAAATCCAAAAGGTATACTCATCGAACTGTTGGGCTCATTACATCATCCCTATATATATCCCGTACTCGATTTGGGATTTTTACGTACAGAGTCTGGTAATTACGCTTGTTTGGTAACGCCATTCAATTCGAAAGGCAGCTTGAAGGATTTGATTTATAAGGTAAGCAGTAAAGCATAAATAAAGTAGTTGAGAAAAATTTAAGTAAAAACAAGTGAAAATATTGTGGTCGGTCATGTCTGACCAATCCGTATCCTACGTCACGGTCAGAGAAGATTTGACATCAGTTATATGTGGTTCCAACAGAATAATGCCCCATGCCACACAGCTGGTCAAACAATTGATCTTTTGAAGGAGCAAGTTCGTTAACCGGTCGTATGGCTACCTCGCTTATACAATTTAAGGGCGTTGGATTTCTTTTGACGTGAATTAGTTGGTTTTTACCAACAATCCAATAATGTTGCACCTCAAGGGTAATATCAAACGTGAAATTCCGGCCTATGTGTGTGAAAGAGAATAATATTGGAATATTGGCTGCAAAAAATCGCACTCGTGTTGGCCATAAAAAAAAAATTGAACTTCCATAGTTAAAGCCTCAAATCTCTATAGTTCTATATTTTATATAAGTACAAGATTGTTATGTCCTTAATGAAAAACATACAGGCTAAACTTTTTTTGCTTTTTTTATTTATTTGATTTAAGTCAAACAAAAATCCTTTACATCCGAAGTATTTCATTTTCACAGACAATGAATAATTTTATGGTTTGGGGGCGGTTTTTATTTTTTTTTTGTAAAGGCTCAGTGGAATGAACCTTGGTCACGCAAATATACACGTAAACCGAATGGCTTGCCAGTCACGCAAATTCAACGTTTGGGACGACAAATTTTGGAGGCTTTACTATTTTTAAAAGAGCGAGGCTTTCCACTGCACGGTCATTTGCATAGCGGAAATGTGATTTTACAAAACGGTGCCGCCAGGTGAGTAACTAATTTCCTCTTTTTTTTGTTTTTTTCCTTAATTCAAAGGTCTCTTACTGAAATTGCTAAACACTGCACACTTGCATTAAAGAATTCATCTGCATGTATTGTATACATAACATATTGACATTAAAAAACATTCAAGTCTTTGAAGTTTATGTGCGACCAACCACCCATACCCCCTGAACTAGTTCTAAAACACTTAAAAATTTACACACACTCACTGTGAGTTTCATAACCTGAATTCACATAAATGCTTTTGAATAGGTAACCTATTGTGTGTTAATGTATTCACAGCTGAATACATTTATATGCACTTGCATTTGTGTGCAGGTACAGGCAGGCATATAACAAAAAAAAAAATTAAAAATGCACTTTCGTGTAAACAATAAAATTACACTTGAATCCATGCAGTCTCGCGCATCTTTTTCGACCAAACGAACACCTTACCTAAGCAAATAAGTGAAAAGGCGGCATTTGGCTTACGCCGCAGTACAGACACCCTGCAGTTTCATTTCTCTAAACATTAATAACAACAAACAAACTAACTTTCTTAAATACTGTCTGGCAACGCGATATTTCTGTACGCTTAAACTTGGTTATTAAAATAAATAAAAGTAAATAGTGAATTAATGTTTTAAATTTATGATAAATATATTTAAAAATTTATTAAATCTTACTCCTTGGTTTGTGTTGTGCACTGAGATAGATTAATTAGTATAAGTAAAGTATATTAATATAAGTTGTGCTCTCTTTGTGCGCGAAGCGGTTTATAGGATTTTTAATCTATACTCGCATATTTCTAATCTTTAATCGCATTTTAAGTGAATTCGAATTTATAAGGCTGATAGTTGCTGATTCTGTCTTCATTTGATTGAAGGTATTATCATTAGAAGGGAAAAAGGGAAAAAGAGTGTTAAATAACTTATTTGTTTTAGCATACTTTTAGGCTGTTGTTGATTTAGGCTTAATTCACTTTGATTATTTAACATTATTTGACTTGTTATTTTAATTAACAGTGTTTTTAGCTTCTCCTTGCATAAAACATATTTAGCCGCTTTTTCTTACGCAATGAATAACATAAATTGCATTTACTTGTATTGTAAGGAAACTGTTCACGATTGCTTCCTTTTCTGTTGGCTATATGATCGATCGGCTCATCCTAAGTGTGCTGGGTTTAGTGGACGTCAATTCGATCATATAGTCAATCGTTCTAAAGGACTACGTTGGTCATGTGTCGTAAGATGGATTGGGCCCCGCCCTGAAACGGAGTACCGGCATAGGTGCTTCGTCCAAGCATCACGGGGCCAAAACAATATGCAAAAAGCAATTTATATAAGATCCCCTGGATAAATTCCTAGGTATCAATAACTACCTTTTAGCAAACATAACACCAATGGGATACCAAGCCATGGGCAATAGGCTGTCCGAAGTTGGGAGATCAAGTGATCGACAATCCTATCAAAGGTTAAGTTTGGTACCGCGGGGTACTGGAGCCCCAAGAACTAAGGTTCCTGCCAGTACGTACTCTTGGGTAGGCCCCCTTATGGGAGCTTCGCGGGGGCTGTAAAATCACTGGTCACCATGGGTGAACTCTACATAGCCTATTATGTAAGTTCTAAAGTTGGGACCTCCTTCGGGGGGGGGCGCAGGGACGCTTAATTCCCTACAAACGTCTAATAGCGTCTCTACGACGGGTATAGACGTAAAACACAAACTTAATGTCGTAAGATGGATTTGGATTTGTTTAAATTATTTAAACAAACCCAGCGAGGTTTTATAGATTTGGGTAGAGAGCTGAAAGCACTCTCGGACAAATTCACTAAATTGGAAGACATGTTCAATAATTGTAAACTTTTAGAAGGTTCGGATTTTGTTTCTAAAGTCCGTCCGTCTAATATTGGTTCGACTCTCTCACTACAAATTTCTCCCAATTGCCTGTCTTTTAATTCTACAGATGTGTCACATCCTTTATCATCTAATTTTCCGCGTATGTCTGAGATTGAAGCTTCAAATGTTTTGAATAATGTTGATTTGGGTGCGTCTGATAATATACCATCCCTAACTGTCCAATCCCCATCTAATGATGTTTCCCTAATTGTACCTGTGGTATCTTCTGCGCCAAATATTGTTAAGAATGATTACGTAACTTCTCTCCATCTGATCAACCTCTACAGATTCCGTCTATAAATACTGATTATTCTCTTAATGCTGATGGTCCTGGTCCTTCTAACATTATTGATACTGTTCCAATTGTCCAAAGAGAGAGGGTTGCAACTGAACATGCAACTTCCCCCAATGATCAACTGCTTCAGGTGCCTCCTAAAAATAGTGATCGCTCTGTAAATGTCCCTTCAATCGTTCCGATCGTTTCTGAGAATGATGATAATGAACTTGTAGTTATCCCTGCTCGCAAAGCAATTTTTATTTATAGATTGGCATCTGATACATCTGTAGATAAGGTAAAAAGATATATTGAGCGGAGCATTTGCGCTTTAGATTTGTCAAAAATAAGCATATTCAAATTCAAGTCTTCTCAACAACGCGATATTTGCTCTTTTAAGATCTTAACGCCTCAGTCATTCTTTGACAAACTCTTAAATAAACAATTTTGGCCCCGGGGGCTCTTGTTAAAGAATTTATCCCTCGGCGCAAGACTCCAGTTAATCTTGACATTCAGTCACCTCACTCATCTTCAAAAAACTAAATAATTCATTGTCTTTGCTTTACCAAAATGTCCGCGGTTTGAATACTAAATTAAATCAGGTTCTTGTTAATACTGTTGCGTCCGAATATAACGTTTTTGTTTGTACAGAAACTTGGCTTAAGCCTGAAATAAATAATTCTGAGGTTTTTTGTGCTAACTATCAAGTTTTTAGGAAAGACAGAATCCAGAAAGTTGGAGGAAGAGTCTTAATTGCTGTCCATAATTCATTACCTTCTTTTTTGGTTGACTTCTTAACTAATGTTGATGTTGAGTTTGTTGGAGTTCAACTTAAATTTTCTAATTTTAACTTGTTTATATCGTGTTCGTATATACCGCCATTGTCAGATGTGTCAACTTACTTGAAGCACATACACCTTATTAAAGAAATGTCCTTGGGTTTAAAAGTTAATGATAAAATGCTGGTGCTTGGGGACTTTAATCTTCCTCATATTTGCTGGAATCTAAATGAGGAACTTGGCTATTACATACCTATCTCATACCCTGTTATGTATAATAGTATATTTGATGAAATTTTTGAATTATGTCTGCATCAAGTAAATTCTATTTTTAATACCAATGGAAGACTTCTAGATTGCGTTCTTTTTAATGGCACTAATGTCAAAATTGCTCTCGTGGAGCCATTTGTCTGTCCTGAGGACATTTATCATCCTACCTTGCTTCTTAAATTGGATAATTTGCTGGTAACTAATTGTTCAAACAGTGGAAGCAACGTTACATTCTTCTTTGGCAAAACCAATTATACTAAACTGAGAAGTCTATTATCTGTTGTCGACTGGAATTTGAATTATAATAACATTGATGGGTCTTTATTACTTTTATATAACGCCATGTTTTCTGCTATTTCTTCTTCTGTACCAACGAAATCGATTTCTTCTTCATCAAACGGGCCTATGTCGTTTAATAAACATCTGAGGATTATCCGTAACAAAAAAAAGCAGACTATTTAAAAGGTTTAAGCTGAGTGGTTCTACTGTGTACTACATTAATTATTCCAACATTAAACGTGAATTTAATTCCCTTAAAAATAAATACTATAATCAATATATTCAGAGTATGAAAGTAAAATTATTAGTTGAACCTAGGGTATTTTACAAGTTTATCGATTCTAAGCGTAAAGTAAAATGCTGTCCTTCTTTAATGCGGTATGCCACTTCGGAGTCTTCGAATCCCTCCGATATAGTAAACTTATTTGCTGACTTTTTTGAAAAGTCTTATTCTGAAACCAGTATTAACATTGACAATTATCCTTATCCCATAAATAATTTCGACATATTTCCATCCATTCAATTTACTGAAGATGAAGTTTATCATAGACTGTCCAAAATAAAATTTTCCACGTTACCTGATCCCGATGGGTTACCATCCTGTATTCTTCGATCTTGTGCTGATATCCTAACTCCTCCACTGACTCGAACTTTTGACAAATATTTATCATATGGTTTCTTTCCAGCAATTTGGAAACACAGCTTTATTATTCCACTTTATAAAAGTGGCTCTAGAATCAATATTGAAAATTATAGAGGTATTGCCAAGTTAAGTGTTTTATCTAAGCTTTTCGAGTCCTTATTAACTCATCGAATTACTACTAAGTACTATGATAAAAACTATACTTTCGTCAAATCGGCATGAGTTTTTTAGAGGCAGGTCTACGCCTACGAACTTACTAGAATTAACTGGTGACATATTTCATGCGTTCTCTGAACATAAGCAAACTGATGTAATCTATACTGATTTTTCTAAGGCTTTCGATCGATTCAAAACTTTTAATTTTTAAACTGCGTCGTATTGGGTTCCCTGAAAATATGTGTTAGTGGTTTTATCACTATCTTACAGGTCGTACTCAAAAAGTCTTATTCAATTCGTGCTTTTCTTGTAAAATTACTGTGACATCTGGTGTCCCACAGGGTAGTCATTGAGGGCCCCTTCTTTTTACTTTATTTGTTAATGACCTCCCTACATGTATTAAGTATTCAAAAACATTAATGTTTGCTGATGATATAAAAATATATTATTCTTTCGATTCCTTAGTTTATTCTAATTTGCTTCAGCTAGACTTAAATGGGTTATATATATGGTGTAAGGTAAATGGTATGGAACTAAATTTAAAAATGTGTAAGAAGCTATCTTTCACATGCCTTCATTTTATTGTATTGAAAATCATATGGTCGAAAATGTTTCTAATTTTCTTGATTTAGGTGTTATGCTTGATTCGAGATTGAAATTTAATCTGCACACGAGTCTGCTGTGAATAAGGCGAAGTCCCTATTAGGATTTTTGAAGGAATTCAAAGATCCTTATATAACAAAGCGTTTATACGCTGCTCTTGTTAGACCTACGTTAGAGTATTGCTGCGTAGTCTGGGCACCCAGCTACAGATGCTACATAGGCCATATTGAATCTGTTCAATGTAACTTTCTCCTTTTTGCTTTATGAAACTTAAGCGGGGATCCAAGTTGGATTCTTCCTCCCTACGAGAATAGGTAGAAGCCTCATTGATTTGCCAACGTTGGAAAAAAGGCGGGAAGTTTTAGGTGTTATATTTGTTACAAAAATAATAAAAGGAATTTTTCTTCACCTATTTTCCTTGAGAGGATCTCTTTTAACATCCCCAATAGGTTTACTAGGCATTGTAGTTTGGCAACTCTGTTATCATATTGTCGGGTGTTATTAGTGCTCCTAAATTAATTGAAATTTAAAGTGATTAAAGTTTAATATACATAGTGCAACACTATATAATTTTTTCTCTAATCACAGTGTTATTCCTCAATAATAATTTTTCTCGAATTACGCATAGTTGGTGTGATTGGGTATATTCTCTCCACTTGGTTGGTATCTTTTATGTACATTTTACCTTCCACTTCTTATTCTTAATCCTCTTTTTAACTATTCATCTTTCTTTTTTACTATTCATTGTTATTTTCCCTTGCTATTTTCCCTGCTTCTTGCTCTCACCGTTTTAGTGAGTGTTACGGTTCTTATACATATTTCTATTGTTGTACACTAAATAATAACATTTAATCTATTTCTCACTTACTGTTACTTAACATAACATTTAGCAGTGGTGATGGATAAATGTTGTTATAATAGCTGTAAGGAAACTCAGAACGATCGCTTTCTGCTTTGTTGGCTATGTGACCGCGCCGCTCATCCCCAATGTGCTGGTTTTTGTGGTCGGGATTTTGATTACATCACAAACAGAACTAAAGGTCTTCGTTGGGCTTGCCGAAACTGCAGGAAAATCGATGTTGATTTTCACAAGCTCTTTAAGCAAACCCAAAGTGGTTTTTCTGATCTTCTTAAGGACCTTAAAAAGTTGACGGATAAGTTTGCTAAGTATCAGGATTTGTTTAACAACTGCAAATTGTTGGACCAAGCTGATGCTATTCCTAGTACTTCTCTCGCTTGCCGAAGCACTTCTCTTGCTATACCTCCCTCTCCGGCTTTATCTAACTTGAACTCAACCTTATCGGCCTCTTGCCCATCCATAGATACGGTTAGTGGCGATGAGGGAATTACTCAATGCCCTCCACCGTCCGTTCAAGCACCCTGTGTTATTCCTGTGATCACTGTTCAACCACCGATTGAACCTGCTCCGGCGAGTGAACCGGTATGTAATCTGTCGGACGGGGGTCAACAAATTGACTCAATTTGTAGTCACCCCCGAGTGAGTCCATTAAGTAATTCTGATCCCTCCCGTTTTTTGAACTCTGGTCAGTCTGTTCAGTATAATAATGAACCCTCCTCATCCTCTAATTCCGCTTCAGCACAAATTGATGAACTAACTGTTATTCCTGTACGTAAGGTAGTATTCCTATCTCGATTTGCCTCGAATACTACAACTCGTACAGTTGAGTGCTATATCAATCGTATATCGCCTGATATTGACACTAGCAAACTAAGTATCTTTAAACTCAATACATCAAAAGATAGAGAAATCTCGTCATTTAAAATCCTTTTGCCCGACGCTTTATTTGAGCGCCTCCTTAACAAAGAATTTTGGCCTAAAGGTACCCTAGTTAAGGAATTTATTCCTCGTAATAAGTTTCGTCGTCCGATTAATCTTGATAATCCGTCGGACTCAAAAAACTAAATAATGCTCTCACTCTACTTTATCAGAACGTCCGCGGTCTTAATTCTAAACTATCAAATATTTTTTTAAAGTCAATAAATTGTGATTACATGGTTGTAGTGTTCACTGAAACCTGGCTAAAGCCATGGGTCAACGACACCGAAATCTTCTGTTCAGATTTTCAAGTTTTCAGGTGTGATAGATCGCTTAGGATTGGTGGTGGCGTACTTATCGCTGTCAATAAAATGCTTACTACCATCTTAATTGATACTATCGTTCCATTAAACATTGAAATTGTATGCGTCCAAATAAAAACCAGCAAGTCCTCCTTGTTTATCACGTGCTCTTACATCCCGCCTGATAGTGATATTTCTACCTACCTTGAACACTTCATATGTATAAGAAACGTATTGAATCGTTTAAAACCGACTGATAAGCTACTTGTACTTGGTGACTTTAACCTAGCTAGTGTCACATGGTCCCCCAATGTTGAAATTGGTGCTTATTATCCAGTAGTCATCCCTCCATTATATAATGATCTATTTGATTCCATATATGATCTTGGTCTTTTTCAACTCAACCATATTCATAATTCTAATAATAGGCTCTTAGATTTGGTCTTTTATATTGATACTAATTTACGTATTATACGATCACATCCGTTCTCATTACCGGAGGACACTCACCATCCCTCATTATTGCTTCATATTCATGAATTTTTTCACTCTGAAATGCCTAGACATGAGGATCTTCATGCGTTGCGTTTATTTAGTAGAACTGATTATGCTAAACTTAGAAGCTTCTTTTCTCACAACGACTGGAACCTCAACTATAATGATATAGATGGCTCTTTGAACTCTATTTACAATCTTCTTTATACAGCTATATCGCTATCCGTTCCACTGAAGACTCCTGCATCTAATACTATTTGTCCGATATGGTTCAACAGACATCTGCGAAACATAAGAAATAAGAAGAGTAGACTATACAAACGTTACAAACGGAGCGGTCTACTTAGGGACTATATTAGTTATTCTAACTGCAACCGGGAATTTAATGTTCTAAAGAATAATTGTTACGCTAAGTATATTCAAAGCATGAGGCATAAACTCCTTCTAGATCCTAAGTCATTTTACAGTTTTGTTAACTCGAAACGTAAAGTTACGGGATTTCCTTCGATCATGTATTACGAAGACTCGGAATCATCGAATATATTAGAGATATCTAACCTTTTTGCGGACCATTTTGAAAAATCATATTCTACTTCTAATGTTAGTAATATAGACTATCCCTTTCCAATTAGTTCGTTCGACATCTTTCCATCGGTGTCCTTCTCTGAAAATGATGTCTTCATAGCCCTATCCAGTCTTAAATTATGTAACAGCCCAGGTCCAGATGGTGTTCCTTCGGCCATTCTCCGTTGTTGTGCGGATTTGTTGTGTGGTCCGATAACTAAAATTTTCAACAACTGTTTAGAAAAAGGATACTTTTCTTCTATTTGGAAAAATAGCTTCATTATTCCCATATATAAAAATGGTTCTAGGAACTCCATAGTGAATTACAGAGGTATTGCCAAATTAAGTGTGCTGCCTAAATTATTTGAATGTCTTATTACCAAGAGACTAACGCCATCAATAAGGTCAGTTATTTCTCATTGTCAACACGGCTTTTGCCGTGGTAAATCAACATCAACTAACTTGTTGGAGTTTAGTAATTACATTTTTAATGCTTATTCTCATCACAAACAAACTGATGTCATTTATACAGACTTCACTAAAGCGTTTGATAGTGTTCATCATGATCTTTTGCTATTTAAACTGCAACGCATTGGATTTTCGGAAATCTTAATATCCTTGATTCGTAGCTATTTGACTGGCCGTACTCAACAAGTCTTGTTTAAATCCACCTATTCTCGCCTTATTTCTGTTCCATCGGGGGTTCCTCAGGGTAGCCACTTAGGGCCTTTACTATTTACTATTTTCCTAAATGACCTTCCATCTTGTATCCAATACTCTCAAATCTTAATGTTTGCAGATGACGTTAAACTCTTTCTCTCCTTAAACTCTTTGGACGATACAAATTTATTACAATCGGACCTTACAAACTTGGTATCATGGTGTGACTTAAATGGTATGCACTTGAACTTAAATAAGTGCAAAAAGATGTCATTTGGGTGGATAAACTATCAGTACTCATCTTATTCTGTTAATAATCATGTGCTTGAAAATGTGTCTTGTTATAATGACTTGGGTGTTGTCTTTGATCCGAAATTGAGATTTAACAATCATATCGTATCATCTGTCAACAAAGCTAGATCCTTGTTGGGTTTCATTAAACGCTGGTCCAAAGAGTTTAATGACCCCTATGTTTCTAAACGTCTGTTTACGTCCCTGGTTAGACCCACACTGGAATATGCAGTCGTCGTCTGGATACCCAGCTATAGATTTTACGTTGACCTTATTGAATCGGTTCAACGTAACTTCTTACGATTTGCACTGCGTGGTCTAGCTTGGGATCCTTCACTTCCCTTGCCCTCATATGAAAATGGCCTCAATATAATTGGTCTCCCTACACTTGAGAGGAGAAGACAAATGTTGGGGGTTTCCTTCATAGCAAGAGTTCTACTAGGTGAAGTGTCCTCCCCTCCTCTACTGGGCCTGGTTACACTGAATATACCAACCAGGGTCTCAAGGCATTTCGTGCCATTATGGCTACCTCAATGCCGCACCAACTATGAGCTGTTTAGTTCGTTTCGGGTCCTATGTGGACTATTTAATGAGTACTCAAACTCGTTCGATCTCGCGGTTGATCCAATCGATTGCATTAAAAGAATTATATTAAATAGGTAGTTGCCAAACTATTCATCCACCTCTCTAATTTAAGTTCCTTAATTTAGTAATAAATTTAAGCTTTTGTAATGTTTAACATTGTTATTTTATTTATCTCTACCCTTAAGTATCTCTTTAACTCTAGTACGTTATAGCTTGTAAATCCTACTATTGTATGTCTAGTATTATTCTTTAAAAACTAATGAACCAGATCCAGAGTTGCTGCGGATGTTGTTGTTGTTGTTGTTGCTGCTCCTGCGTTAATTATAAGATATACTGTCACTTTTATTATACGTCCATTAGCTGTTTGTTTAGCAATGATTTTTGTAATATGAATAAATGAATAAATGAATAGGCACTTTAATCTAATTAAATTGTCTCATTGTCGCACAAATTACCAATTACATAACCCCTTCCGGGTTCTTTGCAAAATGTTTAATGACAACTATCATCTTTTTGACCCAGTTACAGATGACATTGGTACTGTTAGAAATATACTATTACGTTCGCGCTTTCGACTGCCAGACTGATGGTTTTGTTCGTACATGTTTCTATTGTAAATGTACTAAGAAAATGTCTTACATTGGATCTGTTTGCACGAGTGACATACGTATGAAATTAGTCGTGCATGCACATCTAATCTTTTTTTTTATATAAATATTTTGTTATTATTATCATATAAATATAACTAAGATTTATCTATATTTTATCTACTATATCTTAACTTTTGATTTACATTAATATTATTCATATGCCTTAATCATGGTTGCATTGGTTTTACTAATTTTAATTTAGTTTATTTCTAAGTTGTTCCCGAGGCTGTTGTTGTTGTTGTTGTGCTGCTTATTTTATTTTATTTTTACTTATTACTTTTTTTATTTTTTACTTATTACTTTTTACATTTTATTATTACACCTTTTTGTTTTTATTAGTTTAATATTATATTTTGCTTTACTTTTCATCATGAATTAGTTGTAATTGATTTTGTAACTAATGGATTTAATAACAAATACAAATACTCTGCACTAGTATATATGAAATATGGGCGTGGCAGGTACTTTATTACTCCCTTTTATAGTTTCTGTAATACATAACAACATACAGCAAAAAGGGCATTTGGTTTAAAAGTGGGCGTGTTGTGAATGACATGATTTTTGGGAAATTTCAATTTCAACCTTCCAACTCAATGTCTGTGGCTGGTAGTAAATATGTGTAAAAAAGTTCAACTTCCTAACTCAATTTTTGTGGCCGATAACTAGATTTTTGCCAATTGAGGGCGTGGCTTTTGAGTGATTTTACTCATTTTAAACAAAAATCTCCGTGCAGAGATTGTACAACATTGTCTGTATAAAATTTAGGCTCAATATCTTAAAATGTACGACCGTGAGAATACCAACAACAGATGAACACACGGACGTACATGCCTAAAACGACCCAGTTTTTGATGCTGATCAAGAATATATATACTTTGTAGAGACTAGAGTACTATTTATATTATTACCTTCGGTTGATAATGAGTACGGCTTGTTAAAATCTTTAGAGTAACTCTATTTTATTAAATTTTTTACACTAAACTTAAATCATTAATATTTTTTAGATTGACAGGTTTGGAAAATGGTTTATTGGGTTTGAATTCTCGTATAAATGCCGTTATGTGGTCCCGTTCGGTGGGTGATATTGAAAATGTGGATATTCTATGTTTTGGCCATTTAATATATGAAATGTGTATGGGCCAGGAGATGACTACACCAAAACCGTCCATGAGAGTGCTCGAAATGGAACTGGAACATTATCCTCAGGTTAGAATTTAAACTCATTCAACTTTTCAGTCAGTGATTATATATTATCAACGATAAAATGCTTGTAATAACAGATTCTAGATGTGTTGGGTTTAATATTTGAACCTCCGAATGGTGTCGGCCCTACCGTAGAAGATTTAGTATTATGCGATTTATTCCGTTCAATCGATTTAAGAGAATTACGCGGACCTTGCTTTAATGTAAGTAAAATATTTTCAATATTAGAAGAATTTGAAAAAAGCGAAATATTGAAAAAATAAAAATCATTTAATAATTAAAGACAATTAAACCGAATCTGAGTCGATCAACGTTAAATTTATTGCAAGCAGTCAAGAAACGACATTGCGCCACCTTGGGTATGTCTTTGAGTGCTGACAACTCACCGTGCACTCCGCCCTCAACACCCAAAGATCACCGATCCGGGTAAGTAAAGATTATGTGTTAAGATGATGCATGCAATACACGACTTCACAAAGTATATGTACAAAAAATTAGCTGACTTCGCTGTGGACTAGAGAGGGATTGATGATAAAATCGATTAGTGCCTAAACTTGGTCTCTCCAATAATTTCACTTCCAAGTTCAAAAAGCTTAAGAGAGCAAATTTTAAGAGAATTTCTTTTAAAGAAAGTTTGCATACGAAATATGCAACTGATGTTAATGTTACCGTTTTTTTTTAAATAATTGTTTTTGTACTTGTTGCTCTCCCAGTACTAATATAATCATACTTATATACTTAAAAACATGGTGTCTAGTATAAGTGTTTCATACTTTATTCCTTCTTCTCTGCCTATTATTATATATTTAAAACATATTTAGCATGTTTTTTGCTCTGTTTACTGTTATTAAATAAATTACAATTTGTTCATATACATATGTATATATATTTAAAAATATCTAGTAATTTTTTTTTTAATAATGTATGCAATGATGAAAAAAGATGGAAACAGGGTGAGGAAACAAGTAAACTAAATTTGGCTTACGCCAAATGTTAAATACCCTTCATATTTCGAAACAAATAGGGGCGTGGCAGGTATATGATTACGTTCTTTATTACGTATCAGCTTGCAAGTCGACTTTTACGTGGAGTATGGTTTTTTGTAAATTGTGGGCGCATTTGTTATTCAACCACGCCCATTTTTGTCACATCAGTTGATGGAATAACTACAGAATTTCAAGTTTATAAGTCATTTAGATATAAAGATTTTTATCGATTGTGGGCGTGTCTGTTATTTGACTACGCCCATATTTGGCACTTTGATGTATGGGGTAGTTATAAAAATATATGTTTTAAATTTCAACTTCAACTAGTTTTCGAAAAGTTTCAATTTCATCCTATGACATTATTCGAATGTTTCCATCTGACTCACCTTGTATGTATATGAAGGCACATGTGTATGTAAATAAATGTTTGTTTGTTAAAAGCGAGTTAAGCAAACTTTTTGTACATTTTTTTGGACATTTTGCTCTTTTTATAAACACACACACACACACACACACAGATACAATTGTTTGTTGGAAAAGTAATGTGAAAAAAAAATTTCTTTTTTTTTATGTAAAACTTAAAACTCAAACTTACAAAGACAATCCAGTATATAGATAGCGTCCAGAAGGTGGCTAAGAAAACTCTACAAGATCCAAATTAACAACGAATCACTAATCGATCTAGCCTTGTCTGTGTGTCCGTTTGTTCATCTGAAAGAATTTCAGCTCAATATCTCAAAATTTGCAACCGTGACAATGTCAACAACAGACGGATAGACTCAGATTTTAATGCTAAACAAGAATATAAATACTTTAGGGTCTCTGACACCTCCTTCTAGATATTGCAAACGAAATAGCAAACTTAGTATGCCCCCATCACTAAGGTGATGGGTATAGAAGCATTTGTTTGTGGTTTCTTTTTATATTTATCCAACTAATATATCTAATTTTTCAAATTTTTTTCCGTTTATTTTTTTTCATATTTAATTTTATTTTATTTATTTTTTCCCCATGTCCCATGTATGTTACCCAGAGTTCTGCCAGCGCCTTATGAAGTGTTTCGTATGTACTAATAAATGACAAAAAAATTAATTCGCATATTGTTCAATTGGTAAAAACACACACACAATTTATAAATATTAACATTTAAATAATAATAAACGTATAAATATATAAACGTATATGTATGTACAAATATTTATGTTCTGAATTGAGTTGAAATTTTTGTACGAAATGTAAAGTCAACGGTAAGTTGTTATTTAATATGCAATCGTGCACCTGTTATAACCGTTCAAAGGAACTGCTTTACCACACCTGTTCCACTGCTTTGCCACGGCTACTCTCAATTGCTAACTGTACTCATTTCTTACCCCATTCTATCGTCATAGCATTTCCACTTAAACAGCAAACTTCAAACTACGAAACTTCATACTGTTATTACTGTCAAAAAAACGAAGTGATTGTTTTTTTTTTTTCTTTAAACATTTTCAATTTATAAAGTGAAAAAATCTAAATAAATGATCGTTTGGGCGATCTCTTCATTTTCCTTAAACCAATTTCTCTTGTATATAAATTTATTTTCATATTAATAATGCATGTAACTTGTTTGTATGTAAGGCATAGTAATTTTTTTTTCTTTTTTTGGTGAATAAGTTATGTTAAGTTTTAAGATTGCATATAATTTAAAGGTTCACATGAATCTTTAATTAGAGTAACTTATGATATTTTACGAAAATGCTAGAAAACTTCTTGACACTCTCGACATATATATTTTTTATTCATAAAATATTTGCGTGCCCTTCTATTCTTGTTCTCTATATGTATATATATTTTATAAATCTTTTCACCTTTCGCCTACTTTGTCAATTATGTTAACATAACAACATAACAACAACAACAACATAACATCAGCTTTAGCCGAGCAAGTGAGACTTTCGATTGCATCTCAAGTGAATCTGAAGAAGGTCTACTTGACGAGATTGTTGTCGGCTGTAATTATCATCAACAGCAATGGCAACTTTTGCGATGCTATCATCATCAACAGCAGCAGCATCACCTACAACAGTATCAACAACAACAACAGCATCAATATTCACAAAGACCGTGCACTTCCTCATCCGCCCGTCATCACAGTTACCCTCACTTGACACAAAAGACACTTTATGAGACTATAGAATTACCCATACGTTGTTGTAACAATGGCATCCAATTAGATGACGACAGCAACGCAAGCGTTGACGTTGTTTTATCCCAAAGAGATTTCCACAAACATCCCCTCGAACAGCACCAACAGGAGTTACACTTTACAAGTCAGCCAAGGCAAATAACAGCGCAGCCCATGATACGTTGTAGTTCGAGTACTTCAAGTAATTTAAATCTAAAGCTGGGTGATATAGGCGGTGGTGGCACAGGTATGACAGACAGCATGCATTCCTCGGAAAGTAGTACAAGCGTGGGTACCACTACAGCTAATACTGTAATATCTCATGAGGATATTGACAGCGTTCAGTTACAGCCACAGCAGCCGTTCCACGTGCAACCACAACCAACATCAGCCAACCCACAGAAGTCAACATTTATGGGTCAACTGATTGGTGGTGCGGAAAAGGAAAACATTAAACCAAAAGAGAATTTAATATTGGGCGGTTTAAATGGTGCCTCCAGCGCAGCCATCCACTCACTACACACGTCAGCTTTAACGGCGGCTGTAGTGTCATTCAATCATCAGTTGACAGCTGATATCTGTAATTTTAAGAATTCGAAAAGTCGACGCTTGGAATACTCGTTGAAGTGTTTGAAATATGGTCGCAGTAATCCATCTCAAGATTCGGCTTTCGGTTCTTTAACCGATAACGATCTGTCGACCGGTTCGTCCAGTATACGTTTGAACAGTTTTCAATCGATATCATCACCCATCGACGAAGGGGTAGAAGATGTTATTATAGCCACTACTACAGTGGGTCAGGAGACATGTTTGGAATTGCACACCCTACCACGTAATATGGTGTCGCAAGATTCGGCGATTTCATCACCCTGTCGAGAATCGTCACCGAATCATTTCTTACATATAGATGAAGGCTCATGTTCTGGAGCTTCCAGTTCTAGTTCCGGTTCCGGATCAACTAATAACTTAAGACCACAACATTTTCCCGTCTCGTTATCACCCAAAATTTTAGTCACTGCAACCACAAATTCCAGTAATTCCAGTTTAGCATCCAGTTCGGGTACAGCACCGTCTAACGGCCAGCAATCCCAGCATCAACAGCAACAACAGCAACAACAATTCGATCCACCAAAAATACTGGTCAATGATCAAAATTCCATTTACACCACATCACCATCCAAAAAATCGGGCACTGTGGAAGTATTCTCACAAAAATATCGCGTCAGCTCCTTTGAGGATATGTCGCCGAATAAGCATGACTCCACTAACGACAAGCATCACCTTAAAAATGTGAATCGTTTGGCATTCCGTTCATTGGAAGAAGAGCGACGCATCGATAATGCATTCATGCCAATCACCGATAGAACGCATTCGGAAAATCGCGTCAACGTTCAAAGTGAAAAATATAAAAAGCTAACTCACGCCTCCTTTCGCATAAGCAAAACATCCAGTCAGGACATATCACCGGGGTACAAGAGAACTGCATCGCCCAGCGGTAACAGCGGTGGTGGGGGCGTGCTACTGGAAATGCAACGGCCAGCCACCGCGTCTGGGTCAACGAGCAGCCGCCAAACCATGTGGCGGGACAGTAAATTCTATCGGAAGAATCGAATCGCCAAATCCAATGATTCGCTGCTGGAAACATCACCCAATCATTCGGCCCGTTTATCGCCTTCATCCTTACGAGACAATCATTGCGACAGTTTGTCATCGTACTGCAGTCGCAGCCACAGCCGGCAATCTCTAAATCGCGGCGGGTCGATTAATGAGATTTTGGGCTCCAATCAAACATTGTCGCTGACACCCGAAATAACCGTCACCACCGCCAGTTTTTGCAACACCACACCACCACATGGCAATCGCCGCTACTGCAGTTCAAAAAGTGAAGATCTTGGCGAGACTTCCGATTATTTACGCATCCTGGATACACGTAAATCGTATTCGGAACGACATCTGGTCACCTTGACCACTCTCAAGCAAACGGCCATTAACAACACGATACCCTTGAATTGCGGCAGCGATACATGCTACGTATCCGAAGACGAAATGAGCTTTAACGATGACAATAATGCATCAAGTACATCACAACCCTTGCAACCGAAATATTATGTTAAACATCAGCAAACGACACAACGGCAGCAGAGGAGACACTTTCGTAAAGGTCCACAGAACAAGGATCAGCAGCACACTAATAAGGCAGCTGTGCTTGACTATCAGATGGTGAACTATAACACTAAACACTTCTATCAGAAGCGCTCTCAAGCCAATCATTGGAGTTGGAGTTCCAACTCTATCAATCGTCTAAAGACGACCAATATTAAGACCACCTCTTTGGCTACATTGAACTGCCATCACCACCACCCCCAACAACAGCAACAACAACAGTCAACTAGTCCAGCTAGTTCGACCTATAACCTGCACAACAACACCCAACCATCACTGTCGATTACTGCCACATCATCCTTTCCATCTCCCCAACACACGTTGTCGGCTCGTAACGAGAAACCAATTAAAACAGCGGACACACTCTCGCCACAAACAGATACCACCAGATCACCGAAATGCTCTCAATCACGCAGCACTGTGTTCAAAACATTTGAAAACACCACAGATACTAGCACCAGCGACAACAGTAATAACAGCAGCGTTAACCTAACGCCAAGTGATTACAATAACAGTTCGCCAGATGAGTCGCCATCAGGTCGCACCCTAAGCGGCATAGAATTGGCAAAAATTTTCTCTATGGATGAAACTGAACACAACAGTTGCTGTTGTAGCGAAGAAAAAACTCCGCTACTGGACAGCATTGAAATGTCACCAGTTAGTCCAATCAATGCGGATGATGATGGCAACAGTCCGGTGAATGAATTGAAACCAGACAGTGTTGATGTCATGTAATGGAAGACAAGATAAGATATGATTTAAAAATGTTGCAACCCCTTAAACGTACAAACGTACATAAATATTAAATCCGTAGTTAGACTAAATATTTAGATGTGTTGTTGCATTATAGGGTATAATAGAAAAGGCGACTTGAGCTTTTATTGCCATTTAACATTTTCTACTAACTTATCCGTTTGTGACATTTTAGTAGAGTCCTACGTTACCTAAAATATGTCCATTTTTTAAGTACTTTTCGTAATAACTTTTTAACAAAAATCTCAGCCTCAATTGTTAGATTATGTCTTATGAGTACGAATATCAAAAAGGAAAAACAAATATAAAGCTTTCTGTGACAAACAATAATTTCTCTATTTAAAAACAAAATCGTTTATTCTATACAACTAAACAACTGTATCAAAACTATTATTAACTAAAATATTAAAATTAAAATTTATACACATATTATATTAATTGCCTAAAGAAGAAGAAGAAACAAAACAAGTCCATGAAGAATACTAGTCACGAATTATTATAGTAACCGATTTTTTTTTTCGACTTTTAAACAATTGCTACAAAAAAAACGCACGCACTTGAAAATCATACACCTCCATCCTTATGACTAAATATTTAAGAATAATTATTAACAAAAAATTATTACGCAGTATTGTGGTTAAAGCTTTGATAACATTTCCATTGATATTTATAATATTTTACGTTTACTGCCTATTAAAAAAAAAGTGTAACAAGTTGATTAGAATATAGCGCGAAATTGCTAAACCAACCATTTGTAGTATTTAGGGAATTAATATAAAACAAGAAGAAGAAAACTTTCAACTTTAGAAACAGTCACGTTATCCCTAAAAGAGGTGAGATTTGATCAGAAAAACAATGCTAACAAAAAATATCCCATATGTTGAATTTTTCATTAGATCATAATTAGTAAAATTTATTATAAAAAATCATTAAATGTAACTTACATATACTTATTTTTTATTCTAGTTAGGCTAATACGTAGAACACTTTAGTGTAAGCTACTACATATAACAAGTCTGTATGCAGAACTTAATGGAATGGGAAACAAAATGAAAATAGAATACCTGATGGAATGAAACATACTTTATTATTAATTAGCAATTCATTTAAGAATTTTGTGTGCTTTTTATTTTTTAATTTTTCTAAATGAATGAATTAAAATTAAAAATATAACTAAAAGAGAAAAAGTGAACATCTCAAAATAAAATCTTTTTTTTTTATAAACTCATTATTATATATTTCAACTTAGAACCACTTAGTGTTATATTGAAAAATTCTACAACTACTACAACTAGAAATTTAACCAATTACTTATGCAATTGCAAAAAACTGAAACTCCTTAATTAAGAATAGTGATAAATAATATCAATAAATGACTTTTAACGAATACATCAGCACATATATTGCATTTTTAATAAAAGATATATAACCACTGACATTATTTATAAATTTAAGAGCTTCCACGCTGTTACACAGTATTATACTTTTCGTTTCAATTCCACATGTTTTTCGGTTTCATTAACTTCCCGTATCTAATTATAACAATGATACTACACATTGTTAAATTAAAAAAATGTCGATAACAGTGTTTTGTGGAAAGGAGAAAGGTAAAAAAAAATAATAATACAAAGGACAGAATACAAAATAAAATGAAAAATAAATTACACAGAATAAGCAACGAAAACAATTCTCATAAATCATGAAATACTTGATTAAAATTTCATTTTAGGACGAAAATCATCGGCTGTTAAGACTGTACATTTACGTGTCAACGAATTTAAATAAAAATAAAAGGCCTTCTTAAAATTTCTAGTAAAATCGTTACGAGTGAAAATAGTAGAGAAAAAAAAAAACAATAAAACTTTTATAAAAAAGAAAAAAAGAAAAAAAAGATATCTTCTGCTTAAAGCCGGTGTATTATTCCAGAAAAATCGACTGCAAATATATAAATAAATAAATCTGAAACAACAAAACAAACTACATTGTAGAGATAATGATATAGAATGTGAATTACATAACGCTGAAGAAAAAGTGAAATGACAATATTTAGTTTGCAGTTCTGATAAAACGGTTGTGCATGGGGAGCGGAGCCTACAAATAAGGCGACTACTAAAATAAAATACATACTAAAATCGGGAAAAGCGCTATTCAAACAAATTAAAATATATAAAATAGTTGACATTAAAAATTGTCAACAACTAAGAGCGTCTAATAAATAATAAGTGTTAGTGAATGGTACACACTTTTCTTAATTTACTCCTTTCTGGGTGTTTAATAGAAAACATCATTAGGCAATCTAGCTATATATGTAGTTCGCGTGATATTCCCCTAAGTTCTTACTTTTCTGTATTGTCTGCGTGTTACAAGCACGTACCAGCCCTAACATTTTGTGTATTATTATTATTCACTAAATGAATGCAGTATTTGTGCAATAAAAAAGCAATAAAAAGAGTTCATGACAATTTTGTTTACTTAAAACATATGTATACTTGGCTTATTAAACTAACGACACATTTTATATTTTACCTATCATTATAGAGCTGAAATAATTTATATATATATACATATATATGAAAGATTTTGGTACAGCGTCTATGTAAAAAAAATCGCCTTTATTGTGCTTTACGATATTAATAAAGACAGTAGTGTGTGTAATCTTATGTGTAAGTGGTTTTTAGCGATAAAGGCCCGGCTTTTCCAACGAAACAAAATAATCAAGGAACGTGTTTAGGATTTGATTATGTCTCAACATCAACGGGATACATTAATACATTTAGTAGCTGGCGGGTAAGTTGTGTGAGAGTATAAAAAAAGATACCATTTATAAGGAACACGTTATTATATGGACACAATGGTTATGCATGAGGGAGAAAATTATTGCTTATTTATTATATTCCACATCATAACGGTATATTGCATTTACGGGGTTGTTTGTAACAATTAAACGAAAAATACCACAAACATCTTTAATTATATCGATCTGGTCAGAATTGACGTCTGAAACGTTTTAATCATGCTTGTCTGTCCGCTACTGTATTATAAACCATCTACATGTTTTAATTGATTTGATATATTTTTCATAAAATTTGTGCACAGGGATGTCTTATGGATTAAGGTCACTTTAAGATCACTTTTGAAAATAGAACTTATTGATCCATTTTTAGAACCTCTTCCCATATAATGGCATATTTTAAAAACAGAATTTGTACAACAAAAATTCTCTCACTTTTTAAGAAAAATTTGTTAAAGAATAGTTTATTAGTTTTTAACAGACCCGTTTGAAACATTATTAAAACCATTTTCCATATAATACTCGAATGATGTCACAAAATGTTACTCAAGTAATTCTTGAATTGAATTGAATTATAGTGTAGAGGGTATTAAATAATGCGCTACAACCGACTAAAATATTTTCATATATTTTTTTTCGTGTGAAATCTGTTTTAAGTATTGAACATGTGCATACTATTGCATTTTCATGTATATTTGTATAGTATTGAATGAATTGAATTCAAAACAGAAATAACATAAATACTTCTATCATATAACAAGTAAAAATAAACATTTGGTTTAAGGCAAATATGTAATACTCTGCACTCATGCAAAAAGCAATATTATGAAATTCATTTTGTACAAAAACGGGGATGTTTTTATATAAAGGAGATTGTTAATGCTGACCCTTCGCATAAAAAATTGAGAAAACAATTGCGTAAAAAAGCTATATTTGGAGGAAATCTTTTGTTTACTCCCTATATATATGTAGAAATTGTATAATATGGGCATGGTCATAAGAGGCACATGTTATTACCTCAACGGTCGTATTCTATAGCAAAAAAGTTTTTTTTAGTGCATGTAAAGGGTATTTAATATTCGGCTTAAGCGAAAACAATTTTTTTTTCTTTTTTTCTTTTATATGTACAGAAAACACAATCAGCATCTAAAGATAAGAACAAAACAGTTGTTTACTTTAGCTATAATATCATGCAATAAAACATATGTAAATGTAACTATGAAATTTCAATATTTTCTATTCAATTAGATTAAACACGCTGTTTAGAATTTTTATCCATAAATAATATGTTTTCTACGAGTATATTGGAATGCATTTTTGCAATTTGAAACTGTGATGAGGAAATAACAAATTGTTCATTTTTGAAACTTGTTTTTTTTTGTTTACTTTTTTTTTTCGCCAGAAATGAATCGAAAGCATTTTTGTTTATATTGAAAGGGTGTTCTGTAAATGTTATAAACTGTTCTGCTTTCAAAACATTCGCAATAGATCTTTTTGCACCATTTCCGAATGTCTTTCAAAAATCGTCAATAGTACTTAAGATATAAATGTTAATATTTGTTATTATACATAAATAATTATCTAACTTTTTTAATGAACATAAACTCTTGTCCATCTGTCTATCCCTGGGTCCGCTATGTATTTATGTACCCATTAAAAAAACACATATAATATATTATGAATAATTAAAAAAAAAAAAACGTACAGGGACGACTATTGACTATTTTAAAAGTAGAAATGGATTATGGGAAGTATAAATGGAGATTATTTAAAGTACAATGGATTGTTCTTGTTAAATGGATTATAGGTAGTACACGATTCGACTATTAAAGTAAAATTGGATATTGTATAAAAGTCTAGTTTGGAAATAATTCAAATTGTTGATAATAAGAGAAGTGTGCAATTTAATACACAATGAAAAATCGGAAATTCCTTTATAATCATCAACAAACAATCGGTGCAAAATGTGTTCAAATGTATACATTTTATTATTTACTTAAAAAGTAGATAAAAAGTGTTAAATAAAACGTTAAATGAAAATAAATATAATTATTAAGAATTTGTTAAAGTAAATAAAACAATTATTAGCGGTAATTATATTTATTAGTATATCGTCGTTAACAACAAATCGTAAACAACTTTTATTATCTTAATGTCAGCCTGTGTAAAAAATGACAAAGCTCATAAGTGATTGATATATAAAAATGATATTCTAGGGTAACGGATGACTTTAAGCAAATCTTTTTGACACGTTGTGATGTAGGAGATGCATGTATGGGTAATGTTTGCTACAACTGGGCTCTAATGTCAACCAAACAAAAAGAAACAAGAATAACAACAGATTTAATGGAAATTCTGAGTGTTTTTGTTGTTGTTCTTATATATATTTATGTGTATGTCGTGTGAATGAATAATTTGGCAAATGAACAAAAAAAAAATGTTGCTTAATAAGATATAACACTACTTACGATTTATACCCTACAATACAGCACAGAAGAAAGAGTGTATTAAGAGAGAGAGAGAGTCATTTGAGCATCCCAGGAATTGAAATTGTTGATGTAAAGGGTTTTTCAATAAGGGCATAACATAACATAACACTAGGGTCGGCGCTTCAAATGATTAAGAGGCTTCAGTTCTTGATTTAATTTGATCTTGTAAGGTTTCCAGTTGCCATCTGTATACAAAATTCCCCCTTTTAAGGTTTAGGAGATTCCTGTGAACAGCATGGATATCGAATTAACGATTTATGATATGAACTGGTCTTGACTTGCGAAGAACTTGTGCAAATTGTGTAGGTGCAAGTGCTGGGGATTGCTTCAAAGAGCACATATACATCTACATCTGTCTAATTATAATTATAGCATCATACAATTCCACGAATGTGAAGAGATTATCAGTAAAGCATCGTTTGGTCTATTTGTAACTAGTTTCAGTTGGATTTTATTTTATTGTTTTACTTGGAATGTCTCTTCCACTCATTTTTTTTAAAATTTTTTTTATTATTTTATTAATCAACGCACAAATAATAATGAAAATAAAAAATTTATGCATTCCCTTATTATATGAAGCATATATAACCGGAATTATTGTTATAAAGTATATAAAATTCTGTTTTATTTAAAGAACTACATCATCGATTAAACTTTAATACTTGTCCCTTAAAACTAAAAAAAAAAAAACATGCATAAAGTCTAGCCGCATCTGTATTAGAAAAACACGTGAAAATGTTATTCTCGGTCAAGCCCGATCATTCAATACCTTACACCACGTAGTTCCTATAATTATGCTCCAATTAGTTTAATTTTAGTTGAAAATAATTTTAAATACTCTCCACATCTACAAGGGTGGGCGTGGCAGGTATATGATTACGCCGTCTAATAGTGTATCTATTACGGATCAGCTTGAAAGCCGAGTTTTACGTTTTTTGTAAATTGTAGGTGCGTCTGTTATTCGACCGCGCCCATTTTTGGATAATAATAAATATGTGCACCATATTTCAAGTTTATAGCTCAATTTTTGTGGCAGATATATAGGTTTTTGTCGATTTTGGGAGCGTCTATTATCCGACCACGCCCATTTTTAGTACATCGATGGATAAGTTAATTGTAAATATGCATACTAAATTTCAACTTGGTAACTCAATTTTTGTGGTAGATATATAAATTTTTGTCAATTGTGGGCGTGGCTCTTGACCGATTTTGCCCATTTTAAATAGCTATCTGCATACAGAAACTAATCTGTACAAAATGTCTGCTTAATATCCTAAAATAAACGACCGTGAGAATACCAACAACATGGACGTACGGACATGTCTAGATCGACTCAGTTTTTGATACTAATCAACAATATGTACATTTTGTAGGGTATAAAAATAATCAATTTTTCCAAAAAATTTAGATTCAAAATGGAAAAAAATATAAATTGAAATATTTTAAATTATAAAGCACAGTGTAGGGTATTATATAATAAGCTGGAGCGAATATAACATTTTTATTTATTACTTTTTTGCCATCATAGATAATTTTGACATTGCATGCCAAGATGAAATTATCATGCAATCAGTTAAACGTTTATGAGATTGTACAATAATCACATTTTTGCAAGTTTTTCGGTTTACAATTATATGATAAAAGGTCTTCAAGGATGGCTTGGCTGAGTAAAGTCATTCTGTGTTGATATTTTTTTTTAAATAAAGTCTTACAAGTACCCAGCACCCAACCGATCTTATCATTCTTCAGCGGAATTCGAACTACTTCTGCATTAGAAGTCGAAATGATTGATGCCTAATATTTAATATTGAATAAATTTCTCTTGTTCTTGTTATTGTTGTTATTATTATTATTATTATTATTGTTATTGTATTTATATAATTGCAGGACGGCTGGTACTGTGGGTGCTGTTGTGACATGTCCCCTCGAAGTGGTTAAAACACGTCTACAAAGTTCCACATCGTTTTTGACGCCAGCACGCCTCATAGAACCGCCCGCCTTATCGAATGCATCTGGTGAACTGCTAAGACCCGAACAGAGACGCAAGCTTAGTACAACAATATTACGCAACAGGTCGCAGCCACAGGTGATTGGGGGTGTTCGTAGGGTAGTACCAACTTTTTTTATAACCTCTCCTTTTCATTTACATTGTTCATCATACCATTTCACGCGAAACAAATTCTCAACGCGATTTTATGATTATTGGAAGAGAGAATCGAAGAATCAAAATTAAACGTTCGTTCGCGATTCACATTTGGATCGTGACCTAGTGTCATTTAATAAATTACATGACTTTTGTTTTTCTTCCTATACCATGCACACATACATACTCGTACATCTAAATAAATATTACATTCATATAAAAATGAAGTGAAAATTATCTTAAGTATCCTCCACATATATATGTGCATACTAGGGGCGTGGCTGGTACTGGATGACGCCCTTTACTAGCGCATGTGTTATATATCAGCTTGCAAGTGGATATTTTGTACTTTATAGGGCTGTTTGTATATTGCGGGCGTATCTGTTAATCGACCACACCCATTTTTGGCAAATCAATGGAGGGAATAGCTATAAATATGTGTACCAAATTTCAAGTTTATAGCTCGATTGTTGTGGTAGATATATAGATTTTTGTCCATTGTGGGCGTGGCTCTTGGCCGATTTTGTCAATTTCAAATAACATTTTGCATGCAGAAATTAGTATGTACAAAATGTTGGCTCAATATTTTAAAATAAATGACGGTGAGAGTGCCAACACATGGACGCACCGACGGACATGTCTAGATCGACTCGCTTATATAATACATCCCAACTTATAACTGCCATGCCGCGCCGAATAGGATTTTATTTTATATTGTGGTCATGCCTGTTACGCGAGCACGCCCACTTTTACCCTATCAGTGGATTCATTAAAAATAATTTCGTGCATCAAATATCAGCTTTTTTGAGACTGATAGATATACAGTTTGGCGATTGTGGGCGTGGCACTATAGTGTACTGAACAAACGCAATGACACACTTGACAAACTAGTGACTCCTCTATGCCTCTCTATGTGGAGGGTATAAAAAACGTGTTAAAAGAGGAGTCTGTGTAAATAATTGTTTTTGTCTATTTCTCTCTATCCTCTATAAATATTTTTTGTGCTCCCTTTAGATAATGGCTATAACGCATTGTGGCATCTCGTCGACGTCCCCCACCAAAACCATGAGTATCATGCAATGTCTGAGGTATAGCATAAAACTTGCGTTTATATGTGTTGTTTGTGTGCGTGTGTGGCTTGCTATTAACGATTATATCAATAAACTAATTATTATGTTACAGACACATAGTACAAAATGAGGGACCGCGTGCTCTGTTCAAAGGTTTGGGACCGAATTTGGTTGGTGTGGCACCATCACGGGCCATCTACTTTTGCACCTATTCACAAACCAAACATTTTCTCAATGAGTTGGGGTAAGTTTTTTTTTTTTTTCATTTGGAAATTTCATATAATTTTATAATAATGAAACAGTTTGGTGCAACCTGATTCACCGCAAGTGCATATAATGAGTGCAGCCAGTGCCGGTTTTGTGTCGTCCTCGCTAACCAATCCGATATGGTTTGTGAAAACTCGTTTACAATTGGATTACAATTCCAAGGTGCAAATGAGCGTGCGTCAATGCATTGAACGTGTGTATGCACAGGGCGGTGTGGCCGCATTTTATAAAGGCATTACCGCCAGCTATTTTGGCATCTGCGAAACGGTTGTTCACTTTGTTATTTATGAGTTTATAAAATCGAAATTGGTAAGCTCTCTCTTTCTGTCTCTTTTAAAATAAATATCAATTTTCAATTCAATGTAATTCAGTTGGAGCGTCAACAGAAACGTACAAGTGATACTACAAAGTCCTCTAGAGACTTTCTCGAATTTATGATGGCTGGCGCCATATCAAAGACTGTTGCCTCTTCTATTGCTTATCCCCATGAAGTGGCGCGAACCCGCTTACGTGAGGAGGGTAATAAATATAATACATTCTGGCAAACTTTACACACCGTTTGGAAGGAGGAGGGCCGGCCTGGTTTATATAGGTAACACATAAATAAACATTCAATCCTATATTATTTATAAAATATTTGATTGTTTAATTTAAAGGGGCTTAGCCACTCAACTGGTACGTCAAATACCGAATACAGCCATCATGATGGCCACCTATGAAGCGGTCGTTTATGTGTTAACACGTCGTTTCAATAATAAAAGCAATGAATTCTATGATTTCTAAGTTTCTTTTCTTCCTTTACACCAAAAATGCACAACAAAACAACAAAAACAACAACAAAGTAAAAAATGGGGGAAAACACTGACAAAGGAAAAATCGTCATTATTGCTTATTAGCTATTTATAAGCAATTAAGTAAAAAAAGAAAATTTCACTGTTTTTTGAATTTTTTTTTTTTTTTAAATATATATATATATATTTTATACCAAACATCAAAATACGAATGTTCTAAAGACTTGGGGTTAACGCGCGTGTGCACTATACCTTAAAAAAATAAAAAAAAGTTTGATTTCTTTCTTAGAAAGCGTTAGTGAGCAAAGCGATAACGGCGCATTAAGTTGCCATGCAACTCTACCAAAACAAATATGTTATGAAATAAAATACTTATAAATAACGGCAATGGTTATATAAAATCAGTCTTTTAGCACAAACAACAGAAACGATTCAATTTCTTAATAAGACGGATAAAAACGATTTTTTTTTTCTTGTATTTTGTTTCAACAAGTAGTTAATATCGTAAAATAACCTGGGACTTATTTTAAAATAGATTGCAGCTTAAACTATGACCTTATACATAATTAAAAGATAACAACGTTCATAATCACAAAAGAATTTTTCTTTTATGAAACGAAAGAAAAAACTTGAAACTTGAAACTATTTCATGCCTTAATTGGATATCGAAACTACAAGAAAAAAAATATATATACATATAAAAAAATATTAAAAATAGTTGTAAGATGGTTGGCGTTAACAGACCGAGTTTTTTTTATTTACGTTGTATGTTTTTCTTTAGATTAAGTTTTTAATTTAAATAAAATATGAAACAAGTGCATGCTAATTATCTTACTAAAATATATACATATACGTATACTTATACGTATATAAAACTACAAAATAACAATAAAAAAAGTACAGAATATTATCCTAAAAATTAAATACAATAAAAATATGTAAATATATGAAAAATGTAAAAAAACTAATAAAATGGAATTCTGGTTTAATAACAAATAAGATTTTTTATTGGAAACATATTTTATTCGACAGGGGGAGAGAACAAAAGTATGATGCACAGCTTGCGTACATACAAGGATACATGGACAGACGGACGGACGTTTAAATTTGTCCTATAAATCGATGATTGAAGATGCGGAGGCTTTCAGGTTATATAAAAAACAAGAACAGTGCGAATATCAAATGTTATTAGCGAAATATATAATGGAATGCAATGCAAGATTCAAATAAAATGATTATTTCGATTTTAGAATGAAACATTGTTCTCCACTGTTACTTTTTATGATATTGTTGGTAAACTAAAAAAATGGCTACTTTTAACACGCGCTCAATGGGAGAGAATATAGAAAATGAACACACATTAAAAAAATTATTTCATAACATTTTTTCAGTCTTTTAATTTATAAATCGCCCTTATTTTAACATTCGTGCGGATCGAATGAGTGTCATACACATTCGCTTCGCATTCGTTGAAAATGGTATCATAACATTCGCTCGAATACACTGCATTATCTTTGTTTATAATTTACTCTCATTTACAGTTTTAGTCAGAAAAGGAGAAAGAAAAAGTGTTTCTTATACATAAGAAGTTATGTTTTTTAATTTTTAAACAAAAGAAAAAAGTGTAAACAGTTTAAAAGTTAAAGTAACACCAAAAAAATGGATTTAACACATCTCCAAAATTTACAAGACAAGCAAACGTAATAAGAGATGAAATTTTACAAAATTTTATGTAAATAAAACATAAAAATAACACAAATTAAACATTTATTTACTTTGCTTTATTTTATTTGCAATAAAATTGTACTTTGGTTTTTCTGAATCCAATATTTTTTCGGAAATCTACAAAAAATATGCAATCCGTTGTTGTTTAATTGCGGATGAAAAATGAAATACTTTGCATGCAATTCGATTCGTTGAGAACAGTTATAATACGAAATATTTGTTTACACGTATCAACTGCTTTAACGATCCGTATTCTGTATTATCAATTGTAGAATGTTTCTCTCTTACGTATGTTATGATACCAAATTTAACGAATCGAGTAAAAATTCGATCCGCACGAATGTCATGGTAAGGGCGAAAATATACCGCTGATTAGATGAAGAAATGTTGCGAGTTTTCGTTTAACTATTTTATTTGAATCAAAATGTTGCAAGAAAATTGACAAATTTATACATCAACATTATTGCGTACACAATCGTTATATTCACATCTCTAAAAAGTTGTTTTTGTTCTTTAATCGTTGCGTGTTTTGTTACTGTAAATTTTTTTGTTAAAGTGTTTAATTTCACAAGAAAAAGCAGATATTCGAATTAATACCAATTGAATGCAGTATAATAATAATTTTAAAACTCTAAAATAGAGAAATATATTTAAAAAAAAGTATTCCATAGCATATATATGGAAATAACAATGCGCAGAAGTGTACCGCACTTGCAATTACAGTGCAATGTAGCAAAAATGTAAAACGTTCTGTTATTAATGGGGTAACACTTGTAGGGTTTTTCGATTACGCATACACATACAAACAGCACATCTGGTTAAGAAAATTTTCCAGCAATTATAGTGAAAAACTGTTGCATGTGCATAAATTAATTATTTGTAGAAAAAAAAATATGTATGTATATATAAAAAGCTGTTAACGGCTCATAGGTGTATGCTGTTACATCGCAATACAAGATTCCAAAGTGATTTCCACATAAACATGTTTACACTGCTAAGTGAATGCCATTTATGGACGATGCGTGAAGATGTGCGCATCAAAACGAACGATTTTGGTACATTCCGTTATATGCGCAACCGCGAGTGGCAAATCATACAAAATGATTTGAGCGCAGTCACCAAGAGAGACTATACCGAACGACGCAATGGTATGACGGTGCTGAAAAGTTCACGCTTATCCAGTGGCCGACTAAAAGAAAATTTAAAGCGTCTGGAAGAAACGATGCGAACACATAAAGTGGTGCACATCCATTGGACGGATGCTGCTCAGCTGTTACTATTATTTGCCAATGGCATCATTACGCACATATGCATTGATGCATTTACTGGTGATATATTACGGATGGTTTTTGAAAAATATTTAATTGGCAAATTGGCGGCAGACACCATCACCGATGGTGAGTGGTTACTCGTGCATACATAAAAATATTTTTCAAAGCATTTTGAATTTTTCTAAACTTTCTTGAATTTTTTAGCATTTTTTACACGCTCTCACATTGTGTTGGCGTACAATACTAATCAAGTAACGGTTATACATTTACATAAACCCAATGCAAAGCCGCAAGGGCCGGAAAAAATTAGCAATATGGAACCGAAAATATTTCATGCTTTAATACCGGGTACAGCCGAAAGAAAACTACAGCGTCATTTCAGTGTAAACAGTGGTGGGGATATGTTCCTGCTGTGGACCAAATCATCACAAAATGAAGTTTTCCCCTGGCGACCAACAGTACGCGATCAAGATCAAGCCAACATACATGTCTTCAAATTGAAAGGGTATGTAAGATAAGGAATGAAGAAGAATTTTTTAAATGATTTTCTTTTTCTTTTTTTTTTGCATTATGTGCAGAAGTCAATTGGATTTTTTTGCCTACTGTTGGTCGGAGAATGATCCCTTGCATGTGGATTTTATGCGTTCTGTGGAGAATCGTATTATTACGCTGGAGCAGAAAATCTCACGTAAAGGTGATATAACGGCAGAATTGTGCTTTTATGAGATGGTAACGGGAAAAATGCAGCGCAGTTCATTGTCAACGGTAGCAATGGCAGCCCAAATCACATGTTTTTCATTCAGTCCCGATCAGGAGAAGTTGTTTTTAGCGAGTGCTGACAAAACTATATGTCTGCACGATTTGGTATTGCAAACCACCAAATCTGTGGCCCAAATTGATATTGTAAGAATCGAACTCAATACATCTAATTTTCTTTTTACACGATAGATACGTGCCCAAAAAAAATTCGTGTAAAAAAAGATAAATGCTAAATGGAAGAATAGATTAATTCCAGACAACTAAAAAAAAAATTGAAAATCGTGTTAAAAAGAGATTTTTTCCATTTTAATTCGTTTTAGATCAAATTCGTGCAAAAAGAGAATTTGGTGTAATTGGAATTTGTTCATTCCTCTTAATTTTTTACAGATGCCCACCCAGTGCTCTTGGCACAGTGATTCCAGCCTTATTATGATAGCTAACACCCGCTCACAATTTCAAACGTTCGATTTAGCCTTAACCCCGATCGGCAATCAGCTGCAAAGTGAAGATGTCACACCCACCAATCTATTGGACTTGTCCCATTACTTTGTCCATCAGCCCACATTATTGCACATCTCGTTTAGCAAGAAACCCGAACTGCAGCAATGCTTCTCCAAATACGCTCCCACAGACAGTTTTCTATTGTTGCTGTACGATAACGGACCGATTGGATGTTTAAGATTTTTCGCAACTGCTGGCATTTTGGGTGATATACACAATTCGGGCTTGACAGCTGATGTTATATTGGACAAGTATTTGTCACTGAATCAGTTGGAGAAGGCTGTTAATCTATTGTATGCTTTGAATTGGGAAACGTATGGAGCCATGTGCTTAATGTCGCTGCATAAGATTACAAATCATGTTTTGTATCGAACGGATCAGCGTAAAGTGAAAATTGAACTGTTGGCGCGAGCTTTGAAGACATTTTCCGATTCTCTGAGCGAGGAGACAAAGGATGAGTTTAGTGATCAGGTGTTTGATTTGAAGCGAAGATTCTTTTTTTATCTTTTAAGGTAATGTGAGCACGCAGAGCAAGCTGTATGAGCTACTAAAACAAGTTTATTTTTATTTACAGACGCAACCTGTTTAGTGAGGCGTTCGAGGTAGCCCAAGACATTGAGGATTACGACTTATTTATGGATCTGTATAATATAACAAAAGCGGAAACGAATTTGCACGAGTTTGCTACCGCCGCCTTCCGACAGGCGGCCATCATTTTGCACGAGGAAGACCGTGCCAATGGTAGCTTAAGTATGGCCGGTGATTATCATTCCGATTCAGCTTGTTCGCAATCCACCGTATCGGACATTGTGGCCGGTCCGCCGGGCAAGTTGCAACAGCAGCACTTGCAACATCAAACATTCTTGAAGAATTATGTGCCGCCGCTGCCCTCCTTCAAATCGAAAATTTTTAATGCAGAAATTAAAATCAATATCCCTAAACCGGAATTGCGCAGCTCCGGTATAGATTGTGGAGATGGTTGCAATAATCACCAACGGGCGCCACCTGCCACATCATTAAATCAACAACAATCGATCGTAAGCTCTTCCGCAGCGGCCATGACAAGTAATCTAGCTAATCTCACTGGGAAGGGGGGTGGAAATCAAAATCAATTGGTCGAGCCACCCTTTAAAGGTGAGTGTAACGGTGCTTTTTTCATAACAAAAACAAATTCATATTAAATTGTTTCTCATTCCCGTTAAAAAAAAAAAAAGAACCACAACAACAACGGACAGTACGACGCACTCGTACCTAAGCTCACCATTAACATCCAACAGCAAAATGCAACTAAAGTCCACCTTAAGCAACAGTCAAATTCATTTGCCATCATATCTGCATATAGCCACGCCCCTTACCATAACTGAACAGGCGGCCATTACACGTAATTATCAGCAGCAGTCCAACCAACAAGTCTCCATCATACCCAATCATCAACCGAAATTTTTCCAACATCCTCTGGTATCTGGCAATATACCGCCCAGTTCAACGGTCTCTTTGGCCGCTCACAGTCACTCCAACGAAGAATATCAAAAATCGCTTTTAAATAAAAGACCGACAGCCTCGATTTTAGCCAATAGTACGAACGTTCATCATCATCATCAAAACAGTTTAATGGCTAACAGCAATGGTGTGGTGATGAGACAGCAAAGTAGTAGTTGTAGTAGTAGTAGTGCCATACAAAATGGCCATACCAAAGAGGGCCTTAAAAATGGTAATGGTGAAAAAAATAAAGTAAAATTTTCCGATACCGTTCAAGTGGCTGTGGTGCCGGTAAGTTGTAACTAGATTGAATTTTTTTTGTAAGAAAAAAAAAACAACAAATCAATCAAAATCATAAGTGTTGAGTTATTGTTTTGTTTAAAAGGCTATTGAATCGTTTTGTTACAGGAGATACCCCGCAAAGACAAATCATTGATTATGAAACGGAACGGTTATGCGCGGCCCCCACCACAGCCACCCACACACAACTATACAAATCCCAAAAAAGAATTGGCCGATAGCTTACCGTTATGTCATCCCAATGATGAATATTTAAAAGATTTTAATCCTCTATCGTCAGGTAATATTGTTTTGTTTACTTGTGGTTGACTCTTAAGAGAATTTGTTTTTGGTTTTTTTTGGGTATAGCGGGGAAATCAAAATCAACAAAAATTAAGGATCAACAGAAGTGTACTAACACAACAACAACAACAACAACAACAACTGCAGCAACAACAACAATGACCAGCCCAACCACTGAACAACCACCGCCCACCATAAAAGTGGTGCACTTTGGTATAGTCTAAGACTGTGAAATATTCAGCCTTAGTTCGTTAATGATTGCCCTCCAGAGTAACCTAATGTCTTCCACTTGCCCAGCACTAGTAAAAGCTTTAACATTTGTTATATTAGATATAAATATTTAATTTACGCTTCATTTAAAACAAGTATTGCTCCCCAATCCCCTCCCATTAACGCCCCACCATATTATCTATATACATGGTGTGTATGTATTTATAAAACTTGTGTATATATAAATAAAAAAAAAACATATGTTCTACAATTCAAGGATTACTTCTTTTTCGCTGCCACGCCACTTTGTATTTTTTCCAGTTCAACCTTAAGATCTAATAAATCACGATCTGGTACGTAACGTCTCTCTTCTACATCCTCAGTGTGCTCTTGTACGGTCATTTCAACGCCTTCGGGCAAACTGGCTTGTGCAATATTAAGGAATAAAGGATATATTGGTGCTGGAACATCTTGTAATTGAATATTACGCTCGTAAACAGTTAAGAGGTATTCAGCTTCAACGGTAGTAGAATTTGGACGTAATCTTTGAACAGTCATATGCTGAGCTGGCAAAGCATAACTAATATAAACAATTAAACAAATGATAGCCTTCACAGAAAGTAATTTCATTTTATACCTATCAGCTACTTCTATATCCATATACTCTGCCACACCGTGCAAATAACGTTGATAGCTTTCTAACATTGGATAATCGTATCCTTTTATCTGTACATTTAAGCTTTCATATTGTGGATATTTTGGTTTTAAACTCTACAATAATTAATAAATAATAGTATATAAATGAAAAAGATATATTAGATTAGAATTTTACCTCCAAATAATCTGGTTCATAAACATCTCTCTTGAAAACCGGTGCTGAAATGCTTAACGCTCGTTGGTTTTTACATAAATTCTTAATAAACTGTCTAGGCAAAGGTTGTAGAAACTATAATTTATTATAATATGTAATTATTAAGCAAAATAATAGATTATTTTTATACAAACTTTTTGCATAAATCTCATTTTAAGTATATTTCTGCAATTTATCTTATAAGACTATCAGCTGTAATTGCTATTAAAAGCTGTTTACTGACAATTAACTGGTAAATATTCTGCAATCTGTAGCGGTATGGTTTTATAATGGAATTGTTAATATTTTTTTTTATTTATATAATAATAATAAAAATAAAAGATAAATAATTTTTAAATTTTTTATAAATTAATTTCTTATAATTATATGCTCTGCTATGTAAATATAAATACGTTTTTATTTATTATATTCAATTCCGTTTCCATTTGTTCCTGTTGTCGTTTGTTCATATTCTGTGTTATAATTGCAATGATTGTTTAAAATCAACTCTGCGTCTGAAGGCTTGTTGTTTTGTTGTTTTTAATAAATTTAACAAATTTTCACATTACATTATACATATAGATATAATCGTAGTGCCACATACAATTATTGTAGAGTGGTAAATAACTATCTAAAAAAAAAAAAATCGAAAATAACGAAAATGAAAAACTATTACTCATTCAATGTGTGGCATTTTATATTTTTTTTTTTAACTTTGACGAATAAATGCAATTTCGTTCGTAGCCTATCAGATGCGGGCATAACTGTTGGTGTTTTGTCGCCGGTATTAGTTTTAAACAATTGAAAAAAGTTCAATATGTAATTAATTAGATCATTGTTCTCTTATCTTTAAAGAATGCCAATGTTATACGCGACAATAAAGCATTGTTAGCTAACTCGAAAATCTATGTAAAAAGTAAGGTTTTGTCAAATTTGTAATAAAAAAAAAATATTGATTTATTAATTGCTAACATCTCAGTTGAATGCACTGCATCTGTGCCGACGGATATTTTAATAACGTATTCATTGTTGGAAGTTGAATGCTCCTACGATCCCCAAGTGAGTGGTGGCACACTTCCTTTCCAATACGTTCAATGATTAATTTTTTAATTTTTATTCTTCCAGCTAAAAGAATCGTATATGGCCTTTCAAAATCAAATGGAACGGAGCAATAAGACGAATGAATTATTTCTGAAAAGTGTAATAGAGGGGCAATGTCCCAGTCATTTAATTGTGCTGCAAATGCCAATAGATGAGGGGTCAGTGAATGCTAAGGCCGCTACAGAAAAGGATGGGAAACCTACAATAAATTTTCTGAAAAATGCTAAACATCCATTATCGGTAAGTAGCAAAGCAATAATATCATGATGGTGGCAAAGAAATGCTTTGTTTTTGTTTTAGCCAACATCAAAACCTTTATTTACGGTGACACATGATGGCATTTATGTTCTGACTATAAAAATTGAGACTAAAGATGCCACAGTGGAATATGCAGCAACCACACACATAGAAATTGTAGGTCCTTACGGTTATATACCAGCCATTGAATATCCTTTATTACCGGTACGTAAACGAAAACGTTATAAAAAAAAAATTTATTAATTTTATGAAAAAAAATTTTATGATTTTTTTTATATTTTGTTTTTTATATATTCCACCAGTTCTATGGCATTATGTGTATTGTTTATGTGATTTATGGTATAATTTGGTTGATTGTATCGTTTATGCAATGGAGAGATTTATTGCGCATACAATTTTGGATTGGTGGTGTCATCTTGTTGGGCATGTTGGAGAAAGCCTTCTTCTACGCTCATTATCACAGTTTGAACAGTGTTGGAATTGTGGTGCCCGGTGCTGAAATGGCAGCAGAGTTTGTGTCGTGTGCCAAGCGAACTTTGGCTAGAATGTTGGTTATAATTATGAGTTTGGGTTTTGGTATAGTAAAGTAAGTCTGGTGTCCTTTTCTATACACCCAACAATTCTGTATTCTGTTATTAATTAATTTCTATACAATATAGACCACGTTTGGGACCTATGTTGCATCGTGTGGTTGGTGTTGGTACGTTATATTTTTTATTGGCCTGCATTGAAAGCTATTTGCGTGTAATGCATGTTAAAACGAAACGTAGTGAACTGTTGGTCGCCAATATACCATTGGCCTTTGTTGATAGCGGCATTTGTTATTGGATTTTCACCTCATTAGTGCAAACCACCAGAACGTTACGTTTGAGAAGGTATACGTGTTATGATTTTTTTTTTTTTTTGGAAATGTGAAAACCTTTACATTTTTTTGTTTTTATGATTCTTTACAGAAATATGGTCAAGTTATCGTTATATCGACATTTTACCAATACTTTAATATTCTCCGTTATAGCATCGACAGCTTTTATGTTTTATTCAATGCGTTATAATAAAAAAGAGTACTGTACACCGGTAAGTGGTATTAAATGGAAAGAGAACAAAAACGGGATTTTTAAAATGTATTTCACTTTTCCTCTCTGGTATTTAGGGTTGGCGTTTAATATGGTTTGAAACCGCCTTTTGGCATATACTCTTCTCGGTTTTATTGTTGGTTATAATGATATTGTGGCGGCCAACCAACAATAATCAACGTTATGCGTTTACGCCCCTTTTAGACAATCCAGAAGATGAAGATGACGAGGGTAGGTTGGAATTATTATAATAATTTTAAAAAATTTTTTTGTATCGAAAAAGGCGTCAGAGACTTTCTCAATATATATATATATATATATTGTTCGAGTTTATCTAAACATGTCCGTCCGTATTGGTTATTAAAACCTTAACGCTTGTAAATTTTTGGGATATTGAAGTGAAATTATGTATAAACACCTTACTGTACGTAGATCGGTATTGAAATCGGGCAAAGCGGTTGAGCCATGCCTACCATAAACAAATATCTTACTTAAAATCGCACTTGCAAAAGTGGAGGCATAATTATTTAACACCGAAATCTGCTTGTTAGGCAATAACTTATATATATATATATTTAAATTAAAAAATAAAAGAAATATGTTTTTTATTTTATAAATAATAAAAATAATTTTTTTTTTATGTTACGTAGAAGATCAATTTGTGGCCGATACGTATGGTGTTAAAATGCGCAACAGTCATATGGGCAATGGAACAAAAACTCCTCCAAATGTATCAAAAAATACTACAAACGAAGAGGATGATTTGCGTTGGGTTGAAGAGAATATACCTTCGTCCATGGCTGATCCAGCTCTTCCGGTACTAGATTCAGACGAAGAAGTGATGAATACAAAATTTGAAGTATCAAAAATGCAATAGAGAGAGCGAGAGAGAGAGAGTGAGAGAGACAAAGTTCTTTCTTTGCTACTTTCATTTGAATACAATTCTTGTTTTATTTTTTATTTTTTTTTTTATTTTAATTTGTTTTTTTATCTTCCCTAAGTATATAAGAAAAATATATTATGTTTACACTCTTCTTGTACACAAGTATATTCCTATTTGATCAAATATTATTGTATTTTCTTTTCACAGATTTCTATACTAAACTATTTAAACCAATGATAATATAAAACAAACAAAACAATTGCTGGTCAATCAATTTTTACTTAAAAGAATTGTTGTTCCTTTCTAAACATAACACTCACATTGTATCGACACGCCCATTTGTTGCTTTTTGTTATTTAACATTATTGTAAAATTATATTTTTCTAAAAATGTAACATTTCTACATTAATTCTTGTTGTTAATAATTTCTCAAAACTGTACGGTGTTTTAATGCTTCCATGTTAAGTTGTACATACTTGTATATCCATTTACTATATATTTCATTAATTTATGCAGATTACTCTCTCTTTTTGAAATCAATTTTTTGCAGTGTACATAAAGTTTTTTTTTTAAATTATGTTTGAAGCGAAACTCTTTAAAAAAAAAAATATACAAAATAAACACGTTAATCATTAAGTTAATGTTAAGGACCTAATCCCATTTATGCCTATTATCTGTAATGGAATGCTAATATATGTTTCCAAACATTATTTTCATAAACACTCACCAAAAAAAAAAAAAAACCCCACTATTTCAGAAAATTTCAATAATTCAATCAGTTTTATTAATTATAGTTTATTAAATGAGTGAAGTAAGCAAGTAAGTCAGTATGAATAAATGCAAATTTTTTAAAAAAATAAAATATAACGGTAATTGTTTTAGATATGTTCTGTTATAAATATATTGCATATATTAGAGATGGGTATTTTAATTAAAAATATTAACAGTTATTGAGAGTATTGCTACAAACGATGCGTTTCATTTCATTTCATTGAAATGTTTGTGGAATATCGGCGTGTACATAAAATTTAACAAATTTTCTTAGATAGACAGATATAAATAAACAAATAAAATATGATATATGGTTATAACATAATACAGGATGGTTTCAAAATTTGCAATACTCATATCTTCCAAACCGCCAGCGATTTATTTGACTAAAATATTATAATAAAAAAACTAGTTTTTTTATTTAAAAAAAACCAGCTTTTTTACTAAAAAAGTACCTTTCATTTTAAACTTTAATAAATTGAATAGTATTTACTTTATGTGTATATATATTCGTTAATATTAATTAAGCCTAAAGTTTTTATGTGTAATAATCACGAAGACAAGTCTAAGTGATTTTTTGTGTACATCATTGCATTAACTAGTATACTGCACACCCTCTTGAAAGCAATCTGAATTAATTTTCAATTGATTTCGGGTTTAACATTGCGCCTTAGTATGGCAGCAGCCAAATCTTGTTTCATGGCCACCTGTTGTCGTTGATCGGCCAATGGCTGAGTGCTGCGCAAACCGTTAACAATATCCTTTGTTTTGCCAAAATAAATTTCATTAAGCGTATTACGTATTTTATTTTCCATCTCCTCAACCATGCGACCAATATTAGCAATATGGGGTGATGACTCACTTACGTTGGCATCTTGCTCGGTTTGGCGGGTCAATGAACCGCCCAAATTCATAGTGCCCGAACCTTGCTTATTAGTCTGTAGCCATAACATGGCGGTCGAGGTCAGTTTATAATGAGCATTTCGTCCGGTGGGTTTCTCTTGTACTTCCACCACGTGTATAGAGTCCCAGCATCCGCGAATTTTCTTACTACCATCGCCAGCTTTCTTGATTAGAATAACAGCAGCAAAGCCGTGATCTAAATCCCACAAATACACAGATGACACTCCGCCCTCATAGTACATTTCACGGTACTGATCAAAGGCATGATTCGCTTCAATTTCCAATTTACGTAAACGTTCCGACGGCATTTGGCCATCTTCTAGCGGCGGATAATACATATTAGACCAAGGAGATCTGTACGAGTCACCATCCCGATTATAATCGCATAACAGATAATCTTTGCCATGCTCCTTATCCTTGGCAATTTTCAACGGTTGATCTACAGACGATAGTAGGTCTTCACATAAGTCGGGTGCCAAATCAATTAGGTCACTTAGATTCTTTTCAATTTGTTGCGGTGGCAAGCGACGCATTAGGTCCAAAGCGCAATCCATTTGTAGTTCCGACTACAACAAAACATACTTGTTAATCAAAACTCATACTATTGTTATTTAGTTTTTGTTACTTTAGTAATGTTTGGGCACAATTTATAAAAAAAACCCACCAAATTTATTACTCACCATATTTCGTTTGATTTTCGTTGCTTTTCTTAATTGAATTTTATCTTAATTAATATAAACTATTATTGCTCTTTTTTTAATTCACACTTGTTTTCACTTAACTTATAATAATTTAATCTTATAAATATAAATTGCTACGATGAACTTTTCACAGTTTTTAATAAACTTTATAACATTTGGCCTGTTACATATATTCCATTGGGTCATGAATGTAATACAGTGCTCTTTCAACTGTATACCACTATTTCACACTCGCTCTATATACACTTTGGCCTTTAAACCATAGTTTATATTTAGTAAGTTTTAAAGTTCATAACAGATAATACATAAGTATATATATATATATTTTTTGGCTCTATATTGAATGGAAATGTTCTAAACACGTTTAACTTTTACAAAAAATTAAAACTCTGCTCGCATACAAGGTATTAAAATTTCTATTGTGTGTCCACTCATTTCTTCACAAAATTTCTACCTGTTTAAAATTTTCAATTAAACATATAGTCATTTTTCTATTTAATGTAAAATTGGGAAATTATAGTGATATGCTTTAATTATATTAACAAATAATTTTAATTTAAATGGAAGGAATGAAACTTCATTAAACATATTCAAAACATTTTAACTAGGTGAAGATAACTGTAAAAATTTTTTGCTTATGTTCCTTATTCATTTTGTGCCAAAATGCGCATATGATAACTTCATATGTTGTACTTCTTGCAGTACCTATAGAAATTGTTAGTGAAAATTTTTCCGACTGAATTATTTTCAAAATGATTTTGTGAGTTTAATTGTTAAATATTCAATAAAGTTTTCTATGTTTATATAAAATTTAATACATATGCCCTGTAAAGTATATAATATTATGGATTATACAATGGAAAAGAAAGAAATGAAAAATGTAGTGATGAAATTTTTTTCATGTTAACGGGCGTAAAAAGCAATTAAAAAACAAGTGAAAAAAGGCATATGATTAAAAAAAAATTGAAGAGTGTATGAATAAAACAATGAATGTGATGTGGACGTGTGTGGCTGGAATGGAAAAATTAAAGTTGGAAGTTGGTCATGTGTAATTGGAGGGCCTGACGGAAAAAATTATTTTTATTTCATCTCATTTTAACTCAGTTGAAGAATTGGGTGTGTGTGTGTTTTGCATAAAAATTAAATAGTAAATCATTGATCCAACCATCAGCTGTAGATAATAGTCAAGTGCTTCAATTGTGTGTGTTTATGGTATCATTATTTAAATCCTTGTCAATAATTTTGCCCATTTTAATTGTTTCATTAAAACAATATTGATTAATGGTGTTGCTAATACTATCGCCTCAATTAAATAGGATGTAAGTATCACAATAAAGTGACACCTAATTATTTGTCTTTCCTTTTTTTTCACATAAATCGGTATATGGTGTATACATGTTTTTTTGGAACTGTTCTGTTAAAACAATTAACAAAATTATTATTAAACAAAATGTCGTCGTCATCATTATCATTATAATTTCATGTTTTTAATCAGTCGAAAGATATCTTAACATAGTTGAAGTGTTTGTAACAATACAACTTGGATTTGGTACACGTGTGTTGGTAGCAAAACGGAGGAAAGTAAAGCAAAAGTTTTAACAAAAAAGAAAAGAAATTAACCCAAAACTCAAACTGACACGCTCACACAATTTATAAAAAAAATAAAAATAAAAATAAAAACTAAAAACCTCGGATGCAGAATTTTTCCGGTTACGTATAAATGTAAATGTAAAGGGTAGCGCAGATTTGCTTTATGTCAAATATATAATTTTTGCTTGTTTTGCTCATCATTTAAATTCATTCAGTGATTTTCTCTTAATTTTTATTTATTTATTTTTTTTTGGTTCATATTCATTCAAAAGTTTCACTTGATGAATAATTTTCATTTCTATTTTTTTATCTACATACTCGTGTTTATTATAAATAGCGAAAGTACTATTGTTGCGCTATTTCTTGTATATGTTAGACAATGAGTCGGTCAAGCAGTCAGTGAGTTACAGTGTCGTCTAATGCTTGCATATTGTGTTGTATTGTATTGTAAAGCAAAACATCATTTTGTGTAAACAAAAACAAATGAATTGAAGATTTTTTAAAATTTAAAATAGGTGAAAGTCCATTAAGGATTGATTGATCAAGATAACATTGAACTTATTATAATCAAGAGTTTTAAAATTTATTGAAATAGCATTTTTTTTGTTATAAACGTATATACTTAGTTAATGGATTTGTTAAAGAGGTTACTGTTGTCATTCAGTACATACACACACATACATACAGTTTGCGTTAATTTCTTTTAGTAAAACTCTCTATCTAATAAACCGTTATTCATTTAAATCATAATTAGTTTTTAGGGGTACTCCCTCAAAAAAGAAGAAAACGTCAAAGATAAGATTTCTATTGTAATTTTTAAAAGCTAGTTTAAGGATTAAGAATTAATTGGATTTTCGTGCAGTCTTCTTTAAAACTTTGTAGTCAAGGTTTGCTCAATAGCTGAATAGATCTTCTTTAGTTAAAGTTCATCAGCCTTTCCTATATAATATATATATATATATATATAACAATTTCGTTTAAATATTACTCGCACAACAAGTTTTATTTTTCAATAAATAATGAACGTTATAGTGTGGTAGTGTGGTTTTTGCCACATAATCGTATGAAATTGTAGGTGTTGTTAGTGTTTGAACGTTTTGTTTTCTGTGCGGTTGGATTTGGTAAATAAAAGCAAATTGTACCAAATAATTTTCAATCTAAATCAACGAGTACGCTACAATCGGTACAAGCTCAACTATGTAGTATGTGCGTTGTACAAAGAAAAAGCACGCTTAGTGCCCTTCGTACAAGATGGCGGGCTATACTATGTTTTGTTATTCCATTTGCAATATGCAGAAGGAGGCATTAGGTACCCTATAAAGTGTAAATATTCTTAATCAGCATCAAAAACTGAGCCTGTTTAGATGTGTATGTCCGCGTGTCCCTCTGTTTTTGGGCACTCTTACAATTGTAAATTTTGAGATATTAAACTGAAATTTTGTACAGACACTTTTAGTTCGCAGATATTTATACAAAATGGGCAAAATTGGTCTGGAGCCACGCCCACAATCGATAAAAATATATTTATTTGCCACAAAAATTTAGGTATAAAATTGGAACTTGGTACACATATTTATAATTATTCCTTTCATCAAAGTACCAAAAATGGGCGTGGTTAGGTAATAGACGCGTCTACAATCGATAAAAATCGATTTATCAAAAATTTACCTATGAACTTGAAATTTCGTGTGTATATCTATAATTATCCCTTCCATTGATGTGCCAAAAATGGGCGTGGTCCGATAACAGATGCGTCCACAATTTATAAAAAATGGCATAAAGAGTAAAACTTGACTTTTTAATTGATACGTCATGCATAAACTAATAAATCTGCCACGCCCACCGTTTGTAAGTAGATGTGGAGGGTATTTAAGAGTTAGCCTAAGCCATATTTAGTGTTTTTTTCTTTCTTTGTTTTTTAATTAAAAACGAACTCTTCGTTTTTCGCTTCACTTCACCTCATTAACTAGATACACATAATGTTCACCCGTAGCGTAGTTGCTGTTGTTAATTTTTTGGCACCTATTGCATATGTGGCCCAATTGAAAAACTCCGTTATTGTTTTAATATTTGCCGTCTATTGGCAATGGTAGTTCATGCGGGAAATTTTTAAGATTGATTACATTTTCAATGATTCAATGAGTGATTCTCATCGACTCTTCTTTCTCTTACTTTACTCTATGACTATCTATATATTTAAATTGTATGTATTTATAGAAATAATTCATAAAAAGTTTTTTGCAACGATGATGTGATGGCGACAATGGCGTCAGGTGATCTTTCTTTAACCAGCAACAGCAGCCAAGAAGGTGGGATATAAAGGAAAAATGGAATTATTATCAAGACAATGTGACTTTTTTTTGTTTTTTTTTTGTGTTTTTTTGATCTTTCAGCAGAAAGTGGCGAATATGTTGACTATGAGCGTACATTGCGTCCGTTGTCCAATTCCAGTAGTGGCATATCATCAGCTAATATGAATAACAACAATAACAACAACAATAATAATACAAACAATGGCAGCGGAAATGGTAGCGGGAGTGGCAGTGGCGGTAGCGGTAGTGGTGGTGTCTCAAACTATCCAAAAAAATACGATACCATAAAAGTCCAATACGATTCGGCTGTGCTGGAGTTGAAAACGTTGCGTCATCAACATGGCGATACGGTGCGTAGATGTGATCAGTTGGAGAGTCAGTTGGCGTTCTATCAGGAACAGTACAATGCGGCCATGAACCAGTTGAAGAGTTCCGAACGCAACAAACTTGGTGAAATAATGGCAGAAAATGCCCGTCTCAAGCAACAGAATAACATGTTGGAACGTAAATATATGCGTTTGGAGAACGAAAATGAAAACTCACAAACTGATGGCCGCAACGCCACCTCCTATTATTGTGATTATGTGGAAAGAAGTAGTGTTGGTGTTGGTGTTGTTGGCGGTGGTGTATCGGTGGCTGGTAGTAGCGGCGTTAATAAGTGTGATGGTACATGTCCCGAAACGGAAAAACTCAGTGAGGAGTTGATACTCAGTAAAGAGCGTAACAGTGATTTGATTAAAGAGCGCAATTTACTGGCAGCTGAACGAGAGAAATATAAGGAAAACTACAATGCGGTATTAGTGGATTTGGCCCAAGAACGGAAATTCTACCGCGACTCCCGGGAACAATTCAATATGCAGCGTGAACAATTCCAATTGCAACGTGACATAATGGAGAAGGAGAATCAAAAGTTGAAAAGTTTACTGGCCGCCGAATCCAATAAAGTGTTGATGATCACCATGCAAAAGAATCGCATCGAGGAGGAACTGAATCAGTTGCTCTCCGAAAAGGATAATGTCCTGCAAGAACATCAGAAAATGTCCGATGATTTGGCGGCAGCCAATAAGGATTTGGAGCAATTTAAGAAAGATGAGATGGTGTACAAGAACGAGTTGAAAGCTTTGCAACAATCGGTTGCCGAGTTAAAGAAACGCGATCTGTTGAAGTCCCGGGAAAGTACTTGGTCGAAGGAGTTCTCCGACAGTAAGGATGATTTTAAAGAAATTGAAAAGTTGCGTAAAAGTTTGGAGAAAGCCCATGCCGAGGTGGAGCGGGCCGCTCAGGATAATGAAGAAGCGAAAAGGGTGCGCGACTGGGCAATTTCGCAACGAGAGAAAATCGTACAAGAACGCGATTCGGTGAAGACGCTATGTGACAATCTGCGCAAGGAGAGAGACAAAGCCATCTCGGATCTGCTGTCCGCCATAAGGGATAGCGAAAAGATCAAGAAGCAAAAAGATGAGGCCCAACGTAAAATTGACATTCTGAAGGAGCAATTGGAACAAAACCAAAATGTCGATTCATCGTCGCGGCGCAGCTTCCGCTTGAGTACCTACGAGGCGGACGATATGCTCGACATTGAATTGTCAAACTATCATGCCGACTGCGATATTGGTATTATTCTGGACGATAGCAATCAAAGGCAATTGGTGTGCGGTGTCACCAACATGTCGCCCGCCTTTGGCAAATTGAAAATAAACGACGTTATATGCAAGATCAATAATATAGATTGTCAGAATCTGACCAAACGCATGCTCATCGAGGAGATCCGAGCGAGTGCACCACTGTGCAGTTTGTTGGTGTCGCGGACTCGCCACAGTAAGCGACACTTTTACACGGTCCACTTGAATTTGCAACAAAACTCCAATCACGGCTTGCACCTGGACACGGGTGTATTCATATCGAAAATTGAACCCAACTCGCTGGCAGCTTTCGTACCCGAACTGGAAATGGGCGATCGTATATTGAGCATCAATAATAAATCGATGGAGGGCATACAATCCCTGGACGATGTCATCACTCTGCTAAATGATGAGCGTAACGATTCCATAACAATATTTGCCTTGAAAAATGTCCAAGATATGTTGGGTGCCGATCCGCAGAGACGTATGACGACATCGGCAGCTCAAACCGATTCTTTGGATTCGATGCATCGCGTCCCGAATAGTAAACATCATTCGAAGATTGCCGAAATGTTGACGAAATTTAAGGAGAAAATCCACATATCGAAGCCAGGCTCCGATGGGGGTGATCATTTCGCTCAAGAACATGACGCTCTGGCGGCATTGGACTCGGTTTTAAGTGAAAACTCGTCGGAGAAGAGTAAAGAAAATTTATTTAAACGGAATAAAAGTAAAAAGAAGGAAAAAGAGGTGACCACGAAAAGTATGGGCACCTGGCCGCGCACCAACATTTTACAAGCGACCCATGAAAATCCGACGAGTACAATTGTACAGCGGGAAAAGAAACGAGCACCCCTGTCGCTGTTCACGGCGGGCCCCATTAACGTGGACAAAGATGATGACGGTCGAGCGGATGCCGATGAAGTGCCGCCTCCACCATTGCCGCCCATGCAAAATAAGCCACAATCTCATATGCGGGGCGGTGGCGTGAGCGGCAGTGCAGCGAAGCACAATCCCAATCGCAACTCCAATCCGATACCCGCCTCACTCCTACTAGCCAACAATGGTGGCAATGGTCCCGGTGTTCAAATGAATTCAGGTGGTGGCAATGGTTCCGGCAGTTATGGCCAAAACAATTATATGCGTCATTCGGTGTATGCCACAACACCCAGCACCCTGGAACCGGAGTCATCGTTAATAATGGAGCAAACGAAGCCACTGCAACGACCCGCCCCCATAATGGGTGCCACCAATATGCGTTCCAAGCAAACTGACAAATATGGAAATCCGCGATCGCATGCTCACAATTATCAAAATCGGTATTCGCTCAATATAACGCCGACCGAGTTCTATAAGACTTCTGGCCAGCAGGCTCAGCAACAAGTAATCAATTCGGGGAATGGGATGAATGGTTGTGGTACAGTTGATATGTTAGCGCGTAGGCAGCATTTGTTCGATGTGTTTCATCATACACAAGCTGGTGGGGGTGGCAATGCGAGTAAAGCGGCAGCACCGCATCCTGCTCTTTTCGTTCCACTACAGCAACCACAACATCCTTTGCAGCACAGCACAAATTATGGACGTAACAATGTATTGTCTACCCAACAGCATCAGCAGCAGCAGCAGCAACAAAATTCAATGGATATGATTTCGCTTAAATCCCAGAATTCGATTGATTCGATTTTGTCGGCGAAAAGTCCTCCGATTAGTGAATATGCAGCGATTGCTAACTATCCGAAAAGGGGCGGCATACCCATGCCCCAGACAACGCCCGGATCAGCAGCAAAAAATGTCTCGAAATATCCTAGCGATAGCGAAAGTATAGCGTCGGGTATTACGGGGGGTGGAGGCGGTAACAGTTTATTTCATTCGCCGTCCAATAATCCACCCCCCTCCAGACACATGCCCTTGTTTCCATCTTTTACACAATCTACGCACTTTCACGCCATGAGACCGATTCGCCACTCTAGTCCGTTAACATTGCCCTCCCCGCCACCAATTCATGCCGGAGCCGTAGTAACCACTCAACATCATCATCATCAGCACTTGGACACTTCCATCGGCATACCAACTTCTTCTGTGGATAAATTTGATGTGGATTATATGGCAACACCGCATACTCATCATCATCCGCATCAATCTCATGCTCAATATCTAAGCGGTGATTACCCACCTGGCTTACCGGCCCATCCTTCTTATCATCATCCTGGTGCCAATACCTCCGGTGTGGGTAGTGCCGGCAATGTTTTATATGAAGGTGGCACCTTTCCGCGCAAGAAAGATCATCAGCGCCTACGTATACCCTCAAATCCGAGTGTGGCCAGCCGCAATAGTGGCGTGAAGAACAGTTCTGGATCAATTGATCATCACTATACAACGGTGGCTTCTTCCGGTGTTATGTCTTCCACAATGGCGCCGTACACAGGTGGAGGCGGTACGGGTATTAGCAGCCACGGACACCATCATGTGGCCCTGACTAATGTAGCAGCTAACGGTGGCAACAGCGGTCGCGGTTCACCAATGCCTCAAGTTCATGTGGAGGTGTTGAGTCACGGCGGCAACAAACGCAATACGAATGTGCCGTCGGATTTTTTGTGCCCTGGAGATCTGAGAAGAGTCACGATCGAGAAAAGCGACAAATCGCTTGGCATTACCATTCAATGCAACAATAATGGTGGCGGCATCTTTGTATCGACTGTAGCCGACAAAAGTATAGCCACCCGTGCTGGTCTTCAGGTGGGCGATCAACTCTTGGAAGTGTGCGGCCTCAATATGCGTTCGGCTACAAATGACATAGCAGCCAACGTGTTGCGTCAATGTGGAAACTCCATCACAATGTTGGTGCAATATAATCCAGAAAGTAAGTTCATTTTAAATCGCTCCCCATGAAAAAACCTTTCAGCTTGAAGTCCTTCCCATTAGTTCTGATGTTTTCAGATTTAAATCGAACAATAATAAACACTAATGATAAACACTAATAATGTCTTCCAAGCAGACCCTTAGGAGTCTGGTCCTTAGAGATGAGAGTATTGTTTGAAATGAATTTAAGTAAGCGACCTTATAAAGAGAGAGAGAGAGAGAACGAGAGAGTATATATATTCTTGATCAACATTAAAATTTGAGACGATCTAGACACGTCCGCTCGTGCGTCCGTATGAATGACTTGGGTTGGCATTCCTTCAGTCGTAAATTTTGACATATTGAGCTGAAATTTTATATCGACAGTTTCTGCGTCGAAAACGCTATTTAAATTTTGGCAAAATTGGTCAAGAGCCACGCCCACAGTTGACGAAAATTAATATATCGATCACAAAAATTAATTTATGAAATTGAAATTTGGCACAAATATATATAATTACATAATCTATTGATGGGCCAAAAATGGGCGTGGTTGGATAACGGACACGTTCACAATTTTTACACAAAAAATCATTTTGTGCTGAATTCAACGTGAAAGTTGACTATAGAACCACAGCCATGCCCACTAATTCAATATGGTATTTTTTTATTAATTGATTGATTCCTTGTCTTGTTTGCGTCCTCTTCTAGAGTTTCAGTCGGCTGAGTATGAAGGAACTCATAACTTAGAACCTGAATCATCTGTTAATCATTCGGGATCACCGACACCGCGTAATTCACCGCGACCACCGGTGCGTCCTGTAATGACCACCTTACCCCCCATACCGATGTCTACATCAACACCCAATAGTTCTATAAATCCCAGCGGGATTATACCACAGTCTACGTCGCTCATATCACAAAAATCAATGAAAGATGAAAGTTTTGCGGACAGTTTAGAGAATCAATCTAATAGAAGTAGCAGTCAAGATATACCATCATCATCATCGGTAGCATCTGCAGCTCCCCCCACCACTATGACAAATACAATATCCACATTGCCGTATGAAGAGGAGCCACGTTATGTCACGCTACATATGGATAAATTGAAAAATCCTGGCATTAAATTATTTGGCGGCAACAAAGTTGGTATTTTTGTGCATGATGTACATCCTGGCTCACCATCAGATCGAGCCGGTGTACGGAAGGGTGATCAAATATTGGAATATAATGGAGTCGATCTGAGATCGGTTACGGCTGAACAGGCTGCCAATGAAATATCGAAATTAACTGATGCGGCAACCATGTTGGTGCAAAATAAATTGAAAAGTTTGTTGCCCTTAATACAATTTACAATTCAAAGTTTAAGAATGCATAAGAACGCTTGTTATCGTTTCAGAATTAAAACAAATTAAAGACAAATCGGGCGATTCGTTCTATATACGGGTAGGATTTGATCGTACTGGTGATTTGAATGAAGGCGATTTACGTTTTGTTAAGGATGAAGTTTTATACGTAGACAATACTGTGTTTAATGGTACCTTTGGTTTGTGGCGGGCCTGGAAACTGGATGCTAAAGGTTACCGTAAAGAATGTGGCATCATACCAAGTCAAATGAAGTGAGTAAAGCGGAAAATATTTTGAAAAACAAGTGAAATTCGGTCAACCCCGTCTATATAATATCCTACACCTTAATACAACTACTTAGTTGTAGCGTTAAACGCAAGGCTTTCCTTTAGTGAAATATTATTGTGTGGAAAGGGATTCTAAAAATGGTCCGATAGGGTCGAAATTTAGCGCAGCCATTTATTAAGTCAATTAACTATTTTTCACCAAACTTAGTTCCCAAAATATTAAGAATTGCGGTTTTTTGTCATCCAAAGACTTCCTTTAGAATAGAATAGAAGAATAGGAGGGGCTCTAAAAATAGCCCAATTTGTTACATTTTCAATAGGGTTACCCTTTGATCCAATACAGGTCCTTATACCAAATTTCTCTAAGAAAAATCTCAAAAAATGCCATCTATAGCTTGAGCAGAAATTTACGTAAATACAGAGACAGACAGACGGATATGGTTAAATAAAATCGGATTTTGTTTCTGAATTTATTCACATAAACATAAGATCAAAAATCTTTGCCACAAATGCAGGGTTTAAAAATTTGTTGATTATTTGTCTATCTGTCCATACGTCCATCTATGAAAATCATTCTTTATTCATATAATTTGTTATATCATCTTTAAATCGGTTTTAAATTGTTCTAACATAGATCTGATCTAAAGTTCAATTAAGTTCAAATATTATAATTAAATAACTCATATGAATGTTTGCATTGTAAAGAGTTGAAGAGGAATTACGAGCTGCAGAGGTACTCGAATGTGATGGCAGTGGTACGGCGCGTCGTGGTAGTACTTCAACAAGACGATCATTTTTTCGTCGCAAAAAACATCAGCGCAGCTCCTCTAGAGATTCCACAGAAATTGCCAGTTTCAGTAATACGCAATTAAGCTATTTCCCCGATTCTGGCATTTTAAACGATGACGGCGGTATACTAAGCTATCAACGAGTAGAACGTTTAGATTGTGAGTTCTCATCAAGTTGTATGAGCTTGAACAGATAATTTTATAGCATTTTGTTGTAGCACCAGTACGACGTCCCGTTTTGATTATTGGCCCCTTATCCGAATGTGTGATGGAACGTTTAACGATTGATTTTTCAAATCTATTTAAAATGTGTGAAGTGACATCAATGGACTGTTCCCAGGAGGCTATGGAAGAGAGTTTACAGCAAAATATATTTGTAGACTATCGCAGGCGGGGTAATAAATTTGAGTGTACAACGGTCGAGACCATCAATAATACTTGTAAAAATGTAAGTTTTTTTTTTTTTTTTGGGAAAAACTATAAAATAAAAATAAAATAAAAAAATAAACATTTAGGATCGTCGTCACTGTATCTTGGATATATCGATATCGGCGGTTGAACGTTTACAGCGTTTACAAATTTATCCGATTGTATTGTTGTTGCGTTTCAAGTCGGCCAAACAAATACGTGAAATACGAGATTTCGGTACCGATAAAATATCAGCAAAGGCAGCTAAAGAAATGTACGAGAGAGCCCTCAAACTGGAGACAGATTACAAACAATACATATCAGGTGAGTATAAAATATTTTTAATAAATTTTTTTGGGAGAATTTATTAAAAGTTTTTCCTCTTCTTTCTTCTCTAAATGAGCAGCTGTTATACCCGGTGTTAGCATCAAACACATGTGCACACAAATTAAAGATGCTGTCGATAAAGAACAAGACAAACTACTTTGGGTTCCAGTTACGAACGCTTAACAAGCAACTTTATAAACATTTATTTCGATTTCGCACAATTTGTTTCTAATTTATTTATATGTGTATGTTTTATAATAAGTACGAATTTTGGACATCATTAACAATTACGCTGCAACAGTTTTATTATTAATAATTATTAATTTATATGAATTGTACACATAACTGTTGTTTTTCTTAATTACTAATTTTTCGTTCTGATTTATTTTTTATTTTTTATTTCTTTTGTAATTCACTAAAAAGTTGTTCTGCGTTATCTATTTTTTCAACATTTCGAGACTATTGTTTACGTTTTACGTTTTTCTTTTGTGTTCTATTCTAATCAATGTAATTGTAATACAATACATATACAAAATACTTATATTTATACAGAGTATAACATATATAAAGTGCCTTTCAACACAGACTATTAAAGTCAACGTATTACAATAAATATTTCTGTTATGTTATGTTAACTTAGCACTTACCTTTTACACAATGTATTAAATTTCATGCATATTATTATTACTCTTAATATTATTATTTTGTTAGACTTTTTAGAACAGGGTTTAACGGGTGTTCTACACAATAATCAAAAAACAAAAAAGAAGAAACAATTTATAAAAAATGTACTTTTTTTTATAAAGTAAAACAATATACACAAATATATATATTTATACACGATAAGATTTATATTGTACGCTTTGAAGAGGTGAAATATTTAAAAATAAAATTTACTTCATTTTTATAAAGAAAAAAAGAAATCGTGGAATTTTCACAAATTTTGGGGTGGGAGTGTATTATATGGTACGTAAATCTTAACTAGACTATAACTTCTTTTGCCTCTCATGTAATTAAATTGAAATATATTGAAATTATATAAACATTAATACGCCTGGATCACTAGCCTTAACTATAAATTTTTATATATATTATAAAATAAAATAAAATAAACAAGAGAAAACTAAATTTGGTTTAGGCGAATCTTAAATACCCCCTAAATATGCAATGGTAGGTGTGACAGGTATATAATGAGACCTCCTAATAGTGTATATATTACGTATCAGCTTGCACGACTGGTTTTACGTGGAATATAATTCTTTGTAAATTGTGGGCGTTTTTGTTTTCCAACCACGGTACATCGACGGAAGGGATAACTATAGATATGTATACCAAATTACAAGTTCATGGAAAATTTTTTGTCGAATGTGGGCGTGGCTCTTGACCAATTTTTGTCATTTTAAATAGCGATCTGTGTGCAGAAACTAAATCATAGTGCAGATATAAAGAATTGTCTGCAAAATTTCAGCCCGTGAGAATAACAACAAAAGACAGACACACGGACATACATGTCTAGATCGACTGAATTTTTGATGTTAATCAAATACAACTAATTCTCTTTGTGCATGAATTTTTTTACACCAATTCGATTTAACACGAGTTAAAACGAAAAAAAAATTTCCCTTTTTACACGAATTGTTTTGTTTTAACGCGATTTACAATTTTTTTTAGTTCGAATCAATCTATTCTTCCATTTAGCCAATATTTAGTTTGTTTTTTATTTATTTTTTACAAGATTTTTAAAAAATAATAATTAACAAAGGTGCCTCTTAACTCTCCTAAGGAGCTAAATGATTTATTACACTGTATTCTGTGAGGTCTGTAGACGGACGGGGATGGACTTCCACCATCGGATTGCAAAAATAAAAAAATGACGTTCAGACATTTGCGATATTAATTATTATTAAAGTTTAATATTGTGGTTGCGGTTCGACGTTGAGAATTTGAGTTTGTTAAACAGGTAATCTGGGTCCTGCTTGGTGACGATTTTTTGAAGTAGATATAGTAATCTACATTTAAGCAGGGCCTCCAAAGTTATTGATAACAGCGATACTGTGTAACTTGAAACGCGTTCATACCTCCTCAACCCAAAAACGTACCTGATAATGGCGCTGTTAGTCCTTTGTAGTGTCAGTTTAGTAATGGAATCACAATTGGCAAACAGCTCGCATCCATGTAGGAGTTTAGGATACAGGTAAGCTTTGGCCAAAAGATTTCTGATGTTTAAGGGTGTGAACCATTGTAAATGCCATAGTGATCTTTTTTTATACGTATTTTTGCGAACGTATCTATCGTGTAAAAAGATAATTAGGTGTATATATATACTTTGTAAAGTCTCTGACACCTAGTATCTCAAGTGGAGGGTAAAAAAAAAACCACAAAATTATAAGAGAAAAAATATATATATATACATATATCCTTGCTAATGAAGCTGCTACAAAAACAGTTGTTGTGATGGTGACGTAAGTCCATTTGATTTTTTTTAAACTTTGTCACTTCGTTTTATATATAAAACTTTTTTTTTTTTATAAAATTTTTGTATTATCTTAAACCTTTAATATATATTTTATGTAAGGTACGAACGCTCTCTGTCTTAAGCATTACGTTTCAGTTATAAACAAAATATATACAAAAACAACATAATGCCCGAAATATAACAAGTGAAAATAAAAAATTTGGTTTAAACCAAATCCTAAATACCCTTCACCTCTAGGCAATATTTATCAACTTCTTGTTGGATTCTGAACAAAAAAAGGTTTTTTGTACATCTTTGCTACATTGTTCAAAGTGTTATTTATAAAAATTGTAATTTTTCTGGTTGATAGATAGGTTGTGGTTTTTTGTCAATTGTGGGCGTGGTTCTTAACCGATTTTACCCCACTTGTAATAAGAAACTACGTACGGACACTGGAAGGTCTTTTTTTTTTACAAAAATTTCACATTAAATCAAAATATACGATTGCGAATACAGACACACGGAGGAACATGTGCAGATGTTGCTGATGTGTGTTACAAATGGAATGACCAAGCTAGTATACCCTCGACACAAAGGTGGAGGGTATGAAAACTTAATTATAATATATATATATATGTATGTATGTATGTATGTATAGTGCAAATTACAACAACAAATATGGGACTAGTTTATTTATATATAAAGAATTAATGAGTGGTGTGATTAAATAAAATTTCAATTTTCTACATTTATGTGATGAATTATTTTTTTTATATATATATATATATATATATATATATATATATGTATATATATATTTTTAAAATTAATAATGAGTAATTTTTTATACTTCCAGGAAGTGCAGTTCATCTGTTGGTCGATACCAGTCTTCCGTGGCATGTTGATATATGGCATGTTTGACTCGTTCCTCGGCCAAATCCAAGAGATGCTTCTTAGCCTCACGATTGTCTCGTCCTCCTCCCTCTCCTACTTCTGCATTCTCTACACTCCGGGGACTACGTGATGTGGTGCGAAAATCGAACGGTACATTATAACACTTACATCCACAACAAGCGGGAAAACGAAACCAATCGGAAAATATGCCCCTACACTCATTCATAGGATCATAGGCGAGTAAACGATGCAAACGGTATTGCTGTTCACAGCGACAACCTTCTCGACAATACATCCGTTTATGTTCATGGATACATTTCTCCATGTGAACGTATTGCTCAAACGGATAAAGATTAAGTAATGCTAATATTTCTCCTCTGGTATTGTTGGCCCAAAATGGAGCAACCACTTCCTCCTTGACGGGACAAGCATTACTAGGAGGAGTATAGGAGTAAACAAACAATTATAAAAATATATAAAAAAAAACTTACACTCCCTTCATGATGGATGGGGCATCTTGTTTGACACTATCCTGAAATAATTCACCTTCATGTAATAAGGGTTTGGCCGGTCCTGCTAAAGGACCTGGCGTTACATTAGACATTATCGGCTTGCGTAACTTCTCGCCCAACAACAACTCTGCATTGGCATTGCCACCCAGAGAAGAACCTGTCGGCGATGAATTGCTCGTACCTGCTCCATACTTGTGTTGATTCTCCAAGCGATTATAATTTAATTTACTATATTTAACTGGTGCAGCTTTCAACGCGGATGTGTTTAATTTAATGGTCGAATTAGTGTTGTTGCTGTTGTTGTTGACTGAGATTGATGCCATTGTCGTATACTCAGTTAAATTAACTTTCAGTTTAAGTTTAGCCGAAATTGTTGAATTCAATTTATACAAATATTGTGATTGCGGTCTAAAACGTTGTGAGGTGGATGGTGTAAATGGTTTGCGTTGTTGTTGTTGTTGTTGTTGTTTAAATGGTGACGGTGGAGAACGTTCAGTTATAGTTTTAATCGGTATCGTGTTTTTTAAAGTGCTGCTGCTTGTTTTAAATGTTGTTGTTGTAACAATAGTATTCTTCTCCAACACCACACTGTCATTATGTGCGGTCACATTATTCAGCAATGCCAACTGTGGCGATTCAACAATTTGTATATTATCACCGATTAATGTTGGAACAGGACTAAAGACAACATTGTCGTGGACAGTGTTGTCTTTATTTCGTTTATTTGTTATTGTTGTTGTATTGCTGTTATTGTTTACATTTAATAATGTTACGGCGGTAGTAACGGTCGGATTTTCTTTTAAAATTGTCGTCATTTTTTCAATCTGCTCGGTAACAGTTTCAAGGTTTGATAGTAACGGTGTTTCATTTATCGAATATAATGCTGATGATATTGATGAAGAAGAAGCATCCTCTTCACTTTCAGCATTTTTTCCTATGAATTTTGTTTTTGTTGTTGTTAATGGCAATGCAGTTGTTATTGTTGTTGTTTCCTGCGCGCGCTGTAAATTCACTTTTTTCGCAACATTATTCGATTTTATATTATCCACAGCATCATAATTATTATCATCATCATCATTATTAGCATGTTGTTGTTGTTGTTGTTGTTGTATTAATTTCGATGAACGCCGATAACCATCACGTGAATAACGCTCCGATGCCGCTTCAATATCATTAACATCGATATGATTATTTAAAATTTCATTTTTTAAAATGGCAATGTGACGCACATCACCGTACATGCGTTTCATTAAAGCTCCATTTTCATGCACGAAACGACGCACAGCATTCCACGGATAGGCTGAACCCGGTAAATCACAATAAGGTTCATTTGTTAAGTCGCAAGGGATGGCATGTAATATTTGAGCACGACCCTTACGCGATTGTTTGGCATTGGGACTGCATGAGGTGGTCGCATCAAAACCATAACCCCAACAGTTTACAGGCATTAATGTAAACAATAATACAATATGGAAAGTGAACTGAAAGCAAAGGAAAGGAAAGGAAAAATGAAAAATGTTTATTATCTACAAAATTAACAAGAGATGGACGGTCATGCCTAGATCGACTCATTTTTTAATGCTGATCAAGAATATATATACTTTGTGGGGTCTCTGACGCTTTCTTTTGTGTGTATGTGTTACAAACGGAATGGTAAACTCAGCATACCTTTATTTTATGTGGAGGGTATAATAGAAACATATTTGTGCCATTTTCAATAAAAGTTATATATAACCCAAGACATATGCATAAATTGCAATCATTAAATTAAATACAGAGACAGACAGACAGACACAAGGGTATATAGTTTTAAAAAATCATTCTGAATTTTACATCCTTTAGGAATCATTAACAATATTTATATACGAGAGCAAATCGTATGTGATATAATAGAGCGGATCAAATAAAGGTTTGTTGCTTAAGTCTTTTGTTTCAATGCATTGCAACCAGCAAAGTGAAATCAGCATTTTGCTAAAAGAAAAGAAAATAATAAAACTAACCAATCAACACCTGAAAAAGCTGAAAAAGGGAATTTTATAATAAAACCAATAACTGGCCAAATGCACACTTAACTATATATATATACAATAAAAAACAAATATTGCATTATTTGCTTAACAATTCCAGTGGTTGCTAGGTCAAATAAAAATTCTGTCAATAATTTAAAATTTTTAAATCAGAAAAAAAGGAGAAAAAAGTGAGAAAGAAAAGATTTCCAATCAACTTAATGCAGCGAAGCATAAATAACGGAAAATCATGCATTGACAAGAAAAATACCAAAAAATAAAGACTATGACAAGACAAGAGTAAAAGTTGTATTGGCCGGCCGCCACCACAACGAAAGCAGCGGCCAATTTTTTATGATAATTATCAGCTTCGTACCACTAACGGCTCTTTCACTTTTTCCTGTTAAGACTTTTTTTTAGTGTTTTTTATTTTCTTTCACGCAAACTTCACTTGTAAGCACTCAAGCGTTTATTCACGTTTCAGACCCTTTTCTGTTGTTGTTTACTGAATAAAAAAAAAAAAAAGAAAAAAAAAAGATAAAAAACAAACACACACATACACACTTTTACACCACAAATGGAAGGGAAACTTTCCATTTCATTTAAATAAAAATGAATCAAACGCAGACGTCTTCACTTCTTTGTATGAAAAAAAAAAAAAAAAAAAATTGTTTCTTTTTGGTTTTTTTTAAAAATATTTTTTACAACAAATATGATAATCATTAATTTTAATACAAATTTTTTTTATTTTATTTTCAAAATCATTATAGTTTAGACACGTAGTTAAGCAACACACCATATATGTGTGTTACGAACATATATAGAAGAAAAGAAAAATGGTTAAATGTTGTAATCAATAAACGAATATATTAGAGAGGCGTTTCTATTTTTAATCAAGAAATCTACAATAATGTGTGCATGTTGGTGAAGGCCTATGTGTTTGGGTGTCTGTTATGAAATACTTTAAAATTATATAATTTAAATATAATCTTATATATATGTCACTCATTCGATGCTTGAACAATAAGCATTTCTTTTCATGAACGAATTTTTGTGAAAATAACTCAAGTCCATTTCCTTAAAAAAATCACTAAATTTTGAAAAATATGAAATAAAATAACTATTGGTACAAGTATCTACTTGTTCGGAAAAATGGATTTAAGTCACTTTCAATATAATCACTCCTATATCTTATATAAACAATGAACTTTTAATGAACAATATTTACAAGATATATGAATTTATGAAATTTTTTATTTTCCATAGCAGGTTACTATTTAAATTGTACAAAATCGTTTAAGAAGCCACGCCCAATAATGATAAAATTGGCAAAAAAATAAAAATGTTGATATATGAGAGGGAATTTAAATTACTTTATTTAGCAAGGTATGAATTTAAAAAAATGGACGGTAAAAAGTAAAAGACACGCCCACAATTTACAAAAAAAAATCTGTTTGATTTAAAATTCATTCATTAAGATAAAATTTATATTTTTATTTTATTAAAAAAATTTATATTTTTATTCCATTTAATAATGACATCAAAAAAATGGGCGTACCCGTACGCCCATAATATACAACAAAAAAAATTCCAATTCAGGTAAATTTTAAATAATTTTTTATAAATAATGGCTGTAAAAACTTTTTGTCTTAAGTTTGTTCAAAAAGTTTAAAAGTGTAAAGAGTTCTTCTTCTACTTTCACAGGTGCTACATAAAAAAAACTCTCTTTACAACACAATATATAACACAATCCATAAAGACTGCTACTACTCTACGAATGATATTCTATGTTATCATCAGAAAACAAACTTGCTCAACACTGTTTCATTTTTCTTTTGTTTTTATTTGTTTTGTTGTTGTTGTTGTTTTTTTTTTTCCTAACTATTTAGCCATTTTCAATTGAATTTCATGGGAATCTGTTTGTACAAAGTTGTAAACACTTTTCCGTTAAGGTTGTAGTATCTGTTAATGTTGTTGTTGTATGTATGTATGTCACATTAATACTATGTAGCAGAACATATTTGTGTAATTATAAGAAGGTTTCAAAAAATTAAGTTTATTGGTTGTTGTTGTTCTTCTAGCTGTTATATATATTATAAAGTAATTCTATATACTGAGATGGACGCAGGCGTTCCTTAATTGCCGATATTTACAAAAAAGGAAAAATATTAATTTTCTACTAAGCAGATTAATTTTTTTTTCTTTTTGTAAATTGTGAGTGTTGGTTATATAACCATGCCCACTTTTTTTGGCGAAATGATGGTTACGCATCATTATAAATCTATACGTATAACAAAATTCAACTATTTTTTTCATCAGTTATGGGCGTGGAATTTTTACTATTATATAAAGCAGAGTATAAAATAATTCATAAGCTTTAGAAAAAATATGTAAGTAAACTAAATTTGGCTTAAATATCCTCCACATCTATATACAAAATGTAGAGCGTGGCAGGTATATAATTACGCCTTCTAGTAGTGTGGGCGTGTCCTTTATCTTACTATGCCAATATTGGGCACATCGTTGGATGAGATCATTATTAATATGTATATCGAATTTCGACTTGATAACTCAATTTTTGTGGCAGATATATAAATTTTTGTTAAATGTGGGCGTGGCTCTTGACTACTTTTGCCCAATATAAACTGCGTTGTGCATGCAGAAACTATGTAGTCTGTATAAAATTTCAGCTCAATATTTCAAAATTTACGTCTGTAAGAATAACAACAAAAGACAGACGCACAGACGTAGCCATGGACGTGGCTACATTGTTTCAGCTTTTTATGCTGCTAAAGAATATATTGTAGGATGCCTCCTTCTGGGTGTTGCAAACGGAATGACAAACCTAATATACCCTTAATATATCTGATGTGGAGGGTATAAAAATTGTATCAAATGTCTAGTGAAGTTCACTTACAATCCATGCTGCAGGAAAGTGTTTTTTGAAATTCATGTAATCCATAATTTTATGATTAAACGATTCTGGTATTTACACATACACACAGGCACACACTTATATACGGACGAGCAAGTGAATGAATGAAGTGTGAATGGAATGTCTTCTCACGTCTATACCGCACAATATTTATTTGTATAGAGAACACATTCAATCATGTAAATGAAAACGAATTCGTTTTATGTGTAAACACACACACACATAAATACACTCTCTGTAACTAATTTACAGCTATTAATCATTGAAACTAACACTTGTTCTTTATTTCTTAAATTTTTTTTGGTTACTTATCAACACATACACACACATACATATACATAAACATAAACATTTAGTTGTGTTTATTGTATATAACTCCCGAGCCTCTTATTTGTTAAACACTTGTTTGTATAACTTTGTGATAAAGTGTTTTTTTCGTGAGATAAGCTTCAATTTTCATGGCACGTAAATATTTTGTCAATAAACATTTTTTTAACGTTTCACCTGACGTTTGCATTTTATTATATTAACAAGAGAAATTTTTCTTTAACACTCCAAAAAATCCCATTCACTGTAATTAAAAAAATTTTTCTTCTCTAAAAAAAAATTATTATATTTTTATTTTTACAAATGGATTGAATTTTTTTTTATTATTTTCATATATGAAAAATTTTCTGTCGTATTTGTTTTTTTTTTCAAAGTTTTATTGGTAAGAGAAGGGATAGACAACACGTTCACACGGTGTTAACTCACGACTGCAACTGTGTCGGCCAATAGTTTATAATAAACAAACAACACCCAACCGATCAACCATTCAAGCAGACTGCAAAGCTAACAAACAACAACAACAACAACAACAATAATAATAATAATAAAAAAAAACTAGCCGAAGAACAACAAATTAACAAACCAACAACTAAGCCAGCCAGTAAGTCTTCTGCATTTATCGTTTTACCATAGTTTGTTATAGTCGAAGTTTCACATAGCAGGTAATTTTACTTAAGTCTCTTAAACACACACACACACACAAACACATACAGATGCACACAATCGAATACCATTGCTACTACAACTACAATTCCTATTAGTTAGTGATGATGGTGGTAATGGTGGTGGTAGTAATGGTTTTGTAGTACACACAGAATATTTTATTATTATTATTTGTTTGTATTGTTTGTGTTACAACAACAACAACAACAACAACAATAATAATAATATAAAAAAGTTTTATTTCGTGAGATTTATTTACGAAAAAGCAAATAAAAAAAAGCACAATATTTGACTGAGCCAAAATCGTAAATACCCTCCGCATTTACATAAAAATTGTTGGCGTGGCATTTACTTAATTCCTTAACCTTCTATGATTAATCTCTAATACCACAACTTTCAAGTTGAAAAAGATTTCGTGTAAATTGTGGGCATGTCTATTAACTGACCGCGCCCATATCGATAGATGGAGTAATAATAAATGTGTATACTAAATATCAACTTAATAGTTAAATATTTGTGGCAGATAAACAGATTTATGTCGTTTGCGGGCGTGGCTTTTGGCCGATCTTATACAATTTAAATAGCGATCTAACCTAAAACTGTTTATATAAAATATCAGCTCAATATCTCAAAATTTACAATTGTGAGAGTGCCAGCAACAGACGAACGGACGGACATTAATGTCTAGATCGCCTCAATTTCTCATGCCAATTAAGAATATATATACTTTTTATAGTCTCTGACATCTCCTTCTAGGCTTTGCAAAGGGAATGACAAACTTTGTATGCCCTTCTTTATTTTATGTGGAAGATATAAAAACAAAACATTATTCTAGCACAAAACACCAACAACTGGCGGTTGAATGTTCAATTCAGTTCAATCAATAATCAAGTTAATAGGAGCCAAAAAAAAAGTAAAAAAGAAAAAGGATTGGGGGAGGGATGGTATATTTATTTGTAGTGTTAGTTGCCGCTAAAAATTTTCCCATCAACTTTACTACTACTCCCGACTGTGTGTAGATTTATTGCATCCATACGAACATTTTGAGACGTTAATAATTGCCCGCTCATGAGTTCATTGCACTATCTATCACATTGTGGTATTATTCGTATTGCAGCAGCGTTCATTCAAATTAAAATGTTCTCAAGATATTTGTCATAAATCTAATGTTTTCATGATTTGACTTAAGTCGTATATAGTTGTGCTGTGGGTATATAATCCATAATGCAATACACACACACATACATATAAGCAATATTTCAACATTAGTTTTGGCAACTGTACGAATGTATATATGTTTATACCCTACACCACCAAGTGGTACAATGGGAAATGTCACAGCTACCTTTACTTATACTTATCATCGAGTTAATCAAGTCTGTCCGTCTGTCCTTGTATTTTTTATAATCATTTTGATAAAATTCAGAATAGAGATGCTTTTCCGGTCCATGGATGGATTAATTTTTAGGGCACCTCTCCACATAGCGCTCTATTTTGAAATTGAAAGTTTTTATATAAGGAAAATCCCCATTTTCTTAAATTTTCTATTAAAACTTAATGAAGAATAGTTAATTAGCTTAATAATTATTAAATGATTATAGATTAGAAGCCAGTCGGACCATTCACTCAACGCAATGCAACTAAAATTTAGCGTAAATTGTGGAACGCTCACAGTTTACAAGAAATCGTTTTCAGCGTAACACTAGACTTGCAAATTAATACGTAATACATACACTGTTAGAGAGCGTTATCATGTACCTGCCACGCCCACTATACAGAAGGTGGTGGAAGGGTATTTAATATTTGAACTAAGCATAATTGACTTAAATTAAATCAAATTTTCTTGTCATGTATGAGACAGATCGTTTTCTTCTTCTTCTTCTTCTTCTTCTTCTTCTTAACCATTTGTTTAATTGTTAATAAATCTTTACTCATATAACATAACATATACATACAGTATGCTCATTGCCATCTTATGCGCCAAAACACTCTTTTTTTTTCTTCTTCTCAAGTGATTGACTTTACTTGTTGTGTAGTTCACTCCTTCTCGTAGCTTATCACATACCCAACCATACGCACAGAAATACATGCATACGTATACTAGCTTTTTACATGTTGATGCTGTTTCTTGTTATTATTGTTATTGTTGTTTTTTTACTTCTTCTTCATCGTTTTGCTGTTAGTAGGTCAGTGGTGCTCTTCTTCATAATAATAATAATAATGACGATGATGATGACAATAATGATGTTGACTTGTTATTTGCTTACGCATTCACACACACATGTATGTTGTAAAGGTTTATTAAGATTGTTAAAGTTTTTAGAACCATTTCTGTGTGATTGCATTAATCGAACCATTTTCTAATTTTTGTTTATTTGTGGGCGTGTCTTTTTTTTAAATAAGAATCTTTACCAATAAATCACTCAAATTAGAAAACTAATGAAATTTGTAGATGTAGAGAATATTTACTTTAATAGGTGCACACGGATGGACGGACATGGCTATATAACAAATCAGAATTTATGCGCTGATAAAGAAGGTATTGTAAACGTTTTGACAAAGTGAATATATTTACGAAATTAAGGCGGTGAGGTGGACATATATGTATGTACTTAGCTAGTGTTGTTGTTATTGCTTGTTTGGTGTTGAATGGAACAATATAACAAATTATCTTATAAAGCTAACAAATCTTTACTTTAATCTCTATATTTCCTATACTTAGGTACTACATGGATAGATTCAGATAACAGTGGTATCCTACACCTATTCATATAAGTTTGTCATTAGGTTTGTAACACTCAAAAGGAGACGTCAAACTCTCACGGTCGTAAATTTTAAGATATTGAGTTGTCCAGACATTTCTGGTTTCTATACACTATTAAAATGGACAAAATCGATCAAGAGTCACGCCCACAATTGACAAAAGTCTATCTAACTACCACAAAAATTAAGCTAAACAGTTGAAATTTGGTATAAATTTATTTATAATTAGAGCATATATCGATTTGGTAAAAATGGGCATGGTCGAATAAGAGACATCCACGCCCACAATATATTAATTTATCAAAAATCTATTTGTGTGCCACAAAAATTTATCTATGAAGTTGGAATAATTTATTTATAGTTATCCGCTTCAATAATTTCGCAAAAGTGGGCGTGGTTGGATTAGGTAAACGCTCACACTTTACAAAAAAAAACTTTTTTTGTGCAGAATCCGGCGTGTAGGTTAAAATGTTTTATATATACTGTTAAAAACATAATGCCACGCCCACATTTTATAAATAGATTTAATATTTGGCCTGAGGGCAATTTGGATTCTTTTACTTGTGTGTGTCACATTATATAGGGTGTTACTTAAACGGATTAAATGCACAAGTACAATACATAACTATGATGTTATATGTACATCTAAACATCTAAACAAATAGACAGTGAAGAAGAAATTGTGGGAATCTTTAGAGGTTTTTCTTCCTCACATACTGGTACACGTTGAGTTACATCTGCTCACATACATAAATGTGTGTACATATAATACCACATAAAACATATAATAGAACGCTTAGGAAAACAAACACTTTTTGCAAATAAGAAATATTGTCATAATCAACTTCACCCGAGAGAGAGAGAGATTAGCATGAAGTTTGCACCACGTAACCCCCACGGAGTCCAGTATGTAAAGTTATAAATATTTTTTAGCAGTGTTTTAAAGCCTCTAAATATTTATATATGGTATATATGGTATATATGGTACACATCAAAGCTGCACCAGTTGGGTGGTCTCGAAGTTTTCGTTTTTTTTTATTTTGTTTCGTTTCTTTTCTTTTCTTTTCTTCATTTTCTGACTGAAAGTTGTTAATTTTTTATCATTAAAAAAGTCTGGCATTTGGCTCAAATGTGAAACGTATCTCCCCTCTCTGTCTGTCATGAATATTCGACGGCACAGCAAAGCAAACATTTACTCAAAGCAATGAGCATGAGGAGGCAATGGCTTCATCATCGTCACTGTTACAATCAAACTGGTTTTGTTTTTACTATTTATTTATTGTTGTTGCTTTATCTACAGCGGGTGTTTGTTCGTTTTTTTTATTTTATATTTTAAAGTCTTGGGAAATGATTGCGAAATTCATGTGGAAATTATATTTCCTTTACGACAATTCTGTGTCTTCCTTCTAGTTTGTTTTAATTTTTTTTTTTTCGTTTTTTTTGGCGCTTGTGTGAACCTAAAAGTGATCGTATCAACAGAATTGGTGACTGAAGTAATTGTTTGTAAGTTGTTGTTGTTGTTGTTGTTTTTTCATATTTCACATTCATTATTTTGTTGTGGGCAGTGTTGTGTTTTATGCAGCAAAATACGTTTTGCTTACTGTTTTTATTTTAATTTTTTTTTGTTGGCGCTGCCTGATGTTGGTTTTTTCCTCAACCTTACATGCTTGTGTTCTTGCTGCTGCCGCTGCTGCTGTTCACTGATGATTTGTGTGTCTGTCATATTGTATTTAAACGTTGACGTGATGTTTTTCTTTTTTGCAGGGTGTAGTGAAATAAGTGAAAGTACCATTTTCTTACGTTCGCAATTTGTAGGAAATTTATGAGACCGAAAAAATGACTGCTTCAGTTCATATACACATAACTAAATTAATATTAATATGGAGTTCTTTTTTCTCCTTAACCAATCGACGTCGCTATGTATTCCATTAATCATAAATAAATTAAATGATTTTTATATCAAGTGGGGCAACTTATTCACTCCTCAACCATACACCAGGCACTGCAACGTACAGCTGTTTAGACTTTTTGTTACAATTTTATGTATATATAAAGAAAATTAAAAAACATATACAAAATTATAAATAATACGAAAAAAGAAAATTAAATTAAAAAATTTAAAATTCATAATAAAAAATAAAATAATAATATAATAAACAAATAAAAAATTTAAAAATAATAGAAAAGGTTCAATATGGGCGTAACATGCATATAATTGCGATTTTTTAAAGTTAAATTAAAAACAGAATATATATAAAAAAAATAAAAATATATATTTTAGAAGGAATTAATGAAATAAATATGAATAAATAAAAAAATAAAAAATTATGACTTATACTAACCCTTGGTATGTACATTGTGGGCGTGGCATGTTAAAAAAACTAATACAATGCATTTCACCTAAAAGGTTGAATTCGGTATCAAAGAAATTTTTTTAATTGTGGGCGTGTCTGTTATACAATGATGGCCTTTTTCAGCACATTTATAACATACAATATATTCGTACTGTATGTTCCTATATTTGAATTGTAGGCGTTGTTCTTAATCGATTCATTCGGTCCTTGATCTGTACCGGATTTTTACAATCGACTTGCATTGAACGTCGTCTCTCTCTCTCTCTCTCTCTCTCTCTGCTGTTAATTGTTTCAATTTTGTACAATCTAACTAATAGCATCAATAGCTATTCTCGCGTAGCTTGTTTATCGTTATCGTTGTTGTTGTTGTTGTTGTTGTTGTTGTTCTTGTTTATTTTGTTGTCTTTCACATCAAAAATTTAGATTAATTCTTTGTACGATAAACAAGTGCTGACGCACTTGTTGTTGTCATGATGAAAAGCAAAACTGTTAAGTGAGAAGATATTGTACATATGTATATGTGCGTAACTTATTCATGATTTGTTGTCGCTTCGACAGCTATTTATGGTACTACATATAGTGATAGGATAGTGGTGTTGGTGGTGATTGTTAATGGCGAGATTTTTTTAATATTTTTTTTTTGCATTTTCTTGGTGGCTGTATGTGTATGGTATTTATTGGTATTAGTAGTAGTGTCATTATAAAATTTTCCTTGGTAAATTTAATAGGAACAATTACAAGAATAAAGGCAATAATAATAATAATAACAACAACAACATCAATGCAAAACAAGTAAAAAAAAAATTATCCGTATATCGTTTAGGCCAAATCGAAAATACCCTTATTGGGTATAGAAAAAATAAGGGCGTAGCTTACAACGCGCTCTAAGAAAAACAACAAAAACACAATACATTTTCACTAGCAGTTTTATAAGCTGGGAAACGAAATCTAACGTTGATTCCGCCCATTTTTTTCATTTGTTTCTTTTTTTTCATAACTAAAATCAACTTTGTACCTAATGATGAACAATATATTTTTATATTTTGTGTCCACTATCACCCCTTCACCTTTTTTTTTATTATTAATAATTAAGTAAACGTAATGCTCAACATAGTATACCTTTTTGTAATGCGTAGAGTGTAACACAATCACAACGTTTAACAATTAGCAATTAATTATGATTTAGTAGTTGGTAGTATTGTTGTTTTTACATAGAGTGGCTTAATGTTGTTGTTATTATCACCATCACAAATACTGTTGCAACGCGCTGTTGGTGAAAGTAGAACGTTTGTTATAAATATGCGAATTTACTTTTCTTGCTGTTGTATGAAAAAAAAAAAAAAAAATACAAAACAAAAAAAAAAATGAAAAACGATTTTTCATTGGAATCGATTTTCATGCATTTCAATTAGATGTCTATGCCGTTCCTTTGTGAATTTATTAATAAACGTTTTTATTTTACAGCACGTTTCTTAATACCGTTCAAATTTCGATGTTTATCATTTAGTGATTAATTTCGTTTATTAATGGGGTTCAAATGTGGTTAAGCTAGATTCTTTACATGAAAGTGTAAATTTCTGCTGCATCTGTGGGAAAAAGTTTTGCTTTTTTTGAAAATGCTTATCATCACCCTCATCTTTTATTATCTTAAAAAGGTGTCATTTTTTTACATTCTTGGTTCTTAAAAGCAGTTTTCTTTTTGAAATGACTTAAATCGGTTTAAAGTCATGCCCTCAATAAAAGAAACCATTTATTGAGATCAAAATAAAAGTGCCAAAGTTACTTTGGTTGAAATGTGAAAGAGTAGCATACGATGGCACAGTTGTAAAATTAAATTTTTATTAAATTTAACACTCACAAAATGAGAAAACCTAACTCTTCAATTTATCTTTTATACTTTATACGGATTCCTAAAAAAGAAATTGCTTGTCTTTCAGTTTTAGTTGCTCCAGAGAGTGCGGAATGTTATTTTCTTAGATTTTTTGGACTTATAAATTGTGCCAAATTTTAAATTCACGTATTTCTCAATAAATGCAATGATTTTAAATGAAATTTATAAGAATTTCGACTAAAGAAAAATATATAAATGTTCATATTATTCATAATCTAGCTTTTATTTCTTGTTTATACTTAAGTCTTGCTATCTTCACGTACATAAAAACATTTGTTCTTAAGTTAATCAGCTGTTTCTATTCACAGCTGTTAATATATTTTTGTGTCGTGGAAAAAGGTTTTTTGGATTCTGAAGAAAAAATAAAATGGATTTGGATTCTGAACGGATATTAAAATTGATATTTCCTCAAGGCTTGCCAGGTAAATAATAACATTGTACGTTATTATAATGCTCATAATAATATTATTTGCATAAAGAAAGCTTACGGGATAATAGCGAACTGGTTAGCTACCTAAATAAGTTGGGTTCTTGCAAAGTTGAACAATTAAAAAAAGAACAAACACGACTGCATGAAGAGACTGAAAGTGTCGTGGAGCAGACACAAGATTTGGCAATTTCTAATTTTAAAACATTTATACGTACCGCTGAGAATTCACGTTCAATTTATAGTGAATTTAAAAATGCTGAAATCCAAGTAGAAACGCTATTGGAAAAATTGCCTCAACTAAGTAATACATGTGAGGATTTTCTTAAAGAATCTGATGCAATAATTGAAGCGAAACGTATGAATAGCGTAACGTTAAAAAAAAATGCTCAATTATTGGAAATATTAGAATTGTCGCAACTCATGGAGCGTTGTTTACGGGAGGGACGTTACGAGGAAGCCTTAGAGTTGGCTAGTTATGTACAAAAAATGGGTGAAAATCAAAGCAGTATTCCCGTAATTAAGGTGAATTGAGATAAAATTAGAAAGCAGGTGAAAAGAAAAATAAATAATTTTTATGTAGAGTATTGTGCACTCTGTGGGGTCTTTATGGCATACCATGCTGGTACAATTGGTTGCCCAGCTGCGCATGGACTTACAATTACCCAAGTGTTTACAAATTGTTGGTTATTTAAGACGTATGCAAGCCTTTGGTACAAACGAATTGAAATTGAAGTTTCTTCAAGCTCGCAACACCTGGTTGATGAGCACATTAAAGGCTATACCAACCGATGATGGTGAGAATATTTGTTTAAAATTAATTAATATGATTATGGAATGTTTTGTATTACTTTAAAAGCTCGCCAACATTTGACCAAAACCATTGAAGTGACACGCATAAATCTATTTAATATCATTACTCAGTATAAGGCTATATTTCCCGAGGATGCTAACGAGGAGACAGACTCAAACTTAATTATTGAAACGCAACGGCAATCATTGGAAAATGTAAGCTGTGAAGGAGATCGTCTTTTTCAATTGTGGCTGCATGAAAAGGTTGGCTTGGCCGGCTTACCTAAAATTGAATGAAAGCATATTTTTTTATATCTTATATGTTGTTTTTAGATTAAGGAGTTTTTGGCAACATTGGAATCAGATTTGGAACGTGGAGTTTTCACTTTTGACACCATTTTAGGTCAGTGCATGTATTTTGGTTTATCGTTTGGTCGCGTCGGGGCTGATTTTCGCGTTTTAATGGCACCCATATTTGTTAAGGTGATGAGGAAAAGTTTCGTAAAAAATATCAAAACAACGAATGAAACGTTTGAAAAAGAAATGGAGAAATACACATTAATTAACAAACTAGTGGTGCATGCACGTTCAAATAATTGGTCAATGGGGGCTGAGCCGATTTCAAATGAATCGGACTCCTATGCACCGCCAGAAACTTTATTAGATTTTCATCCTTTGGCTATTCTATGTAATGGTTATCTTAATGTTTTAAATGATTTGCGTTTATGTGCACCCATCGCTTTGGCCAATGACGTAACATTAAGTTTACAGCATTCTTTGGAAATGGTAGCTCGTCGTTTATTAGCTTTTTATCGGCAAGAACAGCAAGCATTTACAACGGGCGAAAGGGAAACATTTGCAAAATTATGCCATTGTTTTGCTTACGATCTATTGCCGTATATGCAAAGATGCATACACGCAGTATTTACACCCACTGCATTGAGCAGTCATTTGGGTGTAAGTTTGAAAGCTTTAGAGGAGGATACTAAAATAACTTATCTACAACAGAATGACATTTTATCACATGTACAATCCATTTTATTATTTTAACAATATTTTGGTTTAAAAAAATATTATAAAATATATAATGTAAATTTTTTTTTTATAAAAATCATTTTTCTATTACAATTTTATGTAAAATTTTTCGTTATTTAACATCATATTAAAGTTATTAAATTAAAAAAAAAAAGCCTTACTCAATAGATCACAATATTGAAATACAATTGAAAAGCAGAGGAAAGTAAAGCAAAGCAAAGGAAAGAAAAGAAAATGAGCATTTTTGTTCATTTATATGATTTTGTGTCTATCGGCTGCTAATTTATTGGTATAATTACTAAATGACCAAAAGGGGAGTTTTATTATACCAGCTGTAAAAATGATGACCAAAGCACGGTAACAGAGAAATACTCCACATAAACATCAACACACCTCTTTGTCATCTCTGTCTTTCTTTCTATATATATGTAGTTAATAAAATACTGTAAAAATGGTACAAATATAGTCAAACACATATATGTGTATGTGTTTAATCGATTTGACCACTTTGTTTCTATAGGATTTAGAGGCCATTATATTTGTTGTATGTATTTGTGTGCTTATGCTTGAATAAATGAGCATGTCCCTTGCGCTGGATATTCATTTGGCTAATTTTTCGTTCTTAATTGTAATTCATAAATTACATTATCCTCTCCTTTCAAAATTTTTTCTTTTTCTTTCGCTTTTTGGTTTGTTTTGTTTTGTTTGTGCGGGGATTAATTTATGTTTTTCCACTTGTGATTATATGTACGTTTCATTATATATAAGCAAAAAATAAATGAATACTTTAATAATAATAAAGTAGAAAAAATGTGAAAAATGTGTAAAAGTGAAAAATTTTTGTGATCATTTTTTGGAAAGATGTGTTTCTTCGATATATGTAAATGGCATAACAAATTTAGTATATATCTTACAATAAATTGTAATTTATAGTGATCATATTTAATTTGAAATAACCAACACATAGCTTATGACGTTCTATAAATCAAGCTCTTTTCTATGACACCCATATTGTATATATTATGAAAAATGGTAATTTAGCATATTTGGGTGGCCGCCATATTGGATTTAGTATAAAGTCTCGTAGTTCGTTACATTAAATTTTTCAATTGTTTTAATTTCACATGAATTGTAAAAAAAAATCCTTCAATCCGCCATCTTTTTGTATATAAATTGTCGAAATTTTGTAAAAGTATTCTACACGTCAGCCTTTTGTCGTTTGATACCCATATTGATTAGGTTAGGATGAATAGTCATTCATCATCATCTTTGAATGGCCGCCATATTGGATTTAACAAGTTATCACTTGGTTTATGACCTTCCACTCATCAAGCTCTCTATTATGACACCCATATTGAATAGATTGTAAAGAATGATAGTTTAGCTTATTTGAATGACCGCCATATTGAATTTAATGAGATGTGTTTTCGTTTAAGACATTCTACTTGTCCAGCCCTCTCATTTGACATCCATATTGTATAGATTAGAAGGATATAACCAATCCACCTTTATGTGGCTTCCTTTATTTTTTGGGCATAATTCCAATATGATAAGATATACCAATATGTACATACATCGTATTTAAAGAAAATGGTAAAGATTTTTTTGGAAAAATTGTTAAACCTGCAAAGAGGTAAAAGACATGTATGTATGTATGTACTTCGTATATATGAGTATGTACACGAATTGATATCCAAACATAAAGCGATATTCATTTGTATTTGAATTTGTATTAATAAAGTAGTTGGCTACATTGAAAATCAGCCAACGGAAAGAAGAACAAGTAATAACAATAAATAAATATAATGCTTAAAACTATATAATAATCAGTAGAGTAAACTTAAAATAACCGGAACCAGCTTCCACAACAACAACAACACCCACTGAAACTTACTGGAATAACTAATGGAACTGAAACCAAAAATAATTAATAATATTGCTTAAAGTAAGTTGACTTGAATAAAATTAAAATTTAATAAAAATTAATATTAATTATTAATTAGAAGTAAAAAGAAAATTACAATAATTAGATGTTACAAAAAAAAAATATATACATATAAGTAAAATAGCAAAAAAAAAAAAAAATATTACAGTACAATATAGGAATATAATATTACAGTCACATACATTTACAAGATAAAGTATACATTCCGCACGCATATGACTGCAACAAGTACATCACATACGTAGAAAATAGACAGATAGTACACAGATCAGCCTGGCAACCCAACAGCTAACATATTTTTCTTAATAATGGCAAATGATTCAATTGCTTCATCAAAGCGATGAACATTTTCGTTATATAGTTTACAAAGCGACCGAAATGGATCAAACAATTCGTAATTTGTGCGACAAAGCGATAATCTTATTGGAATAAAGTTACGAGACACTCTACCAGGAACGTTAAAGTTAATACAATTCAAAAGATATGGTGAGCAAACAACACCGCGATTTATTTTACAATGAAAAGTACGCTTAACATATCACGCCTGTTCTTTAGTGAAGGCAAACCTATAAGCATAAGCCTATTTTCATAACCTTCCACCTGGAAGTAATCTGTTACGATCCCACCCCAGTCCACGTAAAGCAAATATGAAAAAGTCTTTTTGCACTGATTCTAAACGGTCAATATAACATTGATACATATGAGCCCAGACAACAACACACTATTCCAATGTCGGCCTAACCAAGGATGAAAAAAGCCTTTTGCAAATGTACGGATCATTAAATTCTCTTGACCACCTTTTGATAAATCCTAACAGCGACATGGCATCAATATGGCCATTAAATTTAAGTTTCGAATCAAAGACAACACCCAAATCTTTGAAAAAATTTACATTTTCTAAAACATAATCACGTATTGAATAAGATGTATGAATACGAGATATCCAATGGAATGACAATTTCTTACATTTCTTCAAGTTTTTTCACACCACTTGTTAATACTCAATAAGTCAAGTTGAAGTAATTCCGCACCATTATTAGAATCAAATGATTTGTATACCTTAACATCATCAGCAAACATAAGAACCTTGGAAAAGTTTACACTTAAAGGAAGATCATTAACGAATATTAAAAATAATAGAGGACCCAAATGACTTCCTTGTGGCACATCTGATGAAACATGAATTTGTCGATTAGATAGATAGCTTCCAAACCATGTTAACAAATATTTAGGAAAACCCAATCGTTGTAGCTTATACAAAAGATGATTATGATTAACTCTATCAAAAGCTTTAGAGAAATCCAATTAAATCACATCAGTTTGTTTATGCAAAGAAAATGCTGAAGAAATATGACAAGTAAGTTCAAGTAAATTGGAAGACGTGGATCTACCCTTCGAAAAGTCATGCTGATAAGGAGTGATAATAGATGTTAATGGTGGTGATAGCCTTTCTACAAGAAGAAGTTCAAAGAGTTTGGACAATACACTAAATTTAGCTATTCCCCTATAATTCTCAATGTTATCCGTAGCACCATTTTTATATAAAGGAGTAATTAAGCAAGATTTCCAAGCAGTAGGAAAATAAGCCTTTTCAAGAGATTTATTGAACAATGGTGCTAAGGGAGCACTAAGTATATCTGCACAATTTCGTAATACACAAGAAGGTATACCATCTGGGCCCGGAATATTAGAATATTTAACACGAGAAAAAGCCTCATAAATATCAATTTCAGAAAATGAAATAAATGGAAATAGATCAAAGGAATCTATTAAGTATTGGTACATGTCACTTTGAATATTCGACACAATTGGGACCGGAACAGATATAGCCATAAAAAGATTGTTATAAATAGCTGATAACGAATCATCAATATCATCAAAATTAAGGTTCCATTGCAATTCTAATAAGACATGTCTAAGATGATCAAAATTGGTATATCGGTAATTAAATTTATTGACATTACTCATAGCTTTTTTATGATTGATAGTAATATTTTTAAATGTAATAAGCAAAGTTGGATAATACTTGTCCTCAGGATGAACAAATGGGTCAACACGACAAATTTCAGTATCTATATCACTATAGAAAACTAAATCTAACAATTTATTATTTATGTTCGGAATGTTATTAAGCTGATACAAACATAAGACGCAGATTTCCATAAAAAATGGATCAAATAACTGAGAATAATCAGATGGAATAAAATAACCAAGATCTCCATCAAGAGTCCAACGAACGTTTGGTAGATTAAAGTCACCCAGTACTAATATGGAGACACAGGGCTTAAGACCTAATGCAACTGATTTAATAAAATGTAAATGTTTTAAATAAATTGACAATTCAGAACACGGAGGAATATAAGATGATGTTGTATATAAATCGACATTATTTAATCTAATTTGCACCATTTTTAGAAATTCTATCATTTCTATAAATGTGATAATCAGGACTTAAAACTTCAGCATCGAAAATCCCCGGCTTCAGCCAAGTTTCTGTTAAGACAACAACATGATAATCACAGTCAATAGATTTTAATCAGTATTTTGCAATTTAGTATTTAGGTCTCGGACATTTTAATAAAGTACTGTAAGATTATTATTTAGTTTTTTGGTAAATCAGAAGGGACATTATGTTCATTATATATTTCATAACAGCTTCGGTTGTTGTATTTGCTGCCAGGCGTGATAAGAAGATAGCTTTCCGTGCCGGAACAACAATGAAATCATCATCAGATATAACAGGTGCCACCGTTGAAACATTCGGAATATTATCATTTAGATTTACATGGGATGAACCAATATTATTAACAACTGATCCATTCGAAGTAGGATTAAGAATAGAAGTTGTAATATTATTAGTACTAGGTACATCCACAGACCAGATGCAAGATACTGACTGATTGGAGTTAGAATCAACTGAACCATTATGCTTATTAGACATTACATTATCATTATCACCACTCACTGGAGGGTAAACAACAATAGATGGCACGTTATGAAGATTCTCTGTATTGGTCATCAATGGTATATCAACTGAACCTTCATTTGATGCCATCGATGCCATAGTCGGTGATGTACCATAAGGTGAAAGCAAATCATGAGAATGACTTGAAACATTTACCGATAAAGTCGAACCGCGATCAGATAAAATTAGTGACCTATTAGTATTAATACCCACATTCGATGATTCTAAGACTTTACATTTATTAAAATGGTCTTGAAGCAATAAAAATTTATTCAGCAATTTTTTAAAGTCTTTTGACAATTCATTAAAATTAAGTTGGGTATGTTTAAATAACTTAAAGAAATCCAGGTCAATTTCACGGCATTTACGACGACCTTTAGCTCTATTTGAAATTTGGTCAAATTGCCGACCATTAAAACCAGCACACTTGGCATGAAAAGCAGAATCGCATAACCAACAATACAAATATTTATCATCGATAACTTTACAAGATGAATAAGTACAAATTTTCAAGTCATCATCCTCCATCATTCAATTATTAGGATCCTTTACAATAAAAGATTAAGTACACAATAATCAACAAAAGTATAAAGAAAATGAAGAAAATAAAAGGTGTACTTTTTAGGAGTACTTTATATATTAGTTACAAATATTTGTATGTTAATGAAAAATCTCGATCACTGTTAATGAAAAATCTTAACAGAGCCTGCAACGGCTACAGGTAGAGCCCAAAAGTATGCACGAAAGATCACTATTTTATGCCGATTAACATAAAACAGTGCAGAGCTGTATAAATGACTAAGGAAAACAGCATATAAAGAAAATGACAAAATATAAGAGGAGAGTGCGAAAATAGGACCAAATCAAATTTTTCTGCGGTAAACGCAATTTAACCAACCAATTTATATGTACCAAAACACACACACACATATATGCATATACGAGATATGTTTATGTAATTTTTCTTTTTGTGGGTTAAATGGTTGATTTAGATTTTTTGAAGCCACCAAGCTTCAAGGATGTGACTAACGGCAAACCAATGCACCCACCCTCATACACACACATACATACATATAATGCAATACATACGCACTCGAATTGCAAACGAAAAAATCCTGTGCAGTGGTGGCAGTTAGCCTTCATAATATTACAAATTGGTGGAGAGGTGGATTTGATGCTTTTAAGTCTACCACTAAATACAAACGAAAGCACTCAAACATAGTTAAACGTATGGCCTACACACACACACACACACACACACACACAAACACTGAACACTTATGCCCAAGTATGCAAATGTACACATTGCACTAGTACAGCCACTCATGATTGGGAACATAACCCTCGTTACACTCAATGCATGTGCAAGCGTGTGTGTGTGTTGCGTGGAGAAAACCGAATGCAAAATAAAGCTATACAGTTCTCTCCTACATATCTACCCGCACACAAGCACACCAGCCTGTACACGTAAATTCATTCAAATGAATGTACGGCCGGTCGGCCGTATTGATGCGACTGTCTATGGTATGGAATGTAATGTGTGCCTCTAACATGGTATTCTCATGAAATTCGCATCAAATCAAAATCGGCCTTTTTCGGTTGGAAAAATCCTCTTTAAAATATTTCGTTTTTGTTGTTGTTTTGTTTTTTTCCGGTGATTCTCTGATGATACTTTTTTGCCGGTAGCAATACCAATCAATATCAATAGTAATGGTCAGTTGCATATGCACACACACACATATATACATACATGCACCTGCCGCTTGATTATCTGTTTGTGTTAAGCGTTGGTGTGAGTGTGGTGTGATCAACGTACGGTACACACAGTTTATATGGTTTTGTTGCTTGTGAATCAAACTCTCTGGCAATTCAAATGGAATTTCGGATTTTGATTGCGTACACGCACACTTCCATACACGTATACATGTGTGTGTGTGTGTAGATTTTGTGGTATTTTTTTAAAAGCACTTTTACTACGTACACACACACACCAACACAACCGATAAATTGTATGCAATATTATATATATCTGTGTGTGTGTGTGTGTGCGTGTGTGTGTGTGTTTGTATGTATTCTAGTATTAATGTGAGTATCCGTGATGCAATAAAAGTCGGAAAATTTTCTGCTCAAATTCGCACTCTAGCAATTGCAATTGCGTACCAAGTGTTATTGTTGCTGTTGTTGTTGTTATTGTTATTGTTATTTGAAAATGCATTTCAATATTCATCTGTACATACATATACATACATACAAATTGCGTTTTAGTATTTTATGTACCCATTTGATTGATTGGGTTCAGGTTGCAGTTTTTCTTTGTTTCTCTCTTTTAGTGCTTTACACAACGCACCGCACCGCACCGCACCGCACCGCACCGCACTGCACTGCACTGCACTGCACTACACTATACCACATCACTCCATTCTTTACCATCTACCCTCAATCAATGGAAAATAGATATGTGTGCAGTGTAGGTAGCAGTGTGTATATGAGTGTAATAGAATGCTAACTTTAGTGAGACCCTTATCACATTTTAGGTCAATACTGCTTTTGAAAGTTTTTGCCCTACGACCATTATCATTGTCGGGGAGAACGATCTCTTCAATAGCATTGACTCTAATATGGAATTTGTATACCCTACCTTGACTGTAGTAATAAAGTCTCTCATTCCATTTGCAAAATTTCAAAATAGGAGCCTCACACACCTTACGAAATAGAATCTCAGTCAATTTAAATATGTCCATCCGTCTGTCCGTATGTCGTTCAGCATTTTAGCATATTTTCTAAAACAAAATATTCTTATTATTGAGTGTTCCTATATAAAATTGAGCAAAATTGCTCAAGTGCCACGCCCACAATCGAAAAAATCTTTCCAAGCCATGACAAATAAAATAGGAAAGAAAACTAAATTTGGTTTAGGCCAAATCTCTTCATCTTTATACAAACGGTGGGCGTGGCAGGTATATGATAAAGCCCTCTAGTAGCGTATATATCACCTTTCCTTTTCATAAGTTTAAGAATATCTTAGGTAGGAAGGTAGGTGTTAACAACTTTACTTTACTTACGCGCACATCGACAAGTCCACTTATAGATTTATGCACCCATGTACCCATATACACTATGCTGTTTCTAATGTTGTTTTTGTTATTGTTGTTGTACTTTGTACATTGTAACCAGTATGCGTATGATGGTTTTTTTTTGTTTCTTTTGCCGTTTAATTCAAAACAAATTTGATTTGAGTTAACCTGAAAAAGCTGATTTACACAAATAGATGGAAATTGTTTTTTCTATTCAGTGCCGAGTATTGTAGGAGTATTGTACTTGGACAAAGTGTTGAGGTCAAAGGTATTAAAAGTTGTACAAAGTGTTTGAAGCATGAAAATGTATGTGCGTCCGTCCATGTGCCTAAATGTCTGCATTAAATATTCTCCAGTAAAAAAAACAAACCAAACGGAGATATCAGCTTGAAAACTAAGCACATTTTTATAAAATTTGGTACAATTTGGATTGATGGACACACGAATTTCATATTTATTTATAACAACAAGTAAAAATGTCAAGCCAGGCTATTTATTATCCTACACCTCAAATTAAGCTACAATTAGTTTAATGGCATCAGTAAACTGAGAGTCCTTGCCATTTAAGTCTATTCGTGAAATATCATTATATAGGAAGGGGCTCTAAAACTAATGCGATTGGGTTACAATTTGTTGCAGCCAATTATTGAGCCAATTAACTATTCTTTACGAAATGTGGTGAAAATATATTAAAAATTGCGAATTTTTGCCATATAAAGACATCTTTTCATATCAGAACCTTATATGGGGAGGAGTTTTAAAAATGGCTTAATCCAAACCATTTTCTAAAAGGTTATTTTTTGAGCCAATACATGTCCTTGTAACGAATTTCATCGAAATATATCCAAAAATGCGTCCTGTAGCTTAAGCAGAAATTTACTTGGACAGATGGACAGATATGATTAAATCGTTTTAGATTTAACTTAATATACTTTTTACCACAAGTGTTGCACGATATACAAAAAAGCATTGCTTACGCCCACTACCACAGGGAGCTCGTATCCTAACACAACAATTATGATTAATTTTTTTTTTTTTTTGTGAATAAAGTGAAAGAAATGTACAAAAATTTTCAAAATTATATCAATTACGCCCCTTACAAAATATTAAGTGGGCGTGTAAAAATGTTTTTTTTTTATTATCACAATTAAAAAAAAAAATGATAATAAAAATTTATGACCATGCCCACTTTCCAAAAAAGAAAAATTTAAAATAAACAAATTTTGAGTACCATACTTATAGAGGTTTGCAAAATATGCAAGATCTAACCCTTTTTTTTACTTGCTTTACTTCTCCTACTCTACCCGCTTCTCTCATCAAATCAGTACAAATAAATTTCTTTTTATGTTTGTTTGTGTTTATGCGAGGTGTTTGGGAAAGGAGGGGGTTATTCCTAAATCGCAATAACAAAACACCCAAAGGGCCTTCTTTTTTGTGCGAGTGTCATAGAAGAGAATAGATGGCTTAAGGGGGAGAGTGGGGAGAAAGGAGTTGGGTTGTGTATTTTGTGTATGGTTTCACAGTGTTGTTGTTGTTGTTTATATAATGCATTCAGCACTTTCTAACACTTGCATTTATTTTACACATTCTGTTCATTTGTTCATTCATTGATTTATTCATTCATTCAGTTATTCAGTTTGTTGCAACAGCAGTGGCGTCCTTTCATCCACTGTGTAGAGTGTTTATAAATAGTTTCTGTCTTTCCCCTTTCACACACACACACACACACACACCTTACATATACATATAACTCTAAACGAATTTGTTGGCATTTCTATTTACAGTTTTACAACAACAATACAGGTTTTTAACTACTAGCTTATCCAGCATAAAACTAATAGTGAAATAAATTGAAATATTAATTATTCAAAAAAAAAAAAAAAAAAAAAGAAAATATCCTTTTCTGCCGCCTGTTGATACATAAATAATTTCACTTGTTTGTTACCATAAATTGTGTGTCGTTATACCCTACATGTAACATACTTGTAAGATACTTCGCAATTAAAATTTGAATCGAATTATCCAGGTCCGTTTGTCTATTAGTGGTATTTTTTTGAAATATTTTAATGAAATTCGGTTCAAAGAAAAACTCAATTAAAAATGGGCCGAATGTGGGACCATTTTTAGAAGGAATTTTTCATTATGCCACAAAAAATTACTTTCCCCCGACTGACTGACACTCACTTTACTAAGTGCTTACCCAGCTGATTCTTCAATTACAAGGAAATCAAAAAAATGTGATCTAAGCTCAGCAATAAACCAAAAAAGAGTATATAAAGGACTAAGGAAATGGAAAATATCAATAAAATGAAATGAAAGCATGAAGAATTCTATTAAATTTAAATTTATAACAGGGGCGAAAAAAAAAACAAGAATTTGGCCAAATCTTAAATATCCTACACATCTACATACAAATAATAGGCGTGGCTGGGGTCTCATTACACCCTTTAAAACTGCACTACAACGTCTCAACTTACGTGGTGGATTATGTGCAAAATAGGTTTTTTTGCAAATCTGTTATTCGACCACGTCCATTTTTGATATATAGAAGATTGCTATAATTCAAAATGTATGGACAACATTTCATTTTAGTAGCTCAACATTTGTGCTTGTTTGAAATTTTTATGCTGATCCAGAATATATATACTAGGGTAAAGTCTGTGACTTGTCTTGCTGGGTTTTGCAAACAGATTGACAAACTTAGAATGCCGCTCAACTTATGTTGAGGTTATACAAATATAATCAATATGAGAGAGTTTCTGGTGAATAGTTTTTTTTTTTCTACGTTTTTGTGAAGCATTTTTACCAACACCTAGAAATATAACATAATGCCGGAATATGTAAATTGACAAACAAATCACTTCAAGTGTTTCTTACACGATTATATGTGATGAGAATACGCCTTTAGGGAATTTTCAATTTTTTCTTCCATATAGTGTATGGCTCGCAGGGATTTTTTTTATGGTTAAATCGAATAAAAATTTGGTTTTCATTTTTTATGAAAGGGTGCTGTAAAGAAAGTAGCAAAAAAGTCTATAAAGTAATTTTATTAGCTATTCAAACAAGTTTTGAAATGAATACGTAAGTAAGTGAGACAATAACTGCTTTTGGGCATAAAGCACTTGTAAAGACGTACTTGGCTGTACCAAGTAGTAAGAGATTTTTTTCAAAAGGCAACAATAGCTGTCATATTTTTTTTTTATATTTAAACATTAGCGGGGAGGGGACTAGCCCTTGGCTGTTAATGATATTGATGAAAGTTAAAAGTGTCATGCCTCAATGACTTCAGGTTATACATTTCACATGTTCTAATGTACAAATGTGTGCCCTTTTATTTGCAAATACATACAATAGTTTAAAATTATTATTTACGAGGGCAGTTCCAGAATTATATATAAATTTTTGTGAAAAATAAATCGTTATTTGCCCGTGTGTTAGTTTCTTCCCTATGTATAAAAAAAGTAAAAATGGGTTAAAACCACGCCCAGAATTCACAAAAATCTCTCACAATAACAAAAATTAAACTTTCAAGTTGAAAAATCTGATAATTTTATATCAAAACAAACACGCCCAAAATTTATAATAATTTTTCGTTGGAATTTCATGTCAAATAATTAACATTTAAAAAAAAAAAAACCAATGAAAATGATACTCAAGCCCGGCCATTTAATAAGCTACCCTAGCTTTCTCAATTATGCTACAATTAGTTTAATGGCATCAGTGAATTCAGAGTCCTTGCCATTTAAGTCTATTCGTGAAATATCATTATATAGGAAGGGGCTCTAAAACTAATGCGATTGGGTTACAATTTGTTGCAGCCAATTATTGAGCCAATTAACTATTCTTTACGAAATTCGGTGAAAAAATATTAAAAATTGCGAATTTTTGCCATATAAAGATATCTTTTCATATCAGAACCTTATATGGGGAGGGGTTCTAAAAACAGTCCGATTGGTTTATTTTGAATGATGTTTCTTTCTACGCCAAGACATGTCCTTGTATCAAATTTCATTGAAATATCTCCAAATATGCATCCTGTAGCTTAAGCAGAAATTTACATGGACAGACGGACAGATATGCTTAAATTGGTTTAGGACAAATTTCGTCTTTTTACTTAATAATGAAGAAAAGCAAAAAAGAAAAAAAAGAAAAAAAAAAATAGACAGACGTAAGGACATCCATTAAAAAAAAGTGTTTACTTATCGATGAGAAATGATCTGCTTGTCATAGATTATACATAGAAAGGCTTTAAAAATTACAAATCCATGCTTTATCATAAATTCTCCGTCTCTGTCTTGTTGACATTCCACATGGTGAAGCATTTCTATTAAAGATTTGAAACAAGTCCCTTTGCTCTGGATTTTGTTATTTAAATATTAAATCCAACATTGTATGGCACAGCTTTCATAAAAACTTCATAGCCTTATATTGATGCTGTTGGTTCGAATTTTCCTTTGGTGTTGTTGTTGTTATCATACCGCAAACTACAAAGTTTTTTATATACTTTTCTCTTTAGTTTTTTTTTGGTATTTTTTTATTACAATATATATTTTTTTTTCCTATAGATGTATGTGTATATGCATCTACCTTAGCACATAGATACGTTTTTATAATAATATTATATATTGACGCGGACCAATAACCGATGACTTGACTGCTGGATATCAAACTTAGGTAAAATGCTATTGGTTAGTAGTTGGGCAGCACGAGCAAAGAGACAGAGTGAGAGAAGGAGAGAGTGAAAGGAAACTTCAAGACAAACCAGCATAAAAAAAAAAGTAATAAAATAATTTTTTTTTTTATTTTTTATAAATTTCAAATAGGATTCATACATATTTTTCTTCCGTTATTTTACGGTCAGTTATTGTATTTGTATCTGTATTATGAAATTGAAAGAAAAACAAGTAAGAAAAGCAAAATACACACGGACATACATGTCTAGATCGACTCAGTTTTTGGCGCTGATTAAGAATGTATATCTCTGACGCCTCTTTAATATACCCCCCATCGTATGTGGAGGGTAAACTGTATTTTATTTTGAACTATTTTGAACTATTATATAAGATTTAATCTTTGCATACATTTTGTAGCAGTAAAGGCTGCAATCTTTTTTTTTTCCAAAAAAAAAAAAATTTTCAATAAAAATTATTTTGTTTGCAACTGTCAGAAGAAAGCTTCGAAATCCTATAAAGAATACAAATTTTTTTATTAGAATCAAGATCTGTGTCGATCTAATCATATCCCTCTGTATGGTCGCGTATCTGTTAGTCGGTGTTCAAACATTTAGGGTCGCAAAAAGTACATATGAAGCTTTAATTTAATTCCTTAGTCCCAGAAAAAAGGTTAACAGAGGTTCAACCGGTTGAGAGTCCCGACCATAAAAAATTGAGAAATTCAGTTGCATTTTGATTTCTCAGTCCAAGCAAAAAGGTTACTATTTAAAAAAGATACAATCAGTTGACAGCCACGCCCATAAAAATTTATCATAGACCCAAAAATAGGTAGAGGACTCAATTGCTTTCACATTACGTCCATCGGTGTAATGGAGCAGCGCCAAAATTATTGTAGAGTCTCCCAGTCGTTTAGTAGACTGTCCATAAGCGTTACTTCTGTTCGTTATGCTTCAATGTTTCGTCCATTTTATGTTTAAGCATTTATCATAATGTTTTATCTACCAATTTATTTTCACTTCGCCCTTTGTACTACAAACCAATGACTGCCAGCCACTGTTGTATGATTGGATTTGGATGCAAGACTACAACTTGAAATGCTTTCTTCTACCATGTACAGGTATCAACCCAGACTAGCCGTTAAACCTTGTACAGTTTTATACTTGAATATATAAAATTATCAATTTATATGTGGGAGTGGGCTCACAGTCCTGTGTGTACACATACTTATATTTTACAGTCTAAGTGGGAAGTGCTACATTATGTACGTGCAGTATGAAGGTGGTTATAAAAATATTTCATTTTATTTACTTTTTTTTGCTATGAGATATTCGTTGCTTTTGTTTTCCTTTTGCTACATACATCTTTGTTGACGTTAGTTTTTATTTTTTTGCGTTTTCTTTATCCAACATTACCTTTTAGTTTGATATCTAACAATAAATTATAGCAGCAGCAGCAGGAGCCGTTTTTTATACCCTTCATATAACATGGGTGATAATATTAAATTTGTCATAACAATTGCAACACCTAAATGAAAGCGTCAGAGACCCTACAAACCGCTTCATGATCAGCATCAAAAACTCAGTCTAGATATGTATGGTATGTCCATCCGTCCGTGTGACTATCTGTTGTTTGCATAGCCCCGGTCGTAAATTTTGAGATATTGAGCTGAAATTTTCTACAGACACTTTTTGCACAAAGATTGCTATTTATACTGAGCAAAATTGATTAAGAGTCACGCCCACAATTGACATAAATCTATTTGCTACAAAAATTGACCTATAAACTTGAAATTTGGTACATGTATCTATACTTATCCTATCTCTAAAAGTGCCAAAAATTGGCATGGTCAGTTAATACACACGCCTATAAATTATAAAAAACCATACTCAGGGTAAAACTTGACTTGCCAGCTGATGAGTAATACAAACGCTATAAGAAGGCGTAATCATATACCTGCCACGCCCTTTGTTTATATGTAGATGAGGAGGGCATTTAAGATTTGGTTTAAACCAAATTTAGTTTTATTACTTCTTTTGTTGTTGTTGTTATTTTCCCATTTTCCTTTACTATCTCGTCTGCACTATATATCATTTTGTTTAGTTCTTTTTCTTTGTTTTTTTTTCAGCATTATAATCGTATTGCTTTTGTCCTTTTACTCTTTATCTACAACTTGATTAAGTTAAGTTGGTTGGGTATTATTCTTTCATTTTTTTTGTTAACTCCTTTTCCTTTTTTTGACCATTTTCATAATTTCTATTTTACCACCTTATCTTCATTTGGCTTACACAATGTTAGTCCACACCAACTTATTCATTCACTTACTTACAATACTTACCAACACTCTACTTATTCACACCTCCTTCTCTCTCTCTCTCTCTCACTTTGTCTATCTCCTGCGGTGGTAATGCGGAAGATGGTCATTTTTCAGCATTTTCTGCACGTTTTTCATATTGTATGAATGAATATGTACTTTTAGTAAGTGTGTGTGTGGGTTACCCACTCTACCAACTTTATCACTTCCTTATTTTCCACTACTTTTCCATTTTCATTTTAAGGACAAATGAAAAATTGCGCGTTTCCTTTAACCGTCCAACTTTCAACTGGACGCACCAATACGTACAACATTTATAATATACTTTTATTGTTATATGTTTGGTTATAGAATATAAATACAGTATAGCATATAGTTTGGCGTCAGTTGTATATACTTCTTTATAGTCTACATGCGGGCACAGTATGTGAGCTTATTCATATTAATTTTTCTTATGCCTTCTTAAGTGTTTACTGACAAATATGGTTAAAACTATTGAAATTGTTGAAAGTGACGTAAGTCTACTATTTTAAAAAATATCAAAATTGAGAAAAGTCATGAAGAAATATAATTATTAATATAGTTGAAGAAATTATTAGTATTCCAAAAATGGTTTTGGGTCACTTTCAAAATAAATCATTCTCCTTTGCATTCCGTAGATATCATCTTCGCTTCAAACAGTTGGGGGGTATTTGGGTTATGTGCTGTGTGTTGGTGAGTGGGAGAAGCGTATATCGATAAACTTGCTTTTGGTCAGCATGATTTTTATTGTTATTATTTTATTTTATTTCTTTTCGTTTTTGGTTTTTTGTTTCGTTTTTTTTCGGATAAAGGCACGCCCACAATTTACAAAAATCCATACTCAGCGTAAAACTCGACTTTTAAGCTGATACGCAATACATACTCTATTGGAGGGTGTAATCTTATACCTGCCACGCCCACTATTGTAGATGTGGAAGGTATTTAAGATTTGGCTTAAGCCAAATTTAGTTTTCTTACTTGTTTTAAAAAACTCTCTCTAACCATTTCGAGTGGAAGAGTATTAAGTATGATGTGAGAGAAACATTTATATATGTTATATATATAAATCGATCCATAATATAACCACATATATTGATATATGAAAAATACGGACGTATTTTCTACTGGGAATCTAGGAATACACATGTAGTTATACGTTTAATATTCAACTGTGTACGTATGTGTGTGTGTGCGAGGAAATATAATGTTATAATTGTGGGTGGTTGTTTGGTCAATGAGAAAATGTGTAGAAAGCATAAGCACTTAGGTTTGCGTTATGTTTGTTTAACTTTCCTCCCCCATGAATATTACTTGTTGTTGTTATTGTTATTGTTGGGTTTTTCAACTTTTTTCTTCTTCTTTTTTTCATCTTTTCACCCTTATATTGTAACTAAACACAAACATTTTTCTCAATGTTTACCTTCAGTTCAGTTTCGGTATAAATTATATATAAATTTGTGTGCATGTGTGTATGAATGTGTATATAAGTGCATGGTAAGGTTACACTTTTATAATTTCCTTCCTTTCTTTTACCGTGTGGTCTCTTGATTATATTGCGTGTACATGTGCATGCGAACCCACATCATTTTTCCACACTATCCACAAATGTTTCCCCCTTCTTCCTATACTTGTAATTTTGTAGAGTAAAAATATTTTTTTTTTTATTTTTTTATTTACCTAATAATAAAGGTTATGATGGGCATATGAACCATAACGTTATGTAAGCATTCGTACAGAAAAAAAGGCGTAGTTAGTTATGTTATATTACATACTGATGCCTGGTTGGTTGGTTGGTTGAGAAACTTTTGTGGTTAGTTAAGATTATGACGTAGAGAAAATATGAAACATTAACAACAACAACAAACTTGGTATTTGGGTGAGGCTTTATATAATATATACAGGGGATGCACAAAATAATATGAACACCTGACATATACTCAACATTTACTTCTTATTAAGTAGTTGGGCCACCATTGGCATTTAGCTGCAATTCTTCACGGAATAGATTAGTAGAGGGTCTGGTAGTTTTATGTTGCCTGGCCATAATTCGCCTACAATATACAAAAAGCTGTACTGCGCATAAAACTGAACTTTTAAGCTGATACGCAATACATTAGAGAGCGGAATCATATACCTGCCGCGCCCACTATTGTAGAGGTGGAGGGTATTTAAGGTTTGGCTTAAGCCAAATTTGTCTTTCCTGATTTTTACTTGTTTTAAATAAAACGTTGTATGGAGAGGATACCTAAAAATAGACCGATTTAGTCTATTTTCTATAGAGATTAATAACAGACTTAAAGTCTGTACCAAATTTCTTTAAAAAATAACCAAATTTGAGTCCTTTAGGTTACTTATAAAAAAAAAAAAAAGGCAAGAAAGGACAGACGGACAATATTCAATGGATTCAGATTTTCATACTGTTCTGATCGGTATAAGTATAGATGTGTGTGGAATTTACCGTTTAGAACACGTATAATAAGGCTTTGAACCATTTTCGGGTGTTTGGGTTAAAAAAAGTAGAAAGGAGGAGTGGGGAGGGTCGAGTTTTTTGGAATGAAATGTTAAGATCATACGTTTAAAAATAAAAGTTTATAAATTCTTTTCACATTTCACAATAATCTATTATTAAATATTTTTATTAAGTTTTGGCAACAAATTTTGCGGATAAACTTTAGATGCCTTCCTTAAATAACATCGACCATGTAAAGCCTGAAGAAGAAGCAGTGAAATGGTAAATAACTCGACCATTTTCGCCACACAATTGTAAGTATGATATATCTACAATACATGTATCTGTACATACACATCCACGTGGAACGTAGAGAAGGTGAAAAATTCTTTACAACCTGTGAATGGATGCAAGTGTGATAAGCTTGAGAAAATCCGTATTAATAGTTTTATGGTACGTGCAACAAAGCAAGACTTTTCTTTCCATCAGATGAAAAGCTTCAGCTTTATGGTACAGTACAGTACAGTTGTTGTTGAAGGGTGTGTTGTTCAGGGTATTAAGTACATACAAGCCTTTTATTGCTTTATGGTAGACGAGGGGTGGGGGTGGTAGAAGAAGTTTAATTTATCTTGAGCAGAGAGATGATTATATTTTTCCAAATTAAACGCTTTTGTTTTCTACAATAAATACTTGCCGTAATATCCTGTACCTAGTGCTCTCTCTCTGTCGCACATATTTCTATTCAAATTTTCCAACACTTTGCAACTTTATCAACATTTCTTATTGACGCATACTGGCAACTGGCAACTGGCAAACGCACTCATTAAATGATGTTCTTCAAGTGAAAATTTTAATTTCAAATTTTCTTTCATCGCTTTTATCTCCAACTCTTCCCTTATCCTTATGCTTCAGCTGTATGACAATTTCAGCAACAGTCAACCCTCTCAATTTAATTGTAACTTAACTCGTTGATCTAACATTTTATCAAGGAATGAAGATTTTGTTTTTTATGAAGACGTTGTGTTGGATGTTTGTGCGATGAAGGTAAGTGTGAAGTGTTGCTTTACATTCAATTCATCCATTCCTTCATTTTGTTCATTTCAGCATAAAATTTTTTGTCTTAAATGGTTTTTCATTTTCCATAATGACAAATATTTAACTATCTAACGTAGTTGTTCAACTTTGCGTTATTGTGTTTAAATGTACGTACGTAAGTGTGTATATGACAACATGCCATGCTGTTGACGATAATAATGATGTTGAGGGTGTTGGTTGATGTTGTTGACATTTCTTTGGTTTAATACTTTTAAATAATCTGCTAAACAAGAAATTTTATTAAATTGTAATTATACCCTACATATAAAACGGAAAGTGTACTAAGTTTATTATTCCGTTTGCAATATTGAGAAGAAGGCATCAAAATGTGAGTCGTCCTAGACATGTCCGTTCGTGTGCGCATTCTCACAAACGTAAATTTTATTTTGGCAAAATTATTCAAGAGCCACGCCCATAATCGCCCACAAAAATTAAGCAATAAAGTTGATATTTAGTATACAGATTTATTATTACTCCATTCACATGGATATGTTAAAAAAATGAGCGATTCAGAATTAAAATCTGAAACGATTTAACCATGTCCATCTGTCCGTCTAACTGTCCATGTTAATTTTGTGCTTAAGCTACAGGACGCATTGTTGGATATATTTCGATGAAATTCGGTACTAAGACATGTCTTGGCCTAGAATGGAACCTCATTAAAAATAAACCAAATCGGATCATTTTTAGAACCGCTCCCCATATAAGGTTCTGCTATAAAAAGAAGTCTTTATATGGCAAAAAATCGCAATTTTTAAAATTTTCGGACCAAAATTGGTGAAGAATAGTTAACCGGCTTAATTAGTGGCTGTAACAAATTTGAATCTGATCGGAGCATTTTTAGAACCTTTTTCCATATAATGATTTAATCACGAAAACCCTTAATGACAATAACTCTGAGTTTACTGATGCCATTAAACTGGGGGTAGAGTATTACATGTTCGGTTATAATTGGCTAAAACATTTTCACTTGTTTTTATTTTATTTCATTTCTTGTTCTACCAAATTTCATGTGATGGCCTTGTTTATAAAATATTTACAACTGGAAGATAAATGCATGAATTTCTCATCTTTATAGGAAATCTATAATGTATTAAAGTGTTGTGCTGTTATTAGTTTCTACTGCCAAAACTGTTTCGTTTTTCCTTTTGTTTGTTATGTATCGAGTTGACTTTCTCGTCTTTTCATAGATTTGTTATTAAAGTTGTTAATGTTTTTGTGTTCTGTTAGAAGAAATAGAAATTTTTGTCATATATCGTGTATATATATATATATATGTTATATTCATGTTATATATATTTTTTCCTTAGATGTTCTTCAGTGGTCAATACAACACACATTTTAAATAAAGTTTCAAGAGGGGTTTTTTTTGTTCATCTTCAAGCAGGAAAATTTTATATAAAAACTTCTATACACAGAGTTGTATATTTATCTCCTTTGAATGTGTTTGTGTGTGTGTGAAAACTCGTAGTAATAAACATATAAATTGATGTAAAAGTTTTTGTGTTCACGGTTCGAGTTTAGTTTTTTTTGGTAGTTTATGGACTCCCCAGAGTCCATTTCTTAACATGTGTTATTGATTTCATTCTCTTTATATTGCGTATGTTTTATAGTAGATATAGACATACATACCTTATATATTATAGATGAAACGACATGTCCTCGTGTGTGCACTGGACATTTTGGAAAATTCAATTTTTCATAAAATGTGTGCTTAGTCACTTAATATTACAATTTACTGTAGGCTGCTGCTACTACCACCACGCATGATGTGAGATACTTCACTTAACGGCCATTAATAAAATATAACTTCACGAAGGACAACAAAAGGATGAAAATGGTTCTCAATGCCACCTGTGGGCAGTTTTAAGGATAATTCTGTCTAAAGCGACAAACTCGACCTTAAAACTTTGATAAGATTACATGTGACCCCTACACACACGCACATATACTATGCCTCTACACACTACTAATTTCGATTTCTATAGTTGATAAAAAAAGAGTATTTATGTGAACAGATACTCGTCTAAACTAACATATGTTTAAATATTTTCTATCTTGCGATGGTGACACAAAAAAAAAATTTAATCGAAATCTTTGATCCATCATTTTATCAATAATTTATAATGGAGTTTAGTTTTTATATGAAGGGGTGGTTGATGTGTCTCATCAAATTTAACCAAATTTAGGCAACTGAAGTATGTAAATAAATTAAGTTTTCTACTACGTTTGCAGCACCCAGAAGGAGGCGTCAGACATCCCACAAAGCAGCATCAAAATCTGAATCGATGTAGCCATATATGTCCATGTGTCCGTCTCTCACAATCAATTTTCTGTCCGTATGTCCATCTGTTAATTTAAGACTTATACTCGCAAAAATTGAAATATTTGTGTAGGCATACTTGAAATTTAGTAGTAGGTATTTTCAATTGTTGAACATATACACAACCAGACTCAACAAAAAACTTTATATCAGCTATAAAAATGGTTTTAGAAAGTTGAAGTTTGAAGATCCGCCAACTGCATATATTTATAGAAGCCATCTCCTGAGTGTCGATCTTTAAAAAGTATAAATAAAAAACTTGTACCTTCTAAATTGCAAAAACCATATTAAACTTTAATTATAACCATTGCTTTATAATCAAAGACAGTATTGGTTTAACCATGTCCGTAGGTCCGTCTCTGTATATCGTATGCTAAACCACCATACGTCACAATTTTTGATATTTTATAAATAAAATTTTTTAGAGAAACTTTAATTGGCTTGTAGAAGATATTTATAAAAAATACACTAAATTGAACCATTTTTAGAACGTCTCCCCATATATGATCCCATTACGATGGAAGTCTTCTATGTGGCGAAAATTTACAATTCTTAATATTTTTTGACAAAACTTGATGAGAAATTGTTAATTGGCACAAAAATTTGATTGTGCCAAATTCGAACCGGTTCAGATAAATTGCTAAGTGATTTTTCTGTGTTGCAAGGACTAATGCTCGCACATATAAATTATTCTCAATTGTATTTCAATTTTCGCATAAACAAATAAAATCAAAGCTTATGCATAATATGTGCATCAGAAAAACACTTAAACAGTATACGAGTATACACATAGGACACACATACGAATTCATAAAAGTTAAGCATGAACATGAAACGTTTTTAGAAAAACTTCATCAAATATTCAAACAAATGACACAAAATGAACATAGAACTAGTACATCAAATAAAAAACAAACATAATATAATAATACAGTTGTTGTTGTTGTTGTTGTTGTTGTTGTTGTTGATGTATTAACAGTAGTCCAAGCTGGAGCAATAATAGTGGTCGGGAGAGCAGAGCCTCTCCATATACAATTCATATTATTAAATATTAATGCAGTAAAATGTAAAATTGTAAACTCTTTACTTAACATTCATGCAAACAAGCAAAAAAACACACACACACATATAAACACATGTATGTGTGTAAACACATAATAAATAGTTGTAGAAAAACTTAACATGAACTAAGGGAGAGAAAGGCAAATAAGAGTATATGACAAATGCTGGCTAGAAACGAATTGTAAACTATACGTAATCTGAAAAGATCATCAGCCTGACAATATATTACATTTAACAACTTGAAGTAATTATCAATCGAACGAAAATTTCTGAATGAAGACATTGTGACTGTAATTATGTTCGTTTTCTAATTAAAGGTAAATTTGTTCATTTTCACACTAACACAACAACTCCAATGAATCATATTGTTCTCCTTAGTGCTACAAATGTCATAACAAACAGAATAAATTTCCTTTTAATGAACGTGTAGTATGTCTGTACGTATTTATCAGTCCATCTATGTGTGTCGGCATATATTTGTTTGTCCTTTTATTGGTCATTTCAAAATTGGTTTTTATGCGTACAAACAAACAAACGAACAAACAAACAAACCAATGCATACAAGATGATTTTTACTTACGTCAAAACTAAAATTGGTCAATATTTGAAAATTCGAATGTCCTCTAACGTTCATATATAAAGGAATGGACAAATAATAAATATTTCCCTTTGTACATACAATGTACAACACAACTCACAACAACATAATTGTGTTCAGAAAGAAAGAAAAAAAAAAAAACAAGTGAAAATATTATAGTCGATTATAACCGAATATGTAATACCCTACCCGACTTAGATCCTTAAATTATGCTACAATTAGTTTAATGGCATCAGTAAACTCAGAGTTATTGTCATTAAGGGTTTTCGTGATTAAATCATTATATGGAAAAAGGTTCTAAAAATGCTCCGATCAGATTCAAATTTGTTACAGCCACTAATTAAGCCGGTTAACTATTCTTCAACAATTTTGGTCCGAAAATTTTAAAAATTGCGATTTTTTGCCATATAAAGACTTCTTTTTATAGCAGAACCTTATATGGGGAGCGGTTCTAAAAATGATCCGATTCGGTTTATTTTTAATGAGGTTCCATTATAGGCCAAGACATGTCTTAGTACCGAATTTCATCGAAATATATCCAACAATGCGTCCTGTAGCTTAAGCACAAAATTAACATGGACAGTTAGACGGACAGATGGACATGGTTAAATCGTTTCAGATTTTAATTCTGAATCGCTCATTTTTTTAACATATCCATGTGAATGGAGTAATAATAAATCTGTATACTAAATATCAACTTTATTGCTTAATTTTTGTGGGCGATTACGGGCGTGGCTCTTGAATAATTTTGCCAAAATAAAATTTACGTTTGTGAGAATGCGCACACGAACGGACATGTCTAGGACGACTCACATTTTGATGCTGATCAAGAATATAAATACTTTGTAGGGTCTCTGATGCCTTCTTCTCAATATTGCAAACGGTATAATAAACTTAGTATACTTTCCGTTTTGTGTGTAGGGTATAAAAACAAGAGAAAAACGTAACAAACATAAAGAAAACATAAAAAAGAAAAGCACAACTACAACTATGTGAACATAGAAAGTATAATATATTCCCCTCTTTATGTTTCTGTATAAACTTAACATATATGTATGTGTGTATTTGTATATGTAAATATGGATAAAGTTTATGAAATGCTTAATTTCTTTTCCTTGTTGGTGTTTATGTGTGAAAAAAAAAATTGCTGCCTTTTAGTTTAGTTTCACCAAGTCATGCAAAACGTATCAGAAGCAAGCACAATGCATGTAACAGGGGCATGAATGGTTGACAGGTCAAGTCATAGTTACTGTCCGCATATCATAGAAAGTTGTCTTCACTCTATATCTTCATCTCCTTCTTCAACCAATCTTGCTTTTTTTTTTGTCCTTTTTGTTGTTTATTTTACATTCTATATCATTGGCTCTCCCTAGTACACAACCAACCATTTCACGTATTATGTATATAAAGTACATAAATATTTATTTTATTTTTATTCCTTCTAATACATAAGTATACTTATAGTACTTTGCATGTATATGAGGGGTTCTTTTAGTTTTTGTTTTTTTGCATATGCAAAATTCCTTTCGCTATGTACAAATCTTTCTGTCCTTCATACAACTACTACGTATGCATGTCTGCATATGTCCTGCTGTGTTTGAAACTAAAATGAGATTTTAATAAAATATAAGCTGTAATTTTATCAGAAAACTATAAAAAGAAAATACTACAAAATCTTTATGGAAGAGAACGTGAATAGGTTGGATTTCTTCTAGATTGTACCTCATTATTGCACTGGTTTCATGGTAGTGCCATGCAAAGAGGTCGATCTTCTATTATTATTATTAATGTATGTTTTATATATGAATTGTGGGCGTGACTTGGGTGTAGGGCCTTTGTAAAAACATACCGTAATGCTTAGGAGAGCTATCCAGAGTTTGCGTTAATGCTTGTTTTAATACATATTTTCCTCCTCTATCAAGTTTAAGTATGAAAATGTGTACAAATAATAAATTTGTGCACACACGAGAATATATGTTTGTAAGCGGGTATATGCTATAAAATAAAACTAGGTTGTATATATATACTCACATACTCGCACTCACACTCATACTTTTCTATTTACCTCTACACTAAGTTAAGCTTGTCATATAAATTTCATAACATTGCGTAATTAAATTTCATACTAACAGCAGCACATACACCACAAAGCAACATGTATGTGTGCGTGTGTTTACATGCATGTATAGGTGCATGATGTGAAGAAATTCTCGTGTATGTAGAGTGCAATTATTTTATTTGGTATTTATAGTGAATTTATTTTAATAAAATTTTTTTTTTGTCTATTTTCCTGAATAATAGAAAGAAAAACAAGTAAAACGAGGCTATATAAGGCGTACACCAAATCTACGGTAGATCATTCCACCTCTTTCAAAGAGTTCAGATATCATATCTTAAAATTTTATGAACACAAGTAAAACGTAATAGGTTTGGGACGCCATTGTGGGCGTGATCTGGAACCTATTGTGCCCAATTATAATTTATTTCAACTCCAACATAATGTGTACAAAATTTCAGAGCGAGTTGCAACAAAAACGTATTTAAAATTCACCGGGACCTACAGACGGACATAGGCAAAATCGACTTTTCTATTGATGCTGATCAAAAATATATATACTTTTAAGGGTGTGGCTTGTCCATATCTGATACTTACAAACGTTTGAACAAAAACATTAGAGTAGCCACATATCATTATGATGATGGGTATAATTAAACAACGATATTTATATATAAACAGAGGCAGAGAGAGAGAGAGAGAGAGAGAGATGGAAAGAGAGTGTGAACAGAAAAAATTTTAATATTAAAAGTCATAAACCAACAAAGCAATTATGGTAACAACATCAAATCAGTAAAATAACAAAAAAAAATAAAAGCCATTGAAAAGTTTAACCTAAAAGCCACACAAACACATTCACTCAACATTTAAAAATAACATTTTCAAACGAAATTGTGTAATTAGACAAAAAACTAAACAATAATGAACCGAAAATTATATAAATAAAAACTTTTGCCCCACGTTTATTTGTATTTATTCATTTGTGCTTTATGCAGACCTTTTGGGTAAAAAAACGAAGAACTTAATTACTTAACAGAGAATGTGTATAATAAGTAATAATACTTAACAAAACTTGCTTTCACATACCATGGTTAACAAGTGTATAATTCCGTTTGAATTAAAGATCGTTCAACATATTTTTGATTAGCATTATCATTCATTTTGATAATATCCGAACATACGTCCATGTGTCCGTATGTCCGCGTATTGTTGAAAAAGGCTCGGAAAAGTACAAATTTTTATATACGAAGCTAAAATTTTGTAAAAAATAATCATTCATTTAGTTTGTATAACAAAAAGGTATCAGAAATGGGCGTGGCAAATTGGAAGTAAATTGGTTCATAGGAAGTCCATTTTATTTTTGATTTCTTCCATTAAATTTTAAGCCAAATTTAGTTTTATTCACATTATTACACTCAATTATGTTAAGGCTTGTAATCCTATAAAAAATATATGTTGCGTTTGGTAGGCAAACATAAAATCGCATCCCCACAAGAACAACAAACAAATAAAGGAAGAAAAAAAAAAGAAATTCTCCCTAAAAATAAAAAGATAAAAAAACACATAATTACCGAGAAAGGACAATTAAAAATTTCTGCAGATAAGCTGCTGTCCTGTCATAGTCAAATTTTTTCCTTCTTTTTTGATAGAAAACAAAAACAAAAAGCTGAAATAACAACCTGAGAGGTTATCGTGCGTTGCAAAATTTGATTTTTTCTTTTTTTTGTGGGGGTATGAAGTTCTTTTTATTTATTTCTTAGTTTGTTTTTATTTTTAATTTTTCTTAGGTGTGAGTTGAAATCACATTATAAACGCTTAATTACATTTACATTTGTTGCTAGCAATGGGCGACTATGGGAGCGAGCTGAAGGGACGGTGGACCACTTTAACATATTACGAGTTTTGTTTATTTATAAATTCCTCTTCTTTCTTTCTTTCCTTTTCTCATTATTACGCTTTTGGTAAGATAAGGAAAATGCCCGTTTTTTAATTTTCTTTTTTTCCATTTTTCTTATTTTTTTTTTTTTTTGTAAATGTTGACATTTTAAGAACGTCTGTAAATCATTGAAGTGATAATATTGTCGACGAGATTGAACTCTTAATTTTATTACACGTTATTCATTTCATATTATAGAAATGTTAAAAATGGCGGAAATATATATTAAGTTTGTGAGGATTTTGTAACTCTTAACCATTTTTTATTAAACCAATCGCTTCAGAATCACTTTCTGAATCGATTTAAGAATATCTGTCTCTCCGTTGAGTATTTATGTAAATTTAGTTTTTGCCTCAAACTTTTAAAACATTTCAATAAAATTTGGTGCAAGAGCGTGTCTTAGTCCAAAGATGTGCTCTATTGAAAGTGGTTTAAATTGTATCCTTTTTGGAACTCCTGTTGAAATAAGTCTTTAAATGAGGAAAATTCACAATTCTGAATGTTTTTCAACAAAACTTGGTAAAGAATAGTTGATTGGCTTATTATTTGATTTGGGAAATTTAAACCAGATCGGACCATTTTTAGAACCTCTTTTTATATACAGCTCTTTTGCATGAAATCATTTTTAACTTTAAAAACTTTTAATTTACTGATATATTGAACTAATTAGTAGTATTATTTGTATAATGTAGGGTATTAAGGGGTTAGACTATACATCTTCATTAGTTTTTTTTTTGTGGTGTAAACTAAGTCTGTAATATCAGTAGAAATTTTTTAAGAGGAAACTACATTAGAGTTGTGGGCGTGACTTTGGATCGTCTTTTTCCATTTAATATATAAATCTGTTAAAAAATTTTTGTAACAAATTTCATGTGAATATAAAAAAAATTTGACACTGTAACCTCTTCAACAAGGGACAGACATACAGACAGATAAAGACCTCTGAGGATTCTTACTAGAATTACAAAAATAAATAACACAACATAATATTTTCCCCATTATAAAATGAATTCATATTTTACAAAATGAAGACACCTTGATATGTATACTGTTAGCGAAGAATGGTAGCTTCCTACGTAACTGTTACAATTCCTTTAATACACATAAAAATAAAAATTTTACTAAATGCCTCTATAAGCAGAATGGACACGAATATCCGAATGATTTAAAGCATGAATAAAAGAAAAGAAAAAAAGAAGCAAAGGAGAAGCACATGACTCCATTCCGGTTGCGTGTTAAAAGGGCACGGATTGGGGTGACCGTCAGTTGCGTGAAAATATTATTTTACTAAATAGAACATAGACCCAAATACATAGTAACAAACACATTTATATACACATATAAAAAAAAAATTGACCTAAGCTTTAGCTCACGTCCTCTCTCTCTCTCTCTCTCTCTCTCTTATTTGTTACAAACATATTTCACCGGGTAACGAAGGTATGATAGGGTTGACCCCAAACGGCCATTGACCATACCATACCATAAAATATAATACCATATTCAACACTTGCTCATGTGTGTGTGCAAGTGTTCATATGTGCATAAGTGTTAAATAAAAATTCTTTTTATCCTACTGGCTTATGTTAAAAACCAACAAAAAATGCACACAACAATAAATTTTTATTTTTATTTAATCTCCATTTACGACTATCTACACAAACACCCACACATCTCTCGCCTTTTCAACCCCATATCCTACGTCCCACTCTCTTGGTAGTCACATAACAGTTGTCTTTCAATCCATAGGTGGCCGGCCTGTTATAGCTGCGACTCTAGAAGGACGACAATTTAGCGTCACTTTACGGTGCTATGGGATTTTAATGCGATCGATTGTAATAAGACGCAAGTAAAACGTAAATAAAAAAGAAGACAGTTAGAAATGGAACAGGAAATTATCGAGATATTTTTGTTTCATTTAGACAGACAGGCAGACAGACAGATATAAAAAATTGCACGCCATTTATTGTTCGAAATGTTTGAAATGTGTAACGTTTCCTTTTCATATGAGTGAAATAACAATAAATGGTGGAAATAGCGAGACTTAGAAAAATAGAAAGAAAAGTTCCATAAATCTATTTATACCTAGTTTGTCACCATGGAACCTGTCCCGCTTACAATTTACAAAAAAGCCTTATTTAACCTAGAATCCAAGTTGTAAGTTGATACGTTGATACTTGAGACCATTTGAAAGCTATTTACAAACATTTACAACAATTTAATATATACTCCAACATAAATGGTGCTTAATTATGTATTTAAAAACAAAAAACAAAAAAAAAAAAAATTGTTTTGTCCGTTTCATTTTTTTTCATTTTAAGTTATAAAACACATAAAATGTAGAATGAATAGAACTTACAGTCTTGTGTATAATTTTATTTTGTTTAATTTCATTTAATGTTCATAAGAGCATCCTTGTGTTTATTCAAGGCGAATAATGGTAGAAAAGGCATTCAGAAGATGAAGAAGAAGAAGTATTTGCGAAAATAGTTTTAAAAAATTATTTGTGCAAGCAACCCATAGAGAGGGAATGATAATGAGAGAGAGATAGAAAATACATTAATATTATTATTGTAAAATAATTATTTAAATTTGGACAAAATATAATTTTTTTTTTTTGAAAGAAAACTTTGCATTTGTCATCTCCCACACCTCCCCCTCCCCCTTCACCTTTTATTAAAATGATGATAACAAATTGTTTTAGAATTTTTCAGAAGGGCCATTTGTAAGCTGTCGCTCACGTAGTCAGTGTCCGTGCAATTAAATTAAAATGAAAATATCCTGTGGATTAAATTAATTTTCATTTGCATAAGTTCCATTCTTCCGCTGGTACTGCGTTCCACCTCTTTCCATTTGCCATTTTGATACAATTGTGGCAACTACTTTTCCTCGGTCATCCTTTGCTTTTCCCCAACAGTCATTCTCTTGTTTTCTTTACTCCATTTCTTTTCGTAATTTAATTTTTTTCAGTTTGCCTCTCTAACTAACTAAAATGTTAATTATCATTGTGCCCAATTATTATTATTATTATTATTATTTAAGATGAGATGAAGGAGGGGGTGTACTAGGAATACCCGCCCTTGGAGTATATATTTGCTTTATCATTATCAAAATCTGAGTTTATCTAAACATGTCCCTCCGTATGTCCTTCCGCTGTTGAAACTCTTATGGTTGTAAATTTTGAAATATTGACTTTCTAGTTTTTGCACATAGATCACTATTTAAATTTGAGTAAAATCTGTCAAGAGTCACGCCCACAATTGAAACAAATCTATTTATCTATTATAAAAACTAACCTAGAAAGTTGAAATTTAGTTCAAATATATATAATTACCCCATCCATCGATGTGCCAAAAATGGGTGCGGTCGGACAATAGAAAGGCCCACAATTTACAAAAAACTGAATTTGGAGTAAAACTCTTACTTACAAGCTGATATGTAACAGATACACTATTAAACGGCCTAATCGTGTACCAGCCACGCCCATCATTCGTGTATACAATATACGTAAAGGGTATTTAAGATTTGATTTAAACTAAATTTAATTTTCTTACTCGTTTTTTTATACTTTTCTTGTGTGTTTTGAACATCAAATTATAGTGAAAGTTTATGTGACATTTTTAATGCTACTGACCATTCTAATGGGTGCTACATATACTTAGATATCCATTAGTATACGTATATGTAAAAGAAAAATGCTGCCAAAAGGAAATTCATTAAAGGTCGAATTCTTGTATTCTATGGTGGACGGTTGAAAAATTCGTTATTGTTATATAAAACATTCTGATCACTGTGCCAAATGTCCACTTATGTACTAAATAGATTAACCGAAGGCATAGTACATATTTGCCCTTTTAGGAAAGAAAGTTGTAAGTTCGAGTAAGTAAAACTGCGAAACTGTCTTTGTGGACAAGTTTTTGTATTCTTCACAAAGTTTGACAAAAGCAAACTTCCTTGGTTGCACTTTTTCGATCAGCATGATAATCTGAATCATTTCATTTTAATGATGTCGATGCGTGCCTGTCTGTCTGTTTATGAAAGTTATATAACTCTACACTCCACCGTAGGGATGAAAATATGATAAGATTGCAGAAGAAAGCCTCCGAAAGTTTACAAAAATGTACATATTTTTGATCAGCATTTAAATTAGAGTCAATCTAGATATGTCCCTCCGTATGTCTGCCTGTTAATGGAACACTCTGAAGTTGTAAATTTTGATAATAATAAATTTTGTATAAATATTTTTAGCATCTGCAGGTAGATACACTTTTTGAAAAAAATTACTCAAATATGTACCTGAGAAGTTGAAAAATGGGTGCGATAGGATAACGGACACGCCCACAATTAAACAAAAACCTTTTCAAATTTTTTTCTTCTTTGTAAAAAATCTGACGTGTAAGTTGATATATAATATTTACACGGCTACTTAGATACTTGCCACGCCCTCTGTTTGTTTATAAATTAAACTTAAGCCAACATTTTGTGTTTTCATTTAAGCGTCTGCTTGTTTGTTCAAATTTTGCATTGATATAGAAATTCATCTCTTACATGTACATACATACCATCTCATCCCCATATTATCATTACATGCAAACGTATCCAAACTTTCTCATAAAGTTGCGTTATCATATACTATTTGAAGCCTTTTATTTATTGACCATCCGAAATATTAAGGGTTGACCGGACCATTTGGGGTTACAATAACAACAATTATTACATTATATACCAATACATACATCCACACACCATGTTCATATGTAGATATATAATAAAAATATAGTCAGTCATCTACTTACTTATACGTTCACAAATGAATGAGTCCATCCATACAGAGACACATGTCTAAATGTATGTGTTTAAGGATGCTTTAGCTATACACATATATGCTTCGTTAAGTTTTATTGAGTAAGCTTGCTCTGCTGAACGCTGTGGTGTCTGTTTTGTTGGAGCACTCATACTGTCCGTGTTACATGGAGTTTCATAAATTTTACAGACAAATATGGTTGAGCGTGCCCTTTCGGTCCTTTTGGTTAGCTGCAATAAAACAAAATAAAAACCGAGACAGTTTGTACATAAACACAGGGAATCATCATAAACGCCATGACAGCACAAAATATTGTCATCATGGACAAATATGGCGTCATACACAAAAACAGATGATAAATGAGATTTCGTACAAACACACACCATAAAAAACGATAAGGACACTAACTATATGAAAAGTATTATTGTATGAAACATGGTATGGTAACTAATACTTGCTGTATAAGGATAATAATGTATGGCTACGAGGGTCATCGTAAGATAATAACACTGAAAATATATTTTTCAGATTCAAAAAACCTATATTTGGTTTAAATCAAATCCTGGGTACCTTCTATATTTATATGTAACTAGTCGGCGTGCCACCACTTGTGGTGGCAAAGAGTATATTAAGTTTGTGCGTATGTTTGAAACTTTTAAACGGCAAATGTCACAAACCGACCAATTCAGAATCAGAATATGAAGTCCGTCTGTCTGTCTACGTAAATTTGTGGTATTGGTTGCATTTTTTAAAATACTTTAATGAAATTTAAAACCAGAACATATATTGGCCGAAAAAGGCAGCTGGTTCAAATTGAAAATTGGCAAATGGTTCAAAATAGACCATTTTTAGAACCCCTCCCCTCCCCTTTGTATGTCAAAAAATCGCAATTCTAAATATTTTTTGACAAAATTTGATGGGGAATAATTAATTAGCTTAATAATTGATTGTAACAAATGTGGAACATGGACGTACGGACATTTTTTATATTGAATTATGATTTTAATGTTTAATGAAGTTTTCAAACATATTGATTAAATATATTTCTTTACAAATTTGGTTTTCAAATTGTTCAGTTGACTTGGGCCACTTTCGAAATGAGCCATTTAATGTTTATATTACCTCTCCCCAGGTATTACTTATGCCATGACCTCTCTGTAATCTTCAATATTCACCAATAAAAGAGTTTATGCATTTAAATGTAGGCGTTAACTTAACTTCACAGTTAAGCTGGGCAATAAAAATTTGACTGATTCCATAAAATTGCTACAAAAGTGAAGGAAATCATATTTAGAAGCACATAAACAGCTGCTAATAAAAAAGGAAAAAAAAAAACGGAAAGAACGGTGACAACAACACCAACATATAACACACTTTGAAAGCATCCCCTTTGGGAAGTAAGAACAAGTGCATTAATATGCAAAAATGTTAAATATTTTTAACAACATAACGATAACGATAAACGACAAAAACAAAAACAATAACAACAACAACAATTGAATTGAAATAGTACGCATAATATTTACATCCCTGCCTGTGAATAATAAAAGAAAAAATACAGAACACGAATAAAATGTATAATTTTCCAATTGCTTTGTTTTAGTCCGTTTGGCACTCAACGTTAACAAAAACAACGAAAAAGGCAGTCAAGTCAGTTAACTCACGTCATCGCTCCGGGCGGTATTATTATGATTATGGAAAAAAGGCAAATTTTAAAATTTCATTATTTTAATAAGAGGGGATCACAACATCATACCAAAGCCTTCTTACACTCTGTCTCTCTTCCTCACTCGCCTAACTTACTTATTTATACCCTACATCAGCAGTGGTAGAGTAAATATTAAAATGTTTCTAACACCTAAATACTACCTCTAATTATACCGAATCTTTTTGATTTAATCATGTCCGTCTGTCCAAGTATATTTCTTTATAAGATGCAGGAGACATTTTTCAAGATATTTTGATGATGATTTTAGATTGTTAATAAGTTTAGTCTTAAAGAGACACTTTATTAAAAATGGAACCAATTGGATCATTTTTAGAACCTTTCCCCATATAATACGAAAAAGCCTTTATATGGCAAAAAATCGCAATTGTTAATATTTTTTGACCAAAATTGCGGAAGAATAGTTAATTAGTGTAATAAGTACCTGTACCAAATTTGGTCCTGATCAGACCACTTTTAAAACCCCTTCCCATATAAAGCTTTGTCACGAAATGACTTTTATAAGATAATGCCTCGCGCATTATAGCATAATTTGTGTTACAAAGAAGGATAGGGTATTAAATGGTTACGTTAGACCGACTATAATATTTTCACTTGTTTTACCTTAACACGAAAAAAGGGGGATGACAGCGTAACATCCAACAGGCATTGTGTGTATAAATGTGTTATGTATGTATTGTATTATACATTAGGGTTAACATCAACTTAAAATAACAACAACAATAAAATTTAATGTAAATTTTTAATTTGATTTACATGCACTGGCCTGTAAGAGTAAGAGTAGTAAGTGAGTAATGTGACATCTTTGGCAAATAATGCGGCTTATGAAAAGTGTGAAATATTCTTTCCATACACATACACACAACGCACGTACACACTGCAGGGAAAGTAAACCTGCACCCAGTCTTACATTTTGTTTTATGAACGGTGTTTTTTTTTAAGTCTATTAACTTTCGTACAGGGTTATTATTACAAGGGTGGCTGTCGTTTGCCACTCATATGTCAGTTCATATGCCAAAGGGTATGTTAAACTTAAGCGAATGTGTGTATCGTCTAAATAGCAAACCCAACACACCCACTTTTAATTATACCGATCGATTCCAAATCAAAATCTGAATCATTTTAATCATATCCGTCTGTCTGTCTGTGCTTCTAAGTAAATTTATTAAGCTTAAGCTACAAGTCGCATTTTTTGAGATATTTTAATGAAATTTTGTATAATGATATATATTGGTTCAAAAAGAGACCTTATTGAAAATAAAACGAATCGCATGATTTTTAGAACCACTCCCCATATAAGGTTCCATTATAAAAAAAGTCTTTATATAGAAAAAAATCGTATTTATTAATATTGTGGAAAGAAAATTGCTGAAGAATAACTAATTAGTGTAATTAGTATAAATTGGCTGTAGCAAAGTTGAATTCAATCAGACCAAAATGATATTTCACGCAGAATTTTATGCGGCAATGTCTTGCTGTGGTGTAGGGTATCAAATGGTTAGCCTTGATGGACTGTAACATTTTCACTTAATATTTTTTTTTTAAATCTTTCCATCTCTCTCCCTCCCTCTCTTTTGTTGATGACGATTATGATATTATTTTGAAATTATCCGCTTTAACAATAAACGGACATATGTATGAAATTTTGAAATCATTTCACTGTTAATAATGATGACATATGATTTTTTTCCCGTTGTCAAATTGTTATATTATTATTGTTATTGTTGTTTTTCTATTATTTTCTTTACCCTTCCTTTTGGTGTTTGTTACCAGTTGCGTTAAATTTGTTGTCACCTCATTAGCTAAGGTATCCACTTTGTCACTATTTTTATAACAGTTGTTTTGTTTTGTAAATGTTTCCATTTTTATTATATTTGTCATCTTCGCAACATACTTATAATGCATTATTTTTTTTCTTTCTATCAATCTATTAAAGGATAAGCATAAGCGAAAGTCAGGGTAAGGGTTAAGAGGTTGCCTTTTGTATTAAAAAAAAATAAAAATGTCAGAGGGTTCACTTTATTTTACTTTACTTTACTGACTGACTGACTTGTAAAAGGAATTACTTGTACTCTTTTATTATTATATTTAAGAGTAAACAGTGAAGAGGCGTTACTTTTACATTTATTTGATTTATGAAAATTTTTCAGATTTTGATTAATTAACCTTTACAAAGTATGGTTAGGAATGAAGCACTTGAAAATATTCATTAAGAGTGGCCGTGACATTCTTAACGGTATATGGCTTACGTGACTGTACACGTTTGCTTTATATCAATTTATAACATGTTATCGATTTGCTTGGTTTGATATTTTCATTTTATTAAAAAATAAAAAAAAAATTTAAAAAAAATAAAAAATAAAAATCATCTTATGTGGAGGGTATGACAAAGATTTTACTTAACACACCCAGCTTCTACGGTTCATAGTAAATCCAGTTGATAATTAATTTAGTTTTTGAGCTGCATGTGGTAAGAAAAAAATCTCTGAATACACAGTAGGAGTCAAAATTATTGGTATTTAAAGCACAAAAACAATATTAGCTAAATTGATAGATCGCCTTGACAATCAGGGTTGAGAAAAGCTTGGATTATTAATGAAAGATTTTTGCCTTTACTTTTATATTATTAAAATATAATTTTAAAATAAATAAAAAAAAATTAAATTTAGCTTAAGAACAATTTTAAATATTCCCACCTTCCTCCATCTATAAACAAACATGGTATATTCTCTTCCAATATGGGCATGGCTTTTAAACAATTTTGCTTTACATTTATAGAAACGTAGGTAAAAATTTGTAAAATCTACTTTTCAAATGAGTAAAAAAGACCTAAATTTAGTTTTGGGATAAATTTTAAATACCCTCCACATGTATTTAGAAAATGTGGACGTGGCAGATTTATGATTACACTTTCTAATAATGTATATGTTACGTATCAACTAAAAAATCGAAAACTTTTTGTAAATTGTGGGCGTGCCTGTTATCCGACTATGCCAATAATAGACAGACATACGGACGGATTTGGCTAAATTGATGCAGATTTTGATAATAATCAAGAATATATGGAATTTAAACTGTGTGTATGTGTGTGTGTGTGTGTCTAACGCCTTCTTCTGAGAATGACAAACTTCATTTTATAGGGAGATTATAAAAACGCTGTCATTATCAACAAAGTATCTAAACTTTTCTATTTCCCTATACACACAAGTCTATACTGTTTTATATATATATTGATTAAAGGCAGGCCGCAATTTGTCAAATTGTTAAATCCATCACTTTTCATAGTCAAATGTTTTGTGAATTATTATACAATCTCCCTCGGTTCTGTTCTACATACATGTAAATAGTATGGACGCACGTATAAACAAATTAAATAAAAACAATAAATACAATGACTACACAATGCCAGTGTATGTCTGCCTTCCACCCAGTAAGTTTATGAATAAATAACCACCCCAAAGTACCTATACATGTGTTTATTATACAAGTGTAAAAAGCGAAATGATGAGATATTCAAGGTATGAGCATTTTATAAAATTTTAACCTTTCACGCATATATCCGCTTCCGTTCAATGTATATTTCGTATAATGCGTTACGATTCCATTTTTTGTCTACTCAATACCGTTTTAAAATGATTAAAACACTCTCATGATGGGTCATATATGGAAATATTTCAATAATTCACTGCTTTGGTAAGACAGGCAAAGTAAGTTAACGGTGTGTGTGTGTGTGCGAGTGCCAAGGGGTATTGAAACAATGTCATGTCAAAATTATGGGGAAATATTGTAGAGCCGGGGTAACAATTATAAAAACAGCAGGACGTTTGCATCATTTATAACCGAATGTCTAGGAAATTTGTGCACATATTATGGGTTTGATTTTGAAAAGAGTTTTAATTGCGCCACACAAACGTGGGTCATTAAAACGAAAACCATTACAGACTAAATACCACATGAATGAATGCTATGCTGTAATTTATTATATTTATTATTTTTACTTTGTTTTTAGTAAAACAAGTTTTCTTTTTTACATTCTCCACATAAGATCATATTTATATTTTTTTGTTAATTTCTTCATATTTTTTCTTGGCATTCTCACATTTTGGCAAAGTTCAGATATCAAGCTGAAATTTCACACATTTAATCTTCCAGTTTATCTACAGTATGGGCATTACAAATAGAGAAAAATCAATTCTCGGACAGAATATTACGTCCTAAGTTAGACTCTATTTTTTTTTTGATTTAATATGGAAAAATCAAAATTAGTTCCTTCTTTACTCTTTCTAATGGTATATGAATGAAGGAAATAGGATAAGCCATTTGGGAGATAAATGAAAAAGAAGATGTGTACATTTTCTATAAAATAATTTCGCAATCTGTAATTAATATACGATAGCAATGCTTTATGTGTTTTACATAACATAACATAGCATAGCATAGCGCGACCCAAGTTATATGGAGAAAGAAAAGAGAATGAAAGAAAGTATGATGGTATGATAATGGATCTTCTAGGTTAGCCGAACGCCTGATACATATAGCTTTTATTTTTGTTTCTTCTTCATTCTTTTGAGAGTATTATATTTTTGTAATATATTCCTTTTTATTGGCTTAAATTTATTGGAATTCGTTCTTCTATAAATCATTCTTGTATAATTTTCTCAATTTTTTGAATAATTCTTTTTTAGCGAGGGTGGTTTTTTTTGTGCGCGATGAAATTTTTTATTTGTTCCTTTTTTTTTTATTGAAATTCATGCTAATTTTGTATTTAGCGTGTGTTCGATACTAAAAATATTTAACATTGGCTGCTTCACTTTCTATCATGACCTTTTCTCTACATTCTAGACGTACGCAAATTGCGAGGAAAAGAAAAATGTTTTTTAAGAAAAAACGAAAAAAAAAAAAAAACACCAAAAATAAAGACAAGAACAACACGAGTAAACCAGCCAAAAGTTGTCTTGTTATTGGCTTATTTGCGGGTGTGAGTGGAGTGTGGATAACAAAAATTGTGAAATGATTTGTGTGCACAATGTCTGCGGCTTGTCTTGACTCCTGCAACATCTCTCTATCATCTATTCCCATTAACTTTTTTTCCATGTTCTTGTAATGATAATTTAAATTATTTGTATGGAAATCATTTACAACATTCAGGCATTCACATGATCTCTTGGTGGTGGGGTAACTACTGACAATCATTTGAGTTTCTTGGCTTAAAAATACTACATGTTTAAATTATTGTAAAATTTGATTTTATTTTCTTATATGTACCATGTGGAGAAATGTGTCCGTATGTCCGCGTGTCTGTCTGTTGTTGGCATTCTCACGGGCGTGAATTTCGAGATGAAATTTTGTAGAAACATTTTTAATTTCTGCACGAAGAATTTTAATTTAAAGTGGGCAAAATTAGTGAAAAGCCACGCCCATAATCGAGAATAATCTAAATATCTACCACAAAAATTGACCTATGTACTTGAAATTTCGTATGCGTATCCATAGTTATCTCATTTATGGATGGGTCAAAAATGGGTGTGGTCGAATAGTAAACACGCCCACAATTTGCAAAAAACCATACTTTACGTGGAACTCTACTTGCAAGCTGAGATGTAATATATACTCTATTAGAAGGCGCAATCATATACCCGCCACGCCCACTATTGTAGATGTTCAGGATATTTAAGACTTGGTCTAAGCCATATTAAGTTTTCTTACTTGTTTTTTTTTTTTTTTTATAAATTGTATATAAATTATTTTTTTTATATATTTTTGATAAAAAGTAATGAAGTAGAAAAAAATTTGCGTTTGCGTGGGATTTGCATGTGACAGAAAACATTTAACAGTAGTATGTTGGTTCAACATACTATTCTTGTAAAAACTTAATTAGTCGTTGCTGTTGAGCTAAGAAAATGATGATGTAGTGCACAGTGCATGTTGGGATAGTGGTACAAGTGGCTTACAAGCCAATTATCGAGATACAATAAAATAGCAGTTACAGTCAAATTTGCATCACTCAACACATTTGTTGTTAAAGATATTGCATTTCTTTTGATTTGATTTTATTTTTTAATATTTTATTTTTTTGTCATTGTTGTGCCACTTAAATTTAACAAAATGTGTTCACTACTATGCCCATTTTTAGGATGGACAAGAGAATTGTGGAAATGTAAACTAATTTTTAACTTTATTTGCTTTTATGACAGATAAATAGATTTTTGTTGATTGTAAGCGTGGCTCTTGACCAACTAGCATTCTGCGTACACAAATTAGACGTGTTTGGAAAAATTTTAATTTTATTTTTATATTCTAAATATATGACCGTGGTAGTGCCAAAAAACGAACGTACAGACACATAACATGCATGTCTAGTTAGACTTAATTTTTGATGCTGATCAAGAAATTTATATACTTTTTGTAGGATTTCTGACGTCTCGTTCTGGATGTTGTAAATGGAACAACAAACTTAGAATACTCCTCAAGGTAGAGGTGGAGGTTGAAAATAAAATCAAATAAAATTCCGGGTGTTACATTTGATTTCGTGACTATTTGCACACAACAAACTCGCACACTCAACATCAATAGCAACAACATACATATGAATTCGTTTATCCATATGCAAATGATATGATTAAAAGAACAATAACAGCCAGAACAACATATGCACCAACTTGGAGGAATCTCAGTAAAAAGATGTTCGCATGATTGTCCGATTCGTGTAACTGAGTGTGGGTGGGTTGGTTGTGTGTGCGTGTGTATGTAAAGTATGTATGTATGAGTTAATACAGTTTGTTATTTTTGTTAATAGAAAAATAGATGAGGTTGACATGTTGCTGGTAGTTGTTGTTATTATTGTTGATGAACATGTTGTTGTCATCGTACCAAATACAATACAAGTTAATTCATTTCGACAATATTTCAGCAATTTAATTAAAATGCTGTTGTTGTTATTATTATTGTCACTGTGCTATAAACATCAACAATAGCAACAGCAACAGCAACAGCAACAAGCGATGCTGATATTTCAAGACCACCTAGTCAATAAATAGTCGTTATAGCTTTAGCTGCAGTTGTTTTTGTATCAAATATAAAAAAACAACAACATTTATTTATCAATGTTTTGACAAAAATGACAATTTTTTTCAATTTTTTTTTTTTGTATTTTTCACACATTTATGGTCAAAGCAATGGCGTTTTGTTATAATTTTTTTTTTTTTTTGCACTAGTAAGCGATGTGTGGCACTCGTACTTGTTTCTCACATATATGAACTGTTATTAATAATTTTGTTGAAATCGAAATTCTATGTCTAAATAAGTGTTGTTGTAGAGATAGTTTTCCGTTTTTTTCTTTTTTTTTTTTTAATTGTAAGCGATTGTGAGCAAAATGTTTAATGATTGCTCAAATGGAAAAAAGTAAGAAAAACATATTTTTATTCATATATTGTAAACAAAAACAATTCCTTTTTAACAATTATTCCTTGGAGATGGTTTGTTTTGTAGCGCAAAGACCTATTATCGATTTATGGCCAAAAACATAACGCAACGCATAGCATTGCTATGCAATATAAATGCATTACAATGTCCTCGCTATTGCTGCCGCCGTTTGTTATTTATGTTGTTGTTGTTATTGTTATTTTTATACTCTCCAAATAAGATGAGCGGTATATTAAGTTTGTCATACAATTTGCAACATTCAAAAGGAGTTTTTACAAAGTAATTATATTCTTGATCAGCATCAAAAACTAGATAAGTCCGTTCGTGCATACGTCCGTTTATTTTTGATAAGATATACACTATCAGAAGGGGCGTAAGGGGACGCCCCCTATTTGTATGTAGATGTGGATGGTGTTTAAGATTTGGCTTAACTTACTTGTTCATCTTGTTGGTGATTTTCATTGATTGATTGGTGGTTGGGCCCGTGCGGTGTAATAAACATTCACAGTTGCATTTATTATATGTTTATGGTGTTGTTGTTGTTGTTCTTTTTATTATAAGTTATGTAATAAAATATTTAATGTGCTTCAATTTATGACACGCTTCGTATAACAACAACAGCAACAACGTTGTATTAATAATCAAACGTTGTCAGCCAAGAATTTGGTTCAAGCAATCGTTTGTTATGATGCCATTCATACACTTTTTATATGTTCATATATACGTATGTATGTATGTATGTATGCATGTATGTATGTATGTTTGTACACATATAATTGTCTGTACCAGCGACCATTACTGTAAAAGTAGCCATGAATAACGATAACGCTGAGAACAACAACAACAAGAAGAAGAAAAGATGAGAACAAGCGAAACAAAAAACAACAACAACAACAACTATAATATAAAAAAAAACTCCAGAATTGTGAGTGATTCTCGGCTACTGTGACTGACTAAGTGACTGTGGCTAACTGACGTAGTGACACACTCGCCCGGCTAGTTAGTCGTTTATTAACTCTAACAATCTTCTTTGAATGAATGCTTATACATATATATATATATACTCGTATATATATGGGAATGTACATTGTATCAACAACATTTTAACGCAACAGCAGCAACAGAAATATTGTTTGAGTATTTTTATATTTTCGTAAGGCTTGATGTTCAAAAAATAAAAAAAAAACCAACAACCAATGTCATCATTGGCCATATGTGTCGTTTCGTATGTGGTTGGTAATGTCCACAGTTTATGCTTGCTCATAACATCATATATATATATACACACAAACTGACATACATACATTTATGGTGAATGTATCGGGTGGTACAGTAAAAATTATATCATACTTTTAGTTGATTTACGAGCTTTTACAACACGCAACGCGGTCTTTTCTTTACCGATCTTACATTATCGGCTTTTGTCAAAACTTAACTTACACATAAGACGGGTGGTATACTAAGTGGATTATTCCACTTGCAACATTTAGAAGCATCAGCATCAACAATTGCCAAACTTTTCTTTATACATTTCCAGGTTCAGTACGTGGTTTTCTATTGAGATTAAGTAAAATTTAAATTATTTTAAAGCCATGCCCATAATCGATAAAAATGAAGCTATATAGTTGAAACTTGTCACACATATATGTATATTTATATGTCATAAATGGGCTTGAACATATACCAGACACGCCCACAGCCGACTTGTCAGTTAATATGTTATGTATACACTTTTAAAAAGCCTAATTAGGTACCTTTCACGCCCGCCAATGTAAATAAATGTGAAGGATGTTTGAGATTCTGCGTAAACCAAATTGAATTTTTATATCTATTTGAACACAACATCCAGAAGGATACGTCAGAGACTCTACAAAGTATATATATTCTTGACTAGCATTAAAAACTGAATCGATCTAGGCATATATGTCCGTATGTCCGCACTCTGACTACGGTCAATTTTGCTATATTGAACTGAAATTTTCTACACACATACTTTTTAAGTATATTGCAATTTAAGTTGGGCAAAATGGTTCCAGCGCCACGCCCACAATAGTTAAAAAACTATTTATTTGCCACAAAAATTGAGCCATGAATTTGAAATTTGGTAAAAATATTTATAAAAAGCTTATTCATTGGTATGTAAAAAATGGGCGTGGTCAGATAATAGACACGTTTACAATTTAGAAAAAACCTAACTCAGCGTAACTCAGCTTGACTTGTACGCTGAGACGTAATACTTATAATATTAGAGTGTAAATGCCACGCCTACTATTTGTATGTAAATGTGTAGGGTATTTAAGATTTGGCTTCAGCCAAATTTAGGTTTTTTCACTTATTTTTTACCCGTTTTACTTGTTCTTCTTCTTTAGCACATTTCCCATTCGAACGTGCAGCTAATTGCAGCGTTGTGTCGGTCTTTCATCTCTGATGTATGATTCAGTTTTTACACATAAATGTATAATAAGTTGGTGCTTTACAAATCTAATATGGAAATGTCCGTCAGTCCTGAACGAGACAAAAAACATATTTTATTGCACTTTGCAGTAGAAAATATGTTTAACTAAGAAAACTTGTTTCAATACAAAGTGGTAAAGTGTAAAAAATCCTTCTTTGGAATAGAATTGAATCGAATTTATGGAAAATGTTTCATTTTTTTTTTACAAGTGAAGAGTATTTTCGTTGTCATTTAAGCCTTTTCAGTTATATTTTTTCTCTGAATTATATTTTTTAATTTTTTGTTTGTTTTGTTTTTTACTTATTAAATATAATATATTTTATCTATCATTAAGTTAAGTTATGTTACGTTTTGTTTCTTTCGACAGTGTTGTTGTGATGCTTCGTTTGACTTTTGTGGCGTTCCATTTGATATGATGAGCTGTGGCTAGTAACAGTTGACATATGAACGACATAAAGCAAAAAAGATAACTAGCCAACGACTGATGTTATTGTTTTATTTGTACAATAATGCTTCTATGTAGTTATAAGAAATAATTAAATGGGAACGGAGTCAATTTTTTAAAATGCATTTTTAATGAAACTAAATAATAATAGTTCCAACATCTACTTAGGAATGGTGGGCGTAGCAGGTATTTGATGCGCCCCCTAATAATGTATGAATTACGTATGAGTTTGAAAGTCGAGTTTTACCCTGAAAAAGGTTTTTTCTAAAGCGTGGGCGTATAGATTATTTGACCATGCCCATTTTTTTAATACTTTTAAACATTAAATTGATAATTCTAAATGTTTGTAGCAAATTTCAATTTTATAGCTCAATTTTTGTGGCAGATAAATAGATTTTTACCAATTGTGGGCATGGCTCTTGCCCGATTTTGCCAATTTTCCAATTTAAATAGCTTTCTCCGTGCAGAAAATGAAGGTATATTTATGAAATTTCAATTTAATATTTCAAAATTTACTGTTATGAGCGTTCCAATAACAGACAGACACCCGGACACAAGGGCATATATGTCTAGACTTTGTGGTTTCTTTCTGTATATTACCAGTCTAACACAAGGTGTGTAAAGGCAAAGGCTCTAGTATAACTTTGTTGGTCTGACAACTTCCAGAACTGACCTCGTATATTTGTGCAATAATTTTGCAAAAAAGTGTTTCGTTTCATACCAAAATGTACCACTTCAGCTTATTATTTTTGACAATTTATGATTTCTTACCATCTGTTATGGAAATCGCCATAAATTGTTGTTTTATGGATTTTATGTGCAAATGTTTTTGTTTTTCTGCTGCCATATACAAAGTAAAATTTTAAGCCAACTGATGTAATTGAAAATATTTAGAATTCTATATATATATATATGTATATTTTAGTGTAATAAAAGGAAACAACAACAATAACTACAATAAAGCATATGGCCCAACAACGTAAATACTCACGCACTCCGCACTCGCGCTAACTGCATATTGGCAATGACGTATATGAATATGTGTGATTGTAGGATATTTATGGAAACATGATTTATGTTTGGTGTTGAACTCATACATACGCACACACACACACACACACACACACACAAATCAAGTTAAATACCACAAAACTGGATTCGAATGAATTTCATACTCAACGCATTGCATTATTTGGTTAATTTGTAAATCATAACCAACACTTGCCACTATTGCCACTACTATACATGGTGTCTACATGTATTATGATGCTTGTTGTTATGAATGATACTTGTCATTGAGTTATTCATACGTCATGGCGTCTACCGACACTAGCGTGTTTATATATGGCGTGTGCTGAATATAAAGCAAAAAAAAAAATATTTTAAAATTACAATTAACGCACGAAAATTTAGTTAAATTACTTGATACTTGTTAAAACCATAAATTAACTAATATTCATACAACAACAACTTGTACAGTAATTTGTTTATTTTTGTTATTGTTGTTACGTTAAAATACGTACGAAAATGGTTATGATTTTATTTATAATGACACATGTTATTATTATGCCGGGAAGGATGGGGAGGGAGAGAGAGAGAGAGAAGAAATATCTAAAAAAAAAATTAACATGTAAAAAATGATTTATTAGGCTTACACCAAATCTAGAATGTCCATGATCAATAACCTCTTTCAAAGGGCAAGGAAATAATATCTCAAATTTATTTGACTAAATGGAACATTTTGGACGTAAAAATATCAATGCCACGCCCCAAATATACATAAATAAATCGGAATATAAACAATTAAGAAAAATAAATTTGACTTAGTTCAAATCTTAAATACCCTTCTTACATATAAATACAAAAGGTGGGCGTGCCAGGTATACGATACGCTCTCTAATAGTGTCTGTGTTACGGCATCAACTAAAATTTTAGGGTTTTTTAAAAATTGTGAGCATATCTATTAGCCAACCACGCCCATTTTTGGAAAATTGATTAAAGAGATAACAATAGATATGCATACCAAATTTCTAGTTCACATAGCTAAGTCTTTTGTGGTAGATAAATAGATTTTTGTCGTTTGTGGGCGCGGCTGTTGACCGATTTTACCGATTTTACGATTTTTTTAAATGCGTGCAAAAACTAGAAGTTTGTCTACACAAAATTTCAGTTCAATATCTCTAAATTTACGCCCATGAGAATGCCAACAACAGATAGACACACCGACTTACGGACATTAGACATGAATGTCTAGATCGGCTTAGTTTTTGAGTGCGGCTCGCCCACCTTCTGCTACTTACAAACATTTCAACGAAACCATTATACCACTAGAAAGGTATAGGCTAGAAAGGTGAAAGGTATCTAGTATGGTGGTGGATTTACAAAAAAAAAAAACACATCTTTAATCAAATGTTTGTTAAGTGAAGTTTTGCTGATTAAATGAATGTTTTTGTCACAATAGATGACAATTTTTTTATAGCAAAACTAACACACATATGTACACTTTCATTTCTTATAATTTTCGCAATGTTTCATCAAACCCCCGCCCGCACTCATCAATTTGTTTAATGGAATGTTATAAAGTTCTGTAGTTTAGCTTAGAAAGAAAATCCGTGATAAAATTAAATGAGAAAATTTTACAAGAAACCGCAACATTTTTGCTGCATTAGGCTGAAAGAAAATTTAATTTCTATTATGTACCAGCATCCCCCCCTCCCCACACTCCACCACCATTTCAATCACTACCACTCTAAACTAATTAAACAATAGTTTACGCTACAAAAGATTTTCAAAACCAATAACTTGATAGAAAATCAACGAATAGAGAATATGAACGGTATGGTAGATATTGTGTTATGCTACATGTTATAGAAATTTTAATTTTAATGAAACTAAGCTTAAGCTAAAGTTTGTATAGAGTCCAATAAAACAAAGAGTGGGCGTGGCATTTACTTGATAAAAAAAACTTTTCTTCTTCTTCTTCACAAATTGCATGCATGGAACAATGTAAGATTTTTTGTCTGACCACATCCATTTTTTTGCCATATTGGCCATAATTATAAGATGCAAAAATAAAAATTTCAACTTTAAAGCTCAATTATTGTAGCTGCAAGAGATTTTTGTATATTAAGGGCGCGGCACTGGTCCAATCCTTGCAATCTTTATGCAGATTTGAGAAATATTTATAAAAAATTTCAGCTTAATAACTTATAATTTATTAGTGTTTCAACAATTGACAAATTTTTATATAGATTGATTCAGATTTTGATATTGATTAAGTATAAATATAAAATCCTCTACAAACCTATTAGAAAACTTAAAAGACCTTCATCTTTAAGGTGGGCAAGGAGGGTATAAAAGTTGCCCTTGCAGCGTCAAGACCATATTTGAGGTATAGATAGATTTTAAAACAGTTTACATTAGATAAAAAGTGTTAGATAGAATAGACATAGCGGATGGATATAAAAAGAGACACAAACGCTGTTTACAAAGTTGCCTTCCATGCCAATAATCGGCGTATTGTTATTTTTTATAAAGAGACCGCATCAACCCACTTAAAGGCCTTTACTTCCTTTTTCTTCTTCTTCTTCTTATTATTATTATTGTTGTTGTTGTTACACTATCGCAAAGTAGAAACTTTATTCATTTTCAAAATTAAAACATCTTTTCTTATATAATTTACTTTTTATCAATTTCTTTTTAGCAAAGTACACATTCATGAACAATATCATCAATAGATGGATAAAAAGAGAGAGAGAGAGAAAATATATGTGAAGGAGCACACACACATCGATATACGAGTATATCCTTATTGAAGGAAAGTATGAAAACTTGGACAAAGTCAATTGAAAAAGTTAACACCACCACTAACTATGCACCGCAACAGCATTTTATAGCATTTGTGTGTTAAACAAGTCAGACAAAGAAAGCAAAAGCAACAACAAGAGGAAGAAAGGATAACATAAAGGGAAAGATTCCCAGCAACATACTCCACATATATTATATATTTTATTGTCATGGTGTTGGTAATACGTTTACACATAAAACACTTGATAGTTGTAGAAAAAGTATATATTTAGCAAAAAAAAAAAACAACTGTTCAAATCACTTGCACTAGGAATCATAAAAAAACTGATAAAAAAAAACTATTTTAAAAAAGAATTCAAAACTTTCTTTTGATTTAAAAGTCATACGAATGCCAACCGGGTCGGAATGATTTTCAGAAGTGTAAGAGAACGATGACAGAATTAATAAAAGAAACAAGTCGCTCAAGACTGACCATTTAGTACTTTATATATCTCTCTAGCTATTAATAAATCCTAGTTCATATAAATTAAAATTTAATCTCATGCCCAGGTCTGCCATGAATCTCATATAAAGAGTGCAAGTAATGGAATTCTTTTATATCATTTTCGAATTAACTTTAATGTTTTTCCTACGTTACGTTTTTCGTTATTGTAAAATTTTATTTTTATTTTAAAGTAATACATCATTGGACAACCGTTCCTATACATATACAATATATAAAAAGATTTTCAATAAATTAAACAGACTTGACTTGACTCGAACAGCAAGTGAAATTTAAGACTTCAACTCTACATTCATAAAATATCACTGAGAGTGATGGAGTGGAATAAAAATAGAGCAAAGTAGTAAAGAAAGGATTCTTGTAGATCATTAAGCCATCATAAGTTATGAGCGTTGTGAAAATCATAACGATTTGTTTGAAGTGGAGCGTTCCGTTTGATATTTTATGATGTCGATATGAAGAAATGGCACGCGGGGGGTTTCTTGCATTCATTTTACTTTAATATTTTATACATTAGGTTAGTCATTCCATATGCAACATTAAGAAGTAAAACTCGAAGACTTTATAAAGTATAAAAATTTTTGATCACCATGAAAAACTGAATCGATGTAGTCATGTTTCTTCCTGTGTTCGTCTCGGTGTCCGTCTATTGTTGGCATTCTCGCAGGCGTAAATTTTGAGATATTGAGCTGAAATTTTGTACAGACACTTTTAGCTATTGTACGGTATTTAAAATTGGCAAAATTGGAAAAAAAAACCACGCCCACAATCGACAAAATCTATTTATTTGTCACAAAAATTGACTTATGAAGTTGAAATTTGGTATCCATATTTTTAATTATGCTATCCATTTATGTGCCAAAAATGGGCATGGTCGGATACCAAATACGCCTATAATCAATAAAAGTCTATATAACTGCCAGAAAAATTGACCTATGAACTTGAACTTTGATATGCATATCTGTAGTTATCCCTCTCATCGATGTAACAAAAAGGGGCGGGGTGGAATAAAAGGCGCGTCTAAAATTTACAAAAAAACCATACTTCACGTAAAGTCACGAATCGCAAGCTGATACGTAATACATACACTATTAAAGGGCGTAATCATGTACCTGCCACGCCCACTGCATATTAAGGGTACTTAAGATTTGGTTTAAATTTAATTTAATTTTTTTTCCTTTTTCTTCAATATTTTTATATTCTACAGAAAATAAGCTACAGCCAAGAGAGAGGCTTAGCATCGAATGTGTAAATTGAGAGTAAAGTGTGCATGTAAAGAGAAGTAGAGAACAGAACAGAACGTAGCAGAACAGTACTGAAATCACATTCGTCATAAAGATATTTACGAGCTTTGCCAATTAATAAATTTGTGCTAACTGCCATATAAATCTTGTACACCCTATATACCATCGCTTATGTATGGTACATACATTAATGTTAACTACCAACCACGAACTCATATGTAAACTTAAGAGATGGTTTTTGTTTTTGTTTTCTGTGTAGTGTGATGTTGTTGTTGGCTGGTAAAGTATTAATTTAGCACAAATTAAAGTAAACGTAACGAGGCATTCGACTGTCTTACATTTATACTATAATTCTGTAGATTGTACAAGCAGACATACACACACTCATTTGTTTGTTATGCGTGTGTCACATAATTGTACGTGCGTTTGTTATATGTTTAAATTTGATTTTATTGTATTTTCATGTTGTTATCATTTTAGCTGGCTGTGAGTTATTATTGCTGTCATATAGTTTATGACGAACGTCAATTTTGTTGTTGTTGTTTGTTCTTTAGTTAGTTTGTTTTCTTTGCCAATGCCCTGCACTGCGTTTTTATGTTAGTTAGTGGGCATCCTGCTGTTCATCAGTTAAACTGAACTTTTACTGTAACGCTGGTAATGCATTAAAATTATTATGACCTTATAGTTTATAAAATTATGATTCACAATAAAATAAAATTCAATAATTTTGCTGTTGTCGTTTTTTTTTTTTTTTTTAGTTTAAAGTTTTTACGATGGCGCCACCAGACCCTGTCCTTGGCTGCCATATAACCATAAAGTTTTAAATAAAATTTATATTGCATCAAGTAAAAGCAAAAAAAATGTATGCTTAAATCTTAAATACTCTTCAACTACACCTTCATATATAAACAGTGGGTGTGGCAAGTAGCTAGTGAACGCAGTGTAACAAAGTTAATTAAAATTCATTCATAATATATTGTTGAGTGACCCTTGTATTGATACTAACTGTTAATTCTTTGTTTCAGTTAAAAATTCATTCATTTTTACAAAGAAAGTGTTTTTTGTTTTGTCAAATGTAAGCGTGTCTGTTATGAGACCACGCCCATTTTTGGTATATCAACAGATAGGATAATTATAAACACGAAGACCAAATTTTAAGTTCATAGGTCATTTTTTGTGGCATATACATAGATTTTTGACGATTGTGGGCGTGGATTTTCACAAATTTTAAATAGAAATTCTTTTAAAAATATTTGGACGAAATTTCAGCTCAATATCTCGAAATTTACGCCCGTGACAACAGCAGACAGATTTCCGGACGTACGGACATACATGTCTAGATCAACCCAAGAAACTAAACTAAACTAAACTATTTTGTAAGGTGACTGACGCCTTCCTTCCAAATGTTGCAAACATAATGACAAACTGTACTGTATGTTATGTGGAGGGTATAAAAATTCTGTTTACTTAACTACAATGAGGGGCCCAAAACTTTTTAATTACGAATATGATTTATTTTTAATTAAAGAAAAAACCTTTGATTATAAAAAGTTTCTAAAAAATAATTTCATTCAATTTCATTTTTAATCCATCAATCATTTCATTATTATGGCATTTTCAGTCTCTGTTAAAAAAAACCCAATCAATCCTTTCAGCATTTCCTTTTTGATACGTTATCCATTAAAGGAAAATAAATCATTCATTCATTCATTCAATACATTCTATATATGGTACGTGTGTGGCGTAATTTCATTTATCGCCATACACACTATATCGCATTACATGTATTGTTTAATATTTTTATTCCTTTTTGGGGAAAAAGGGTAAGAAAAACGCTGCCAGTCTTTACAAACATACAATCGACAGCTCATAAATAGTGTAAAAATTATATATGAAAGCTTTTTATTGTATTGATATTTGGCCACAAAAACGTGGCCATTACTTGCTAACGGTCGATCTAACAATGAATAAGAAAAAAATAAAATAAAATAAAATAAAATTCTGTTATGCTAAGGTGTATAAATGGACTATAATCGAACGCTTGGCTAGTACGTGAAACCACATTATTCAAATAGTATGAACGCGCCGCGCAACCGTTCAAACATTCAACGTTCAACGGCTGGATACTATACGAGATGATGAATAAATAAAAAATGGAAGTGTAATGTAATACAATTCTCAATGTACGTATATGTGTGTGTGGGGGGTGTTTGTGTGTCCTGCCTGTACATATACTTTAGTGAAAATTGATGTAGGGTAATATATTCCCAATTGCCTTTATGCGCACTTGCTGGGTGATCAATCAAAAAAATTATTTTATTTCCTTTTTTTTTCGTAATGCTTTCCATTTCATCATTTTTTTCCCTTTTAGACAAACGTTATTTGAATAATGTGCCACAGTACGTTACTTTTTTTTTTTATACATGCAAACGCATATTATACCTTTTCAAGAATTTTTTTTCCTTTTTATATCCTCCACAAAAGGTGGGGGTTATACTAAGTTTGTCATTAAGGGTCTAAGTGGGGAACATTTTTGGATCCCATTATGATAGGAAATATTTTGTGATCACTTAGTCTATGTACCGTTGAACACGCCACCAGCCCATAATGAAACAAAAAACTGAAGGAGGGTAATTTTTGTAAGTTTTTCTTTTAAAAGTTGTGTTATGGCCACGCCCACATTCGAAGAAGGCAAATTTTCCTTTCATAAATTAAACAAAATCGGCCACGCCCACACTTAAAGAAAAACTTGAAAACTTTTTTACCTAAAAAGAAAAGCATTATGAGTTGATTGGTTAAGATGGGGAGTATTCAAAATTTGGTGTAAGCCGTGAGCTGGTTGTGTGCTTTTTTCCCCTTGTTTTTTGTCTTTGAAATGTTAAGAAAAATTGTCAACTTTTTCATGTAAATTGATCAGATTTTCTTGTTGTTTTCTTAAGGATATGTGTTACACTTGATGAACACTAATGCACAGAGTGCACTCAGTCATACACATGCATATGTAGAGTTGCGTCTTCTAGCAACAAGCTGGATATTCTATTCGTTGTGGCTGCTGTTGTTGCTATTATTGTTATTTTTTTTATTATGTACGAGTATATGTGCTATGCTATGTATTGTTTCTTTATTGTCTCTCTGTGGGATTTTTTATTATTTGTTTTTTCCACCAAGTCTGGTTGGATTTAAGGTGACAGTTTTCGTTTTCATTTTCATTTTCGTTTCGTTTGTAGGTTTCTTATAAAAGTTTTTTTTATATTAACATGGACACATATGTACATTTGTATGCAGATGTAGATGGAGGATGTGGATGGGGTGTTTTGTATCTAGATGTACAATAGTTATGCCATTTAGAATGATTTTTCATTTAGTTTGACACAATTGCTGTAATTTATACATCCCCAAGGACTTGGGTTGTGATTTTTTTTTTTTCAAGAAAAAACAAAATGAAAAAACAAAGTTCCCAAAATGCTTTATATTCATATTTAAGTTGAAATGTAGACTTTCAGTGGAAGCCCCAACAACTCAAATCAGTTTTTATGTCGCAAACTTCTTAGTTTCGTATAAAAGTAAAAATTACTTTAAAAATTATTCAATAATACAGGGAATGAACAAAATAATATAAACACCATGCAATATAGTATATCTAGGTCTGTTTAAACAATGCGACGTGTATGTATTGCACAGTTTACCTGCCAAGTCTTGTAGGTTGTGTATATGGCATGAGGGACACATGTACCTGTAATTAACATTTACACAATTTCCTTTTTCTCTATCATTTTATGCATTATTTAAAACATTAATGATCAATAATTTGATTGATTTTAAGAATTTCTATAACTCTTCTATAACATATTGAAATATTTCAATTATTTTCTATGATAATAATTCTTCTTTAATATGCGACATTTTAAAATTGACCGATTAATGAGTAGTGAAAAAAAAATGGCGAATTATATGAAATTAACAAATAATAGAAGAGTAATGAGAGATCATTCAAAACAGATTAACTTCTAGTCTAGTCGGTTCGTTTTTATTATTACACCTTTTTGTTTTTACTAGTTTAATATTATATTTTGCCTTACTTTTCATCATGAATTAGTTGTAATTGTTTTTGTAACTAATGGATTTAATAACAAATACAAAGTAAAAAACTTATTAATCGTTCACAAACCCAGCTAAAGTTTTTGTTTTGTTCCATTTACTTGCGTCCCAAATTTACACAGCTTTCTCTTAGCATATCAAAAATTGATTTCTAACAGAGACCTCTAAATACCTAAAAAACTTCTAAAGTATTTAGAGGCTTCTGTTTCTTTGACATTGACTTGCACACGAACGGAAACGAATATTTACTAGGTAGTAAAAAAAAATTTCAACTTTAAGGCAACTATATAAATATGGACATGTAAATGTATTGATTTGTTCATTAAACTATATTGATAATTAAAGAATTGACTTTTATATAATTAATGCACTTTGTTTTTATAAAGAAATGTAATTATTATAAACCACACCGAACGACGACCGTCACATTTTATCACACATATTTCCTTGAACAAGACATTTACTTCATATTCTCTGTTCTTTAAAAAGTATCAGTTAATAAATATACTTTAAATTATATTAAACATTTTTTTATTAATTTAATTTTTATATGAATTTATTATTTTATAACTATTCATTTGCAAGAAACATTTCTAAAGGACCGATTAATAAAAACTAAAAAGAAAAAAATTCATAATGAATGCAGTGAACTTAACAGGTGGAAGAAAAATGCGATCATGTAACCCAATCTCACTAATGCCAAAATAAAGCAAATACGTGTTGTTGAAGTGTTTATTAGAGAAACAAAAACTAATTGCCTAAAAGATGTCACTTGTTAGGTAATTCATCATGTGTTATTATTCACCTTACACCTGTTCCGCTGTTGCTGTAACTCGTTGTTTCTTTTCAGTTCTTGTTAATTAGTCGCGCCAGTTAAAATTTCAGAAGAATTAAAATATTTTTCAAAGTGGTGGAAAGAGAAATTATCAAATAATTAAATATACTTGTTTTAGCACAAATATAAAAGTGTTCAATACATTTCACTGCATATTTATTCAATTTTATTGCTGATGCTTATATTAACAGAGCAAAGGAAATAAATATGTTCAGGGAAATGGTTTTATAATTGCAAAATGTGTCTGTGCTTTCGTTCGATACGTTTTAACTAATATTTCTTTATAAAAATAATAAATTATATAAAAAGCATGATATCCGTGATATATAATTTTAAGTAAATTGAAATATTATGAAAAAATTTGCACCAAAAAAAAAAGGGAAAGTTTTATGTATGCCGTGAAAAAAATTTCGTTAGTTCGTGAATCGTTCGTTCAAATCGTTACATGAGTATCATTACGAAGAGTAACTTTCGTGTTCGGTGGTGAAATAGGAATATATTCTTGATTTGCTAAAAAGTTACTTTTTTCTCAAGTATTTTGGGTGCGCGAGTGTATTAAATAGATAGGAACACTGCATTTTCAATAAAGGCCTAAAGCCTATTTCGGTTTCGGTTTACCATGTACCTAAATGTGATTTAATGGCTTTTTTACTATATGTAACTTGTTATTATTGCAGTGAAGGTAATTTTTACTTTTTTATTATATTTATATAATTACGAAATTTGGATAAAATTTTTTCACACAAAGGAGAGTAATAGTAATAATGCTGAAAGTATATAAAAATTAAGGTCAATTATTTGGTAAACAAAAACAAAAACATGGACGATTTTCTTCCTTTTCTGAGTATCCCTACAGACGAGTTAAATGGAATTGAATTCAAGTGTCCACCATTTTGTATATTAAGCTAAAAGTTATTCAAGATTCGATATAAGCGAATTTTCTCTTATTTTTTTTTTTTACTTATTTCTCATATTAATACTCAACTAAATTGATGAAGAGTTTATGTAATGCGTACTTCCTGCCTTTCATCTATGACATAAATTTAATGTTTTTTTTTTCTATTCTCAGAGCCTGTATAAGTACAATATGTTATCAATACATGTGTAATGTAATGAATCATTCTATTAAATAACTGGATGGGTGTGTGTGTGTATGTATAAATATTATGAAATGGCAATTGTCAAATATTTGCAAAACAGCTTTTAGTGGATAATTGCATATTAAAAATGTGCAAATTATGCCCATAAGCCATAACACCCTCGCTCGCTGTCTTGCTGGCTCTCTGGCTCTCTGGCTCTCTGGCTCTCTGGCTCGCTCCCCTTTAATGCCAAAAAGCCACTTGTCACCCTAAGCTTAAATTGTATTCATATTATAATCTGTAATAATAATCATAAGCGAACTCGTTGATAACGGAAATTATGCACATAATAATGAGCAATAGCAACAACAACAACAACAACAACAATAAATAATATTTACATTAAAATATTGGAAAAGTTTTTGTCTAACAAGGAAGTAAAGCCAGCCATTCCATGTATTGTTAAGAGAAAAGTTTGAGGAAACATTATTTCATAAACATAACCGTTTATTGTTGGGCTACCGACACGAGCCGGGCGCCAACAAAATATGTAAACATAACGCCTTCCTGCCACGTGGCATCACTTTTCTTTTTTGCCCTCTTCTTTTTTAAATAAAAACTTCTCTCTCCTCTGTGGCCTCTGCTGTGTACGAAATATAAAGAAAATGTTTCATTTTAATAAATGTGCCACTTTTTGTTTTTGTTTTTGTGTTTTTTTTTTTTTAACATTAAGAAAATTATTCTTACACTCTCAGAAAGTATTAATAAAATTATGAAATCACCACCACCAGCAGCAGCAGCAGGAACAGCCAACATACATTGCAACCCCTTAACGCACAGCAAGGATTATTATCTGCCATGTAATGAAACGGAAAACGCATATGCTTTGTGTTTTATGCTTATGATTTTCCGGTTGCACTTTGTTAACACGTTGTCAACTACATACTACAATATATTGTTTATCAGTATGTATGTATTCGAAGAAGAACAAAATGTGTTGTCAATCTCCCCCATTTTTTTGTTGTTGTTATGAAATTATGAAAATAATTTTTTCCTTCTAATAAGAAGAACAACTGAGTGAAGGAAGGCTGGTGTTAGGGTTTAAGCATAAAGTATGAATTTCGAAATTTATTCATAATTGTATGTGTTTCCGTTTGGGCTTGTGTGTTGTGTTGCGTTTGGACGGATGAACGCGTGTCTCTATTTATTTATAGTTCAACTTTTTGCTGATAAACTTGATCTCATTTCAGTGATTTCTTTCACAAATCATGTATTTAAAATGTTTGGAATTTTACAAAATTCATACAAGTACAGTGGTTCCCAACATGTTTTTTTTTTATTTTAGCTAACATTACATATATTGGCACATTTAAAAAATCGATCATTTAATACTCTACACCACTGAGTTTCTTAAATTATGCTCCAATATGTTGAGACATTGTCATAGAATATCATTATATGAAAAAAGGTTCTAAAAATAGTCTGAACGGGTTCAAATTTCTTATCATCCATTATTAAGTCAATTCAACTATTCATCACCAAATTTGATCAAAAAAATATTTAAAATTGAGAATTTTTGCCACATAAGGACTTGCTTTCGAATAAAACCTTGTAGGAAGAGGGATTCTAAAAATGGTTTAATCCAATCCATTTTCAATATTTCAATTCAAACCTTATTGTATTCATTTCATTTATTTTGTTCATTTAAAATTGTTTAATGTAGGAAAACCACTTTTCTTTTTATTCATTTATCATTCGCTTAATATTTTTTTCGATGTATTATAATTAATTCCATAAAAATATATTTTAGAAGCAATTTTTAATATTAATGACTGAACGTCTACCAACAAGTAAAATACACTAAATTTGGCTTTAGCTAAATCTTAAATACCCTTTTTATTTACGTAAAAAAGGGGTGGGGGCGTGGCAGGTGTATGAATGTTCCCTCTATTTGTTATTTGTAAATTGTAGGCTTGTCTGTTAGCCGACCACGCCCATTTTTGGGATAACTAAAGATGTATATACCAAATTTCAGGTTCATAGGTCAATTTTTGTAGTGGATACATAGATTTTTATCGATTATGGGTGTGTCTTTAATTAGACCACGCCCATTTTTGAAAAATCAATTAATGGTATTCTTATACATATGTTTACCAAATTTGTGTCAAATGTGGGCGGGGCTTTTGACCGATTTTGTGCAATAAAAATAGAATATTAGTTTAATATCTCAAAATTTACGATAGTGAGAGTGCAAACAACAGACGGACATACATGTCTAGATCGATTCAGTTTTTGATACTGATTAAGAATATATATACTTTGTTGAGTGTCTGATGTCTGCTTCTAAACGTTACATATGGGATGACTAACGAAGTATATCTTCGTCAGCTTATGTGGAGGGTATAAAAATGATGGCATGCGGCACGTTCCAAAAATGTTTTCAAATCAAAAACCAGTTTATTGTTGATATTTGTTATTGTTGTTGTTATACAATAAATTAAATTAATTATGGCATATAGGAAAATGATGGCAGTCGCGTTTGGTTTGACTCTAAATGGAATTAAAAAGCATCCATTAACTTATAATGAAATATTTTCAATAGTCACAGTCATCAAAATGTGTATAAATTGAAAAAGTATATAATAAAAATCCAACTAGCTTAAAAAAAGTGTGGGGACGATGGTGGGGAGGCTGCTGCTGTACAAAGCAAAAATACCGCATGTTCATATTCTCCCGCTTAAATAATACAAATAACAACACATTAGCTCGCTCCTCTATATACGAAATATTAAAAATATTTATTACGACAAAAATTAAAGATCAAATGTGTGAAAGAATGCAGTTGCTGCCGCTGCACTCAAAAATGTCAAAAACATGTAATTATTTATAAAAACAAAACGACAACCATTTGAATTACTTGAAAATGTCATAAATGAACGACATTGGAACACTAATGGCGCGAATGCGTATGCCAAGAATTAACATTTTGGTACCAAATGTTGAACGAAAGCAATTGCTCTTGTCTACAATATAGTCAATCTATTGGATATAATATTTCTTCTAAAGTCTCAATAACAATATAATGAATTAAATGCATGTTTGTGTGTATGTTCAGTTGAGTTATGTGTGCGATGGATGGTGTGAGTTCCGATTTGAAGTAAATCACGTACTGTTTCAATTGATTTTAGAGGCTTAGGCTAAATCTCAAACACCCTTCACATCTATAAATAAAAATGGGGCATGACAGTTACAAGATAACGCCCATTAACAGTACATGTACTAAGTATCAAATGAAATAAAAGGATTTTTTGTGCATTGTGGGCGTGGCTTTTGGCCAATTTTAAACAATTTAAATAGCAAACTACTTATTAGAAATTTTTTCCCATTAAAAACTCTCACAATTTATAATCGTGAGGGTGCTAACATTCAGACAGACGGACGGACATGGCTAGATTGATTGAGATTTTGATGCTGATCAAGAATATATATATATTGAAAAATCTTTCTAAGTGTACAGCACACGGAAAAACAAACTCAGTTATAGGAATTTCTCATATAATTGAATTATTGGATTTTTTTTTTAATGATATTTGTAATACATGGAGTAGGGTATTAATTAGTCATTTTGATTGATGTAAAATTTCATTTTTATATTCTGTACGTAGGTTTGTAGCAGCCACACCCACCTTCAATTATAGCAAGCCATTCACAATCACTTTCTCAATCGTCCGTCTTTCCGTCCATATAAATTTGTGCTAAAGCTAAAGCTATAGGTTCAATTTTTGGTGATATTTTCATGAAATTTTCGTACAAAACATATATTGACTGAAAAAGGACGCTTATAGAAAGTGGTTCAAATTGCACCATTTTTAGAACTCCTCCCCATAAAAGGTTTTATTATAAAGAGAGTAGAGTAGGGCAAAAAAATGCAATTCTAAAAATTTTTAGACAAAATTTGATAAAGATTAGCTTCATATTTGGCTGTAACAAATTTGAAGTCGATTGGACCATTTTCATATAATGAGCTTTAAAGGGCAATAACTCGCCTAATTATAACAAAATTTAAAAAATTAATCAATGTATTATAACATTTTCATTTGTTCGTTTTTAAATTATAACAGTTTCCTTCTTAAGCCATTGAATTCTGTACTAGGCCCTCGTACTTAAAAGAAATTTCTTAAACTCTCTGCCTACAATAGTAAAGACAACCTTACCACCGCATAATATCTATTTATCCAACAACAGCCCTTTCATACAAAACTGTTTATATGCAATCAATGATTTCTACATGAAAATTCCATAAAAATCTGTATGTTTGTGTCTGATCTCATAAATATTACATTTAAGATTTTCATACGTTATTATGTTTTGTTCATTCGTAACCAATATCCTTCATATCCTGTCAATCTATTAGTTTACTTCTGGTTATATTAATACAAATACATAATAAATGTGTGTGTGTAGAAAACTACACATATTGTATTTTCATGTTACTTGTCAAATATTTGTCAATTGGGTTTTCGCGTAAACTCTATCATTTTGCTCACGAAGTAGAAAAAAAAAGAAAATACACGAGACACCATAAACGGGGAATATGATTTTGTCAACTACGTTTATGTATGTATAGGTTTGCCTAAGGGGATTTATATTTTTATTCCCTGCCCATTTAATTTCGGAGGTATACTAAGTTTGTCTTTCTATTGGCAACAACTACAAGTAAGCCTCGGAAATATATTCTTGATCATTATCAAAAACTGAATCGATCTAGACATTTGTGTCCGTCTGTTGTTTACCCTTTTACGATCCGAAATTCTGATTCATATATGTAACAAAAATGGGCATGGTCGGGTGTATCGATTGTGGGATACAAATCTATTTATCTGCCACAAAAATAGACTTTTATAATTATAATATATTTTATAGACTTTTATAGACTTTTATAGACTTTATAGATTTTTAATTGTAGATAAGCCAAAAATGGGCATGGTCGCTTAACATTTACGCTTACAATTTACAAAAAACCGTATTCAGTGTAAAACAGGATTTGAAAGCTGATACATATCCTATTATAAGGGGCGTAATTATATACTTGCCACGCCCACTGTTTGTAATTATAGAAGAAGGGTATTTAAGATTTGATTTAAGCCAACTTTTCTATTTTTTTTTTACGTGTTCTTTTGATAGAAACGCTTGTATGTGTGTGTGTGTTTTGAACTTTTATCCAAAGATTTATTTTAAATCCTTTATCTTCTATATCATCTGCTTGAATCTCATTCATATGTATGTTATGTGTTTATTCAGGCTGTGATTTTTACCAAAATTTCACATTTCCTGGCTTATGTTTTTCCTGTCTGTCAAGCGAAAGCAAAACGTAAAGTAAAGGCTTTAAGTTATTTCCTTAAGGTTGAGGTTTAATAAAATTATCATAAAAAGGAAATTTTCTTCATTTTCATCGTATATAGGGAAAAACGTTTATAATCAATAATCAATTAATTTCGGTTTAAAAAAAAAAAAAAAATTTAATTATTTTTAAAACTGCCTGTAACACCTACCTGTAACGGACGGACAAACGGACAGACTTATTTGAAGTTAGAAACTGGTAAAAGAATATATATGAAAAGCTTTGGTTGGTGGGGTGCATTTTTATGACATAAACAAATTGTCATCAATTGAATGGAGGGCTGGATGGAGGCAGGCCCGGCAAATACACTTTTCCTATAATCATGTAAAGTGCATGCTTTTGTTTGCATTCACTAACAAACAAAATCACTCCAAATCCCTTGTACTACATTTTCAGCAATATTATAGTCACCATCACCATCACCATCACCATCATCATCAACATGGCATGAAATTTATTGTCATTGAGCGTTACGTCCACCTTAGTCCGAGCCGTAAATATTGCAAATGTCATTTGGAAATCCTAATTTACGCTTCGACGATCTAAAATGTGCACATTTGTGTGCATTAGTCCCTAATATTTGCCGAACACAATCACCGCATAACTGCAACATGAGTGACAAAGCACAGCACAGTACAGCGTACCCCGCACCTGCTATTTGCTTTCTGACTAGAAATTGAACATTTATACAGAGTGTAGGTACGCATTTTCGAATCCGACGCCATAATCATCGTCATCACCATCATCTACCAACCGACTCACGCACTTTATACACCTTTTACAGGCATACCCGAAAATCTTCTGCTGCACTTATCGTTGTACAGAGTAATGCAATTGTTTATACCCTTCATATAATATTTGAACGGTATCTTAAGTTTGTCATACCATTTGCAACATCGAGCAGGAGACTTTAGAGGACCCAATCGAAGGGTATAAATTCTTTATCCAAATCTAAAATCATACGAGTCGTGTCTGTACGTCTGTACTTACGACTGTTTCTTGTTGGCACTCACACGATCGTACATTTCATATTTTTATATGAAGCTTTAAAATATTTGTGGTAGATAGGTTACAAAATTGGTCAAAAGCCACGCCCACAATCGAAAAAAACCTCTCTATAAAATTAAGCTACAAAGTTGAAAATGATACATATATATATATATATATCGATCGATGAGTTAAATTTTAGGCAGATAACGGACACGCCCACAATTCATAAAAAACTTTTTTGCTTAGAATTTAACCCAAAAATGGTTCCCTTTTACATACGATGCTATTAAAAAGCGCAATCATGTAACCGGCATGCGCATATTTTGTGCCACACCCATATTTGGAGGATGTATAAAATTTGGCCTAAATCAAGTTGAATGTCTTTCACTAAATCAACTCCATTATAGCATAATTTAAACAACTAAAGTATTGTAGGGTATAAAAAATGATCGGTTATAATCGATTATAACATTTTCACTCTTGTTCTTGTTTCGTTTTGGTAATTTTCCACATATTCATACATTTGCAGTTGAGGTCCAGTCCAATATGTTGCTGTGATGGGAGCATTATGTTGGTTTGCAAATCTGCCATTTTACATTTTACGGATGCGTACAGATGCATCATGGCATGTAGACGGATGCCATGTAATCAAAAATTTATAAAAATTTTCTCAACAGACGAAAATAACTCTTATCTCTTGTATTTGTTCTTTGTATATGCATGCAGTTATTATTATGAAAGAGAGAGAGAGAGAGAGAGAAGAATCTCTTATGAATGTAATCAAAAATTCAATAAAAGTCCGCCCTCCTCCTTAAAGGGTACATAAGTGTATTCAAATTGAAAATCGCACAGTTTTTATACCCTTCACAAGATGGGCGGTATATTAAGTTTTTCATTTCATTTGCAACATCCAAAAATGGTTATATATTTTTGATCAGCATCAAAAACTAGGTCGATCTAGACATACATCCGTATGTCCGTGTTTCTGTTTGTTGCTGGCAATTTTGAAACATTAAGTTGTAATTTTAACAATTATAGTTTCTACACACAGATTGCCTATTTAAAATGGGCAAATTCAGCCAAGAGTCACGCCCACAATGGACAAAAATCTATTTATCTGCTACAAAAATTGAGCTATTAAGTTGAAATTTAGAACAAATCTTTATAATCACCTTATTCATAGATGAGCCAAAAATGGGCGTGGTTACAGTACAGTGACGTGCACAGTTAAAAAAAAATCGGCGTACTCGGCGTAAAGCTTGACTTGAAAGCTGATGCGTATACAGTAATAAAGAGTGTTCTGCCACGCCCTTAGAAGATTTGGTCTAAGGCAAATTTAGTTTTTTTATTTCTTTATTTGAATCCTTAAAGAATTGCATTTTCCCAACTTCAGAGTAAACGCAAAATACTTGTAAACGTGAACAAATCTGTGGAAGACAGAAGAAGAACAGTTGACAACATTTTCTTGAATTATAAAGCATTTGATTGATTTGTCATAAAAATGAGTTACAAAAAATTAAAAAAAAGAAAAAACAAAAACAAAAAGTAAACTCTGAAGATCTTCTCAAACCAGACATATTTTCGTATGGTAGAGCCGAGCCCACCTAGTTTACCGCACACATGAATACAAATTTCATAAAATATGTATAAATGTACATGAATTAAATAGTAACAATAACAATAATAATAATAACAACAACAACAACTTGCACATTAACTGACTGAATAAAAACTCGTAAAATTGACTTCAAATCAAAAACACATGAAAAAAAAAAAAAAAGAAAAGAAAAATTTAAAAATTTATACAAAGAATTAAAGCAAAATGAAAAGTGTGGGGAGTAGAGGAGCATCTGTTGAGCGATGCTGTGGTGGCTGCAGCTTCTTTGGAATAGCCATAAAAAACACCCTGAATTTCTGAAACTTCTCAGAAATAAATCAATCAATTAAAAATTTTATGATGTTCCCCGCAATTAAATGCCAAATGAAATATAAAACAGAAATTTAACAACAACAACAACAACAACAACAACAACAATATACACTATACATACTAATGTGTATCTAAACGTTCAAGTATTTCGATCATATGAAGTGAATTGTTTTCGTTTTAATTTTATTTTTATTTGTGATCAGTTGGTAACTTATTAGTACAACAACAAAAATAAGAAAAAATTGAGGCCAAAAAAGGTTTCAACTATTCAAAGCGTCTCACTTGGCAGTTCATCATATTTTATGAGCCAGCCAGCCAACCAGCCAACCGGGCTGAGTTAGGCCGGTCGCCAGTTTGCAGCATTTTTCCTGCCCTCCTATCTCCTTTATCCTTTCTCATCATTTTATTTAAAATTATTGAAAATGTAGCAAAACTCAAAATAAAAAATTAAATACCACAAAATGTTTTTGTTTGTTTGTTTGCTTCATTTTACCTTTAGATCGCTTCCCATCCCAAAAAGTAATTAAAATTTCAACTGTTTGATGCAAGTATTTAAGAGTTCTCAGTAGAAGTTGTTTTTTTTTTTTTTTGTGATTCATTCAGTATTCTGATGGCAGTAGTTTGTCAAAAGTTTGTCAAAATTTCTTCCACTCATCTTTTATGCTGCATAAGCGACAAGCATATGACATGTTGTGACAATTGATATGCGCCACTCATCACAAAAAAAAAAATAAAAAAAACCAGAACGCTTACTCTTCACCACTACATACCTGCAATCATCAAACATTGTCTGGCATTGTGTGGCAGACAAATTGACAAATTTATGCTATAGTTGTGGCCCAAAATCAAGCAGGCTCTCGCGGTATACCATACCGTACATGTGCCCGATCGTTTTGAACAATTTAAAAATTCACTTTGGTATTTTGGAAATTTAAGCGTGCTAGGTAGGAGAGACAAAACTCATATTAAGGGCAACACATGATAAAAACGCCACCAGTTTCATCATCATCAACAATACCATCTTTGTCATCACTGTCATCATCAGCGTTGTTGTTTAGTTGGTTGTGACCAATGCATAATGTGTCAAATGGTGGAAAACAAAACAATGAAATGAAATGAAATGAAATGTCTAAGCGCCACGCCAATTGTTCAAATGTTACCTGAATCAGGTCTTCATCGAGTGTAGAGTTTAAGTAACGAGCACAATGTGAGTCACATATGGTGGGCGCCATTCATCTCCATAATAAATGAATTCGTCAAAATAATATCACATTGTTCTTTCTATCCCTATCCGTATCCCCCTCTCTCCCTCTCTCTTTCACTCTCTCTATGTCTGTCCTCTTAAGTAAAAGAATGAAAGGAATTTTTTTCTAAATTTTTTGCATCAAAGGCGGTCAGTAGGTAGTCATTATATGTTGAAAGAATGTTAATAATAAATAAATAAATATCGGGGATATCTTTAACATATATTACGTTATATAAAGGCGTGGCATATGTACAATTTTAGCTCTCACACTTCACTTCACGGGTTCGAGTTCTATATAAAAAACAAGTAAGAAAACTAAATTTGGCTTGGGACAAATCTTATTATATAGCCTCTAACGGTAGGCGTGGCATATGTGTATATATGGGTTAGAATCCATATAGTAGTAGGGTAGGTCATAAATAAAAGTCAAAGAGACTAATGCATGAGATCAAGTCCCTCAAGATTGCCTTCAAATCCCGCCTTCTAAAAAGTCCTCTAAATATTTTTCAAATTACTCTTAATTCTAATGAATAAACAACCATTGAACATCATCAGTGGACAACAGCCAACCACACACAACAACACATTAAACAACCTGCTACATAAACTCTCGCAAACACTTTTTATACTCATTACATATATTAAGCGTCATAAAACTAATTGCTGTACTAATTATTGTTACAATTACAACAAACATAGGTACACACACACACACACACACACACACACACACACACACACACACACACACACACACTCCCCGTAACTCGTAAAATGTCTATTAAATGTTTTTATAATGGCACACACATTAGATATTAATTTAAACTTTAAAACAACGACGAAAAAAATGCCATAAAATCTGTGACAATAGAAGTTTACGTCTGTGAGGGGAGAAATTCTTAAGAAAAAATGAAACTGATCGTGTGCTGAGGATTTTTTTTGAAAATGTTTAAAACCAAGCAACAGCAACAATTGTGGCACCTTGAAATCTCGTGTTGTTTACAAAACATAACATTAGTAATGACGTTACATTTTTATTTTTATTGATTTTTTTTATACATTTTATGATTTCATTCGAATATTCTCTCTTTCTGAAATGTAAACACACAGTAGAAGAAAAGGATACAGAGAAAGGCTGCTTGTTCGTTGTACATCATCATCTCTACAGTACCAGCACCAACATCATCAGCGCCCGACATAAAGTATATCTTTATGGAAAATCAAGAGAACTTATACAATATTTACAATTTTATGACTTTTTAGTCTGCTGTAGTTTACTTTTTGTTTTGAATTTTTCATTTTTAATGTTCAAGATTATTGAGTAATTATTTAATGATAATACTGACTGATGCCATAAACTGTATAATGTGATGGAGTTGCGTTTGGAATGTAAAAGGTGTGCGTTCGTACGTTCGTACGTCCGCGCGTCTGTCTTATATTATTAACAATTGATTCTTGGTAAATAAATAAAAAATGAAAAATGTATATGTATACCTATGAAGATTAATCTGATCAAATGTAATCATTAGAAAAGTACGAGGACTGGTCCTAGTGTTTATTTTCAGTTTATAGTAATGTTCTGTTATTATCTCGCATTTATCTAAAAATAAATTCTCATCTCAATGTATCCTATATCCAAAGTAACTATGTGTGTGTGTGTTTGCGCTTATCTAAACCTTTATAACCACTAATGTAAAAAAATAACAAGTAATTATAAATTGATTTGAAAAGCGTTAATTTGATGGCAAAGTCTGCCATATTTGATTCTAAATTGATAATAATATTATATTTAGAAAAGGCAAAGCTTATATGCTAAATTCAATATATAAATAAAATATTTAATAATTATTTAGGGCAATTTATACTCCATGACTATTACAACGTAAAAATCAAGCTTTGTAGTGAAAAACGCCAGATCGCTTTATGGCGAACATCCACAATTCTCAAAGTTTTTCGATGAAACTTGTCTCGAATATTCTACATATCAAAAAGTATATTTGAGACAAATTTGAGTTTAATCAGACCTCTTTGGATGGCTACTGTGATCATTTTAATCTAGCATTGTAGAGCAAAACGCCACTTAACGCACTAAGAAAAGATCGCTTTATGGCGAACATCCACAATTTTCAATATTTTCCGATGAAACTTGTCTCAGTTATTGAAATTGTCAAATTGTCTTACAAACCTTTAATTACAGCAATCGGTTCAGTATTAACATCTGTACGTCCATGTAATACTTGTGATCAACCTACGTGTCACATTTTTTAATATTTCTTAATGAAATTTAGTACAAAAGTATATTTCTAGCTAAAGATGCTTACTATTGAAAATGAAGTTGATCGGTGCAATTTTAGGACTATTTTTATTTTGTAAAATTTTTTACACCAAAGTTTTTAACAAAATGACTTTAAACTTAGTATACCGTGAGGAATTATGTAGGGTATATAAGGAATGTTTTCTTTTTAAATGCTTGTCCATTGTTAGTGTCTTGTCATGTTATAACATATTCATCCTTCATCAACCTTGAATTGGAAAATATTCGCAATTCTGGAAAAGGGAAATATTTTGTGTGTAAACAAAATCAATTTAAAATATGACCTTGCCCGTTGCATATGCACCATATCCACCCTCCACATTACCATAACAATTGTCCATTTAGTGTATACAATTACTCCTTTCGTAAAAACCAATGAAATCATACACAAAACCTCTCATTTAACATTTATGTGAAAATTTTCACAAATCCATTAACAGCCGAGCAACGAAACTCACAAAATATTATTGTACATTCCTTCATTTATTATCCATTTATCAAGTGATGCATGACCATACCATACAGACAAGTTTTCCAAAGAATAGCTGCTTGGTAGGCAGGCAGGCACGTTAAAAGAAAAAAGCAATTAAACGCCCAAAATGTGTAAATAGAGTTTAATCTACAAAAGAGTGGTAGAAAGAGAGAGACAGAGAGCAGGGGAGGCGACTTAAAAGGGTAATTGTTGTAAATCCTTCAAATGATATGCAAAACAACTGTGGCTGCTGGTGCTATATTTTTTGTTTTTTCTATTTTCCAAATATTTCTCACTGTGCGTTCACAAGCTGTAAATCATTGAAAGTACGGCTTGGTTATGTTTGAGGATCATAACTGGAATTCATGTGATTGGTATGCAAAATATTTTGTATACAAAAGGATTACCAGGATATGGTCTACTGGGGTGATAATACTCTTCATGCTTTAACACAAATTTTTGCCAACAATTTCCTTTAATTTTTATTACCTGTTACTGTTGTGGCTAAAATTTATGCCAAGATCGGCTTTTCAAAAGTTTTGCACTAATTTTTTTATCTAATCCCATCCCATCCCCTTTACCTTCACCTCTACCGCTTACACTTGCTTTTGTGTAATTATTTTTTTCCTCTTTGTATACTTTACATATTGATCCTGTTTTGGTATTGTTTCATTTGTTTGTGCGTGTGTATGTTTACCTTAATTGCCCGCACTATTGCATACGCTTTACGTTAAGTTCATATGTTCATAATTTTGAAAGGATTTACTGCAGTTATCTGCAATATGCAGCCCCCCTCGGTGCAGCCATTGTTCCTAATACGTTATGCTGCCTGTTTGAAAATAAATTGTTTAGTTTATCAATTCCACGAAAGATTAGTTTACAGTTTGAAACAATGTTAAATAGAGTCCAGTTTGCTGCTTCCTTAAGGCTGTTTAGTGTATCCATTTCCATGTCATGAATATTGAAAATGTGCCTAAGAAGTGGTGCAATCTCTTTCCATACACAATACTTTTCTTTAGAGCCCACAATTTAATCCATTTTTAATCCTCTGCCGCTTAAGAAATGAACACCTCTCCTCATTACTAAATCTTACATAAGTAGATCAATTATATCATAGTGTAGTGGTAAGTAGTGACAGAGTATTATAGAATGGGCTTGTAAGTAAGTAAAATTAAGTTGAGTGTAAGAATTATCAAGATCCTTAACTACTCTCGTTTCTTAAGCATGTAAAACATTTATGTTATTAATGTCCTTTATCTCGATGACAATGCTTAACATTCATGCGACTGGACGGAAAAAGAAAGATGTCTGTACGAGAAGAATTTTGGTATAAATCATGGTTACTTTTTGGTTACAGTCTTCTTTACTTTCAGAAATTTTTCATAATTAGGTTAGGTTGATCAGGTGAGCACCAAAACACCCATTCTGTTACCCGTAAAAATATGCCCCAAGACTCAGGAAAGTTATCTGATAAATCGTTTGAGATCGAAAACCTTTGCACTGTTGGTGACTCGAGCCTTATCTTAAACACGCAGGTATTACTTATCAGCTTGCAAGGCGAGTTTTACGCTAAATGCAATTTTTTTTTGTAAATTGTCGGTGCGTTTGTTATCCCACCACGCCCATTTTTGCCACATCAATGAAAGGAGTAATTCGAAATGTGGGTACCAAATTTCAAGTTAATAGCTCAATTTGTGTAGCCAATTATAAGGGCGTGGCTCTTGACCGATTTCGCCCCATTTAGGGAGACATTTTATTTCTAAACTGTTTGAACAAAAATTCAGCTCAAATTCTCAATATTTATGATTGTAAGAGTGCCAACAACAGACGGACATACGTACACGCGGACACACGGACACACGGACAAATATGTCCAGATGCACTCAGTCTCTGACGCCTTCTTCTGAGTCTGAAACAGTTTAGAATTGATCTGACTATACATCATATACTACATATGAAAATCTTGTATGTATTGTGGTGGTTGCCAATTATCAATTTAAACGTTGACAATATTTTATGCACCCTGCCGTGTAAGCATACGCACAATATTTGCAAATTTGCTGCGACAGCCACTTCACACATTAATCATGCAGACATAATTTAATTTGTTTAACAATTTCTTTTGCTTTTTCTCTTTTATTTTTATTACATGTGGAACAATAATAATAATAAAATCCAAAAAAAAAAAGAAAAAAAGAGAAAAGAAAACAAAATTACTTGTGTACGAGTAGTCAAGTAGTCAAGGGCCTCTCATTTATTAAACTCGGAATTATTGTGAATTTCCGCCAATTATTGTTGACGACAACAATTCATGTGATTGCAGCAAACACGCTTTTATGTTAACTGACAGTCTATACACATATAACGCTCTTGAAATAACACTAACGGCGTCACGTTCAAGTATCCATGCGGTTAACCACTTAGAACCAATAGTCGGCAACATTTGAAGGCGTTAATAAATATGTTTATATGTAGGATTACAATCAATTATTATTTTACATCAAGTAGGGACTTCACTCCAGTTGATCGTCGCACATATGAGCGGAAACTTTCAAAAACTTTCGTGCAGATTTTCAAACGCAAAGACCCAGTTAAAGTCTGCCAGCCTTCATCTTTACCTTTGATCATGTTTTCAACTGTATTCTATTTGGGTATGAAACATAAAATCATTTTGGTAGCAGTGGTAAAAGCAAATCTTTAACAATATAGGAAATACACGGTTCACATGATTCTTGACCGAAAATTGCACATTACTGTTATAATTTATAACAAAATAAAAAAAATAGTAAATGCTGAAAAGAAAGGAGAATATAATTAAAATAATGGCGTAAAGCCTTCATTAAACGTTTACGTAGAGTAGGTGCGAGGGTTTATAATAATATGAAGGAGATTTTTTTATGATAAATGGCGGCCGGATAATTCTCTACTTGCCCTCGTGCAATTTATGTATGTGTGGTACACATAACTATAAGTGAAAGCATTAAAACAATTTTTTATGATAATTTCAACCATTACAATAAACAAGTTCGTGAGACAGCAAAGACAGAAAGAGAAAGAAAAACATAAAATATCAAATAAAAAAATTTAATACTGTACCTAAGCTGTGTGTATTTATTCACACATCTATTTAAATGTACAATAAATTTAACACCCATACGTATGTACGTACGTCCATAATGTGAAATTTCGATTAAAATTCTAAATTGGTTTGACTATTAAAATTTAAAAATTAGCCTCCAGCGTTTTTTATATATACAATATAATAAAAATGATATTGTATGTAAAGAATATATAAATATATATAGGTATATAAACCTACATAAAATATATTGTGTATAAATTTATACTTTAAAGTGTTTAATGATGGAGATGGTTGGCTGGGGTGTTATAAAAAGAACCTCATAAATACTCATCAAAGTAACACAGATACCATTCAAATGACTTTTTGGTAGATTACCAAGCATTGTACGCAATACCTGTTGGTTTTTTAATTTCTAATAAGGAAGTATTAACCCTTACCTTCCCATTTCCTTTCGCACCGCCTGTACGTGTACTCTCTGTTAATCACTGGAATATTAATTTAAAATAAATAAAAAATAAACAAACAAACTTACATTTGACTTGGACCAAAGCTTAAATACCCTTCGCACATTGTAATAAACCTATTGGGGGCGTGGCAGATACTTGATAGTGCGCACGCCTTGTATGTAAATAAGATTGTTTGTATTTTTTCAACATAACTGTCATTAAAGTTATCTTTTGTTCAATTATTTTTAGTTTTTAAATGCAAATGGCTTTAAAAAATGGACAAAATTGGTCAAAAGCCACGCCCACAATCGACAAAAATCTATATATCTGCTACAATGAACTTGAAATTTAGTACACATATTTATAGTTATCTCATCCGTTGATGTGCCAAAAATGGGCGTGGTCGAATAACAGACTCGCCCACAATTTACAAAAAATCTAAAAAAATCAGCGTAACTCTCGACCTGCCAGCTGATGTGTGATTAGCAATTATATACCTGCCACGCCTTTTATTTGTATAAAGATGTGGAGAATATTTAAGATTTTTTCTAAGCCGAAATTTAGTTTTCTTAGCTGGCTGACTGGCTGACGTTTTCTGAATCGAAACTAAATAAATAATTAGTATTGATTAATTTACCGTTATCTATTTTCATATATATATTTTTTTTTTAATGATAGAACAATAACTCCATGGGAATATTCATCTCATAACAATAAATTCTTTTCTGTTCGCAAGCAGGGAGAAATTACAAAAAATAAAAAAAACGAAACATCTTGAATAAGTGACCAAAAAATGTCACTTAATAAAATCGATAAATTCATAAATTTATGAGATTTACGATAAAAATAATTAAAAAAGAAAAACGGAACACAACCTAACGGCGTCTCACGTATAAGAAAAACGACAAAACGTTATACAATAAATATGTATGAGGTCAGGTCTATATTTTCATCAATGTGAGCAGAAAATATCAATAACGAAAAAAATTCAAAAATTCAAAAATTCAAAAAAAAAAAAATCATAGTTTAACTCTCCTATTGTCTCAATTGCTGCGTTAATAAAATTTCAACAGGTTAAAAGATAATAATGTCGCCAAAGTGATATGTAGTCAGTCTGCTAGTCTGTTGGTAAAGAAGCAAGTGTGCGTGTGTGTGCATGTGTGGTGTACAACCCAATGAGTAAATCATTAATGTGTTGATACGTTTACTTAATATCAATATCAATCGATCTTTACCATGCTATGTAGTCAATGTGTAAATTGAAAAAACTATCAAAAAGGATATCAATGAATATAAAAAAAAAAACCAAACAGGTATACATTCTACATTCTACACTTATAGAGAACAGTGTTAAGTACCCTACTTGTATAATTTAAAGAAAAAAAAAAAAAAAATTTTAAAATTTCATATCCTTCGTTTTTTACAACCACACATGAAATAAATGTCACTGTATTTGTCAGATTTTCATTTTTTTCAAATACGAAAAATCCTAATTATTGAGGATATTTATAACTTTTTGTATGAGTTGTTGACATTTTTGTTATCTGTTTATATACAATGCTCGTTTTTCATTTCATTTCATTTCATTTCATTACGTATTCCTTTTAATGTTTCTTTTTAAGGGCTTTCTGTCTCTCACTTGTTGTTGTTGTTTTTGTTGTTGTTTCTTCCTTTATATCTTGGTTAACACTCTCATCTCACTCATATAATGATCACCTTTTGTTTTTTATGCGATTGTAATAAACAAAATTTATGTATTCCGTGTGAGTCTGTAACATTTTTTTTCATAAATTTTTTATATACCATATAATTTTTTTTATTTTTATTGAGAACTTAACAACACACACATTTTAGGATCTTGTATATACGTTCCAATGATTGTATCCTTATATGGTTTTTAGGTCTTTTTTATACCCTCCACATGGGACGGGCGGGTATACTAAGTTTGTTATTCCATTTGTAAGAGACCCTACGAAGTAGTATATACTCTTGATCATTATCAAAAACTGAGTCATGTATGTGCGTCTGTCCGTCTGTCCGTGTGTCTGTCTGTTATTGTTATTCCTACAATCGTAAATTTTAAGATATTGAGCTGATCGCTATTAAAGGTGGGCAAAATTGGTTAAGAGACACGCCCACAATCAACAAAAATCCATTTATCTGTCACAAAAATTGAGCTTTTAAGTTAAAATTTGGTTCACATACTTATAGTTATCTCATCCATTGGATTGACAAAAATTGGCGTGGACGATTAACAAACACGCCCACAATATACAAAAATCTATGTATCTGCTATATAAATTGACCTATGAACTTCAAATTTGGTACACATATTAATAGTAATCTCCTTCAACGATGTACCAAAAATGGGCATGGTCGGATTATAAACACGTTCACAATTCACAAAAAAACATTTTTCAGTATAAAACTCGACTTGCCAGCTGATGTGTAATACATACACTATTAGAAAGCGTACTTATATACCTGCCACGCCTATTATTTGTATGTAGCTGTGAAGTGTATTTAAGATTTGGCCTATACTAAATTTATTTTACTTACTTGTTTATATATAGGCTTTAATGTTTACTTTGGCAGAGATTGTAAAATTTTTCTTTTTAAACGTCAATACTGCAACACCGTACATTGCAAACATTTTACATTTAACTGGTTAGTTAGTTATGCAAAAAAGATTAGTAATAAAGAAAAAAAAAATGGTAAATTTTATTGTTAGTGTATGATGGCACACCCAAAAAACCTTAAAAAATTACACATTAAGCAATGAAATGAACTAAAATTAATGTATTTTCAAAATTCATTTAATTTTTACTTATTTAAAAAGAAAAAACATTATTTTTTTTTGTTTTCTAAATAATATTTTAACACTTGTACAATTATTGATATTTTTTTCTTAATCTACCCAAAAAATTAAATTTTAAAGATTAGTATCCTTTTTGTGTAATCTTTTATTTAATTTTGAAGAAAAAAAAAAACATGTGCCATCATTCCCTATAACCGAAAAAAAACTTTTTCCCTATTAAAAAACTTAAAAAACAAACAAGTAAAAACTAAATTTGATCAAATCTTTGATACTCTCCGGATTTACATAAGAACGGTGGGCGTGGCAGGTATACGCCTTTTAATACTTTATGTATTACTATATAATATCTTTTGGGTTTTACAAATCCTTTGTGAAGGAAAAAAGTCCAATTTTCGAATGTGTACTCTCTGCTATGAATTAAGTAACGGTATATATATATTTTTTTTTTCTAAAAACTTGGCGTGATTTAAACATCAACATGAAATACAAACACACAGTATTACGAGTACTTCCGCTTTAAGCGATTAACGGTGTACATCTGTAATCAGATATTTAAAAAAATTCATATATATATAAAAAAAAAAAACAAAAAACAATTGAGACAAGAAAACATATAAAATCCCTGAAGGGATAATAATCCATAGTTGCGGTTGTAAGAGGTAGACAGGCTTGGGTTAAAGACAACACGCAAGCGTTTTAAAATAAATTTTGTTCAAATTAAAGAAAACAGATATAAATAGAAACAAAAATAACAAATCCGTGGTTGCGACACCAAACTACTAGACGAAGGCAGTTTCAGAATTAGCTGAACTGATAACTAACACGGTTTTAAAAAATTTTCATCCCTTGACATTACTCGAGAGCTCCTAAGTTTTTTGCTCACCGTATATCCTATAACCTCACTCGGTAATTACTCACATGATTGAAGGTAATTGTTTGCTTTCGATAGAATCCAAACCAACTACTTCTGTAACCGCCCTCGCAAAAACGGATCATTGCATTTTCTAACTCGTTCAACATGCGCATATGAATTACAATACAAAGACTTTTTACATTTATCATCGCAATGCCTGTTTGTTCAGTTCTTCTTCTTCTTCTTCCATTTTACTATTTATTTAATTTTTATGGCCGTTCATAATATTTTTAAACGAAACAAAACGTCGTTGTCTAACAAAACGACGCAAAAGGTACGTAATATTTGTTATTATTTGACACGATGTTTAGGAAAAGGGTTGTTCGTACATGTGCATTATTAGACCGTTAGGGGCCCTAATGAACCGTACAAATGGTTCAGTTGATCTAATATATTTTTACATATTTTTAGTGCAGACGATTAAGTGTATTTTTATTTATTTTTAGTTCAAGGTTATTGTGTTTGTGAAAACTGATGATGAGAAAGGAAATTTATAAAGATTTATTAGACATTTACCGTTATATAAATATTAGATTCGAAGAACTGTTAAAGGACAACATTATACAATCATTTAGATCGAAAGAAAGTCAGGTTTAGAAAATAAATTACTTTACTTTAACTTTACTGAACTTAACTTAACTTAACTAACTTTAACTTAACTTTACTTTACTTTAGTATAAATATTTCCCCTTAGATGAATATAAGAAAAAACCCTATAAATAAAGGCTGTTAAACTAACTTCTGTTCTCTTTCTCTACTTATAGCATAATGTTAAAGTATAAGAGTTCAATGTTAATGTATAGTGTAGCTATACAGTATAGTACACTTCTTACACAGTACAGAACAGAACATGTTCTGTTAATTTCGTTTATTATTTAGAGCAACTGAAATAGCTAACCGCAGATAGAGAAAGAAACACAATCATAACAAAGTCTGTTACTCAGCTGTTAACAACGTCCCAATGGCGAGTAGAATAGTGCGCAGCAGTTGTTTGAGTTGTTTTTTATTTTTATTTTATAGAAAGCACAACAGAGAGTAACAAAGTATTCTTCATTCTTCATCTCTCAAGTGAGGAGAGACGTATTATGACTGTAAAAACTTTAGATGGGTATGTTTTATGTTCTTATATTTGTTGGGTTTTTGCTGTTTGCGTTATGATTATGAAATGTAGCAGGAAGAAAAGAAAAAGCAGCAACAACAACAAAAATAATGCAGTAATAAACCTAAAGCAGTAGTTTGTAAATTGTTAGAATATGACGGGATATAATATATATATATGTTTGGTTTTTTCAGATGAAAATACGCAGCCACACACACTCACACATTCATATATATGTAAACGCACTTAACCAGTCAAGTAATGTTAAAAAACAGCAGCCTCAGCAGCCTGGGTACAGTATTCATAGTATATGATATGGTGGTCGTTTATGCTTATGATGATTATACTCACAACTCCTGTTGTTTTTGTTATTGTATGTGTGTATGGGTGTATTATGAAGGAATGGAAAAAAAAGTAGAATACATTGAAGAAATAGGAGGAGTGTTATGAACGTTACGTTGTGTTGTTGTTATTGTTATTGTTATTGTTTGTGTGCTTTAAGTCAATATATTACAAAATGAGCGAACATGAGTACATCCGATGTTGTTGTTATATACAACCTTTCATATCTTTATAAACAACCTTTCGTTTGTCTGTATGTCTGTCTGTCTGTCTCTACCCATATATTATGAGTTATGTGTCTTGTATGAGTTTTATAACCAAGTTGGATGCACAAGTCAAAGCAACAACATAAATAATAACAAAAACAACAACAAAAGCAAATCACATATAAACATATTTCGCGTTTTCCTACTGGTCCGTATCCAATTTTTGTTCTTTTTATAGGGAATTTTTAAATTTTTTTTTATACTTATACGTATATATATGTACAAGCATAATTTTTTTAAGATTGTATGGTTGTTGCAATATGAGAATATTTATTGTATATAAGAAAATGTTCTTATATATGTAAAAAATGCATAAAAATGTACTCCACCCTACAGAAAGTGGCTGTATATTTATTTTATTGGATAATATGCAACTATCAGATGCAGGGTTTAGAGACCAAATAAACAATGTTGAATATTTATGTTCTGTTTGCTTGTCTTTACAATATAAAGTAAAACTATAGGCTTGGAGATTATTTGTGTACTAGAACTGTTTTTATGTTTAAAAATAAATTTGACCAACCAGCTTAAGATTGGAGGGGTATACTAACTTTATCAAATCGTTTGTAACACCAAGTAAAACGCTTCTGATATTCTCAGAGTGTGTTCTATTATTAAAATAAAAAAAAAAATACACTTGCCATACCCCTACTTTGTTATAGTATACAAAGCATAATAATAATTCAAGGAATAATTACAAAAAAAGGGAAGTTGCCCAAACAAAATTTTACCATAAAAGTTATATTATAAAATTAAAAACAACAACAATGACAAGATACATAAAATCCAGTGAATACTTTACAAACTTGAAATAATAAAAAAAATAAATGAGAAAAAAATTGAAAAATGTGTTACCAAAAACAACAACGATTTCAAAAAAAAGGTCTTCATATTACAAAAAATATATATATATATATAAATATATATAAATATGAAATCTCCCACTTTTATATGAGAAAGCTGCCTTTTTATGTAGTTTTATATACACGTACAGACACAGAAAAACACCAGCCGAGTAAAAGGGATAACAATATAAAAAGATAAGAACCAGTTGCTATGCAAGCCACCCAAGACATGATATGAATGAATTATGATCAATTATTAATCAGAGAAGAGAAACACAACAACAACAACACCAACTACAATAACAAAACAAAATTATTCATAAAGGAAATGGCAACGAAAGAGTAAGAAGCTTTAAAAGGAATAAGAAAAAGAGAGACAGCCTAAATAAAAAGATAGAAAGAGAGCGATTGTACAAGAAGCTACAATACATAAATTTATAATAGAGAGCCAGAGAGCAAGAGCGAGAGAGAGATAACATAAGAATAAAATAATAATTATAATAAAATATGATAATTTTTAAATAATAAGGAACAACAACAACAACATTAACAACGAGAAAAATTTTCAGTAAAAAAAACAATAACAAAACCCGTTAAACAAACTAAACAGAGAGTATAACTTAAAAATAAATGAGTAAAGTAAGCAGAGAGTTGTATACTACATGCTCTCCCTCTTTCTCTCTCTCTCTCACACACACACACACTCTGTCTCTCCCGTTATTGTAACTGGATTGGAGAAAACAACACTACCGGTGGAAATATGAAATAATAAAAACAACAATAATAATAAAACACAAAAAAAAATAAAAAAGGGTGTGAGTATGTTTATGGGCTGTTAAGTTAGAAAAGGATAGCTTTCATAATACGGTAAAGAGAGTGTGTTTCAACTGTTAACGCTAAGCCGGTGAGCAACAAAGATGGCAGCAGTTATTAATAAAATTATGATGTTTTGAGATGATACCTGTTTATTGTTGTTGTTTTTGCTTTTTGTTACTTCGCCCATATTATAAAGCAGCGACGCACCAACCAACAAAAAACACGAACAAAAACGAGAGAGGGAGAGAGCACATGAATATGAATATGACGAAAACGAGAACAATAACAAAAACAAAACAACTGTTTAATGCACGTGCATTGGTGTGTATGGGTAATATGTGGTATAATTCTCGCAATAAGAAATGTTTAATAATTTACACTGGCGACACACTAACATATAAGATTTCAGAGCGTAGAAGAAGAGCGTATAAGCAGAGGTATGAGTACCACGCACCAACAACACACTATTATTTAGAGTAATTGTGTGTTATGTTGGGGTAATGCCTATATGGTAAAATCTGTTAGTGGTGGTGGTAGTGGGCAATAGCATGTGTGTGTTTGTTGTTTTTATTTTTCATATATGAATAAGCACTCCGGGCAAAAAAAAAAACAATAAGGCAACAACAACGGCAAGGCAGTGTGTTGTTTGAGTGACTTTTTGGTTGGTGTGTTATTATTTGTTAAGTTAGTGCAAGTTTGACGTGCGTGCTGAACGTATGCATCGTACTATTGTGAAGCTTAATAACGTTTTAGTACGATACAAGAAAGAAAACAAAGGTTTTCAATAAAGAAATACGTAAATTTTTCTTTTTGCTTAAAAAAAGGTTCCTATTATAACAACATAATAAAAACTTTGCAGATATATGTTTTATATAAAGCTACATATTTACAAAAATCGATTTCAATAATAAACGAATTTTTGTAAAAAGCCGACGGTTTTTTTTTTAAAAAAAAAAAAAAAAGTACTTTATCTCTAGATTACATTCAACATACATTATAATGCTAAAGAGAGAGTGTGAGTGTAATAATATAAAAAAAAAAGAATAAAGTGCTTAGTTGAGTAACAGCAACAGCAACAGTAATCGTAACAACAGCGACAGCACCAACAGCAAAAACTAACAGCAACATTAATATTTATAGCGAAGTAACAGCATTAGGTGCTATAAAATCAAGAGTATAACAACAAAAAAACAATATACTGCGTGCTTATCATACATATTTGATGTGCGTGTCGGGACCGTTGTATACATTATGTATATATATGCATATATATGGATTATGATAAGCAGCGAACGCTGTCACTAAACGCAGAGTATGCGAATCCTCTTATACGCTTACACATATACGCACTTACACACACCTGCAATAGTTGCCAAAGAGGCCTATTACACAAAAATACACACACATATATATATATATATATACACAAACACACCAATTCACAATATTTGTACGTATGTATGGGTGTATAAAGAACAACTGTACAACTAACTAACTCAATGCCGTCGCCGGTGTAACAAAAAATGACAGTTGTAAATGAAACCCTAAACAGAACGCAACACACGAAAATAATAATATATCCATAAATTTAAGGAATGAAAATCCAATTTGAATTTAATAAAACTGTGTAATATTCAAACAACGTGGAACAATAACGACGACAACAACAACAACAACAACAATTATAAGACATTTATAAAAATTCATTATTATTATTTTTTCTAAATAAAATAAAAAAAATTATAATAAACAGTAAGGAACCAAAACAATATTGACTTAAACTTAATAATAATATTAATAAAAAAAAAAATATACTTCATTAAAAAAAAAAACCATGTCTTATCTACCGTATTTGTTTAACTTAAAACAATCTAGGAATTTGACAAGAAATAAAACATATAAAATATTTTGCAAAAATTTCTTCTGTTTTTAAAATAAACTTTGTTTTTTTTTTTTTAGTTTAGTTCGGTTTGGTATGCAAGTGCAGAATAGTTGTTTATAGATGTTTCTGCAGTACAGACACAAAAGATAAACTCCGAGTATAACACATTCTGGTTATTAGAATAAATAATTGTAAAGTAATTTTGTTTTTTTAATGAAAAATATTTTGTCAACTGTTTTGTATGAAATGAGAAGTGATTTCAATGAGAGTCATCAATATACCATTAATAAAATGATACAGTTTGGTACCGTTAAATATGGAATTGTAAAGCAATTGAAAGAACGTGCCAAAAGCACCGATAAAGATGGTAAGTGGTAAAGGGTATTTTTTAGAGTTATTGCTTAAATTAAAAAAATATAATAATTGTGCAGGGAAGACAATTGACTTTTCAATCTACGAATGCTGTGAAATGTTTGGTTTTTTCCCCACGACGCAAATTATTATTTCCTGTCATTACAAAATGATTCATTTGTTAAAACTCAAGTGATTTTTCTTCTCTTTTTTTTTTGTATGAATTTGTAATAATTTGTGAAAGTTTGGTACGTTGTGGAGCCTACAGTAGAAATATGAATATTCAAAGATTAACAACAATAATAACAATAACAAATTTCCAAAAACAAAACTATTGTTTGAAAAGTTTTTGTAGAATTTTTAAATAATTTTTCAATTGAAAAGCGAAAGAATCGCTATTTTCTTGATTCTATTCAAGGCTTTAAGTTGAATGTTAACTACTTTTTTATATCGTCCTCTTTCATTCCATTTATATACAACCAGAAAAAGGCTTCAGAGGCCCTACGTTGAATTATATGTACATATATGTTTGTATATCCGAATGTCCGTATGTCCGTATGTCCGAGTCTGTTCTTGCCATTCTCACAGTCGTAAATGTTAAGATTTTGAGCTGAAACTTTCTACAGGCACTTTCCAGTGTCTGCACGTAGATGGTTATTTAAATTACGCAAAATCGTTTAAGAGCCACGCCCACTATGTACAAAAAAAAATCTATTTTTGCCACTATTTTTCAATCAATTAAGTTAAAATATGTTGTAGACATTTATACCCCCTTCGTTGATGTGTCAAAAATGGGCGTGACACGTTCAAATTTTAAAAAAATTCGTACTTAGCGTAAAATTCGTGTTTGTACGCTGACACCTAATACATACAGTATTAGAGGGCGTAATAATATACCTGCCACGCCCACCCTTTCTGTGTAGGATATTAAGGATTTTTTAAACTAAATTTAGTTGTTGGCTGTAGTTCAACAAACAATAAAATGTATGAACAGACAGACAAGCAGACAAGCAGAGTTAGATGGACAAAGGCAAAAAAAAAAAAGGTTAGACGATGATAAGATTGAGAGAGAGTCAGATGTTAACGCCTTTATAAAGGATGAAAATAAATTTTCATGGACAAGCAAGAGACAAATATATGAACAGAGACAGACTTACTTACGTATACGCCTCCAGTATTATTACTAAGGTTGCATATCAGATGTGAAGCGCAACCTTTCTTCTTGTTACAGCTACGCCCCCCGAGTAATAAAATTCATATACCACGCCCCAATTCTTTCATTTTGCTTATTGTTTAGAGTAGCCAGCCACGTCCACAAATTGAATAAAATTATTTACAGTTACAAAAATAAAGGTTCAAAGTTTTAATAATTATAGAAAACCAGCCATCCATACATGCATGTAGGCGTTGCTGTATAATATGCGTTACGCATTAAATTGTCAGTTTCAATAAAAAGGGAGCCAGAAAAAAAAAAACAGTCCCACTTACCTTCACTAACTTTTTTCGTCTCTTTGGCTCTTTCCTTATAACTTTTTAAAAAGAACATCCAGAAAAAGGTGTCAAAGATCCTACAAAGTTTATATATTCTTGATCATTATCAAAACTGATGCGATCTAGACATGTCCATGTGTCCGTATGTCTGTCTTTTTATTGATAATCTCACGGGCGTAAATTTTGTGATAATGAGCTGAAATTTTGTACACACACTTGTAATTATTCCATATGCTCCGATGCGCCCCAAATGGGCTTGATAGAACAACAGGAAAGCCCACAATTTACAAAAAACCATAATCAGCGTAACACTCGACTGCCAAGACGATACGTAATGCATACACTATTAGAGGATGCAATCACATACCTGCCACGCCCACCGTGGTAGACGTAAACGATATGATTTAAATTTTAGTTTAAATTTAAAGTAATTTTAATCAAATTTAGTTTTCTTACTTGTTTTTCTATAAAATTTTAACACAAATCATTTCTACGTTTGAAAGCTAACTAATAATCTCATAAATTGCATTTTAACTTTATTTTCATGAATGAATGTTTGTGTGTGTCTACTTGTATCAGAAATTAATAAATACTTTATTAACACAACAACACCAACAACAATAAAAAAAAGCAATCTAACGCAACAACATTTTCTTATCAATTTCAAACGTTTCGTTTATTTTCTTATTAATATGCATACATTACAATAACAACAATAACAGCAATAACAACAAACTGCATTATTGCAACATTGTATTTGCAATGAAAAGAAAATATGTTGTTCAAAAAAAAAAAAAGAAAAATAATTGTGTAAAAATATGTTTTTTAATAAAATTACAAAAAACAAAAATTCCAACTTTGCTGCTTTACATGCATGTTTCGTTCATTTTTAATCAAAAAGTCATAAATAAATGATTTTTACACCATCTAGATAAAATGGGGGAAATTATTAAGTATATCATTCCGTTTGCAACACTTGGAGGGAGGCTTAAGAGACCTTAGCATGAAAAACTGACATGTCTGTCCATACGTCCGTATATTATTACTCACAGTCACTGTTGTCACAGTCGTAAATTATCAAATGTCAAGCAGAAACACTTTTGCGTGCAGTTTTATATTTAATCTAAGCAAAATTAGTCAAGAGCCACGCCCATAATCGATAAAAATCGATTCATCTGCCACAAAAATTGACCTATGAATATGAAATTTAGTATACATGTCTATAATTATTCCTTACGACGATGTGTAAAAAATGGGTGTGATCGGATAAAAAACACGTCTACAATTTACAAAAAAAAAAAAAAAAACGTACTTGACGTAAAACTCCATTTGTCAGCTGACATGTAATACGAGTACATACACTATTAGATTATGGCCTAATCTGCCGTATATATGCCACGCCCACTACTTTTATGACTATGTGGAGGGTATTTAGAGATTGGTTCAAATCAAATTTTAGTGTTTTTTACTTATTTTTTGTAATGTCAATATTGTGTGCATACATATGTGTGCAAATGTGTATGCTTACAATTTCCAACTAGAGATTTTGTTTTTACTGTTATAGTGACCACATTTTTATTGGACTGCTGCTGCTGCTGCTGCTGCTGCTGGTATTATATGTTATTGCTGTAAATGAATTTCTACAAGTACGTGTGTGTCCGTATGTGTTGGTTTGGGTCAACTATAATATTATCTCAATAAACAAACGACAAAAGGAAAAAACGATTATTATGTAAATAATTTTGATAAAATTTTAATAATTCTCATGAGAGATTTTTCATATAAATTTTTTTCCATTTGTTCACCTATTCACCTGATATAGGAGATATAGGGGGTGAATGGAATGAATGAATGATGAATATTTTATACATTTTACATATTTTGAAGGGACTTGACAACGTATTCGTAAATGTTAATTTAATACAATTTTTCATTTATAATAAGTCCGTCAGTTACAACAAAACTACAAAAAATCCAAAATTTTGCTCTAACAGGGAATCATTTAAAGTTCAGCATCATCACTGTAAAATCTATATTAAGTAATTGCTAAATAATTAAAAGCGAAACCTCTAGCGCAGCGTATATCACTATTTATTATATTATTATAAATTCACAAAAAGTTGTAAAGTCACTTAAAAATATTCTTATCATTTGAACTACAGTTCAAATAATTTATATTTTTATTAATTCTTTTGCATATATTTTTATAAAAAAAGTCACTCTCAGGTCAAACACTGTAATTTAATGCAGTAGTTTTTTTTTTTTTGTAAAATAAAATAAATTATATAAATATATATTTTTGTATAAATTTATTTTACCATTAAATTGAAAAAAAAAACAATATTCATGAATTTAAATTTGATCCTATCATACCTTCCATAAAAACCAACACACCAAAAACCAAGGTTTAGGAAAAATTAATAATAAGACTAATAAAGCACTTTGGTGTAATAAAAAAAAATAATTGATTATTAAATAAGATAAAAATGTAGTTTAAAAAGTTTAAGGCCGTGGAGTTAGGGTTAGAAAATGTTTTCAGTTAAACAAACATCATGACATTTATCAAATCGATTTGTGTACAAGAAACATATAGTTATAGCAAGTAAGATATGACTTAGGACAAATTTTAAATACCCTCCACATCGACAATAGTGGGCGTGGCATGATTATGCCCTCTAATGGTGTATATATTATGAATCAATCTGAAATTGAGTTTTACGTTGAAAGTGGTTTTTTGTCAAATCTGTATATTATTCAACCACGCAAATTAGTGATCTGCGTGCATCAACTACTAGTGTCTGTACAAAATTTCAGCTAATTATCTAAAAATGTACACCCGTGATAATGCCAACAATGGACGGACGTACGGACGTACGGACGTACGGACATACAGACATTTATGTCTAAATTTATACAATTTTTGATGGCAAAGAAGAATCTATATGTTTTGTAGGATATCTGTATCGCCTGCTTCTAAGCGTTGCAAACTGAATGACAAACTTACTTGGTATACTTTCCATCTTGTGTGAAGGGTATAATGAAAATGATAGCACGATTTATTATCCAATCCATTTAACATTTCCAAGCCAGTTTATACCAAAATATTATTAATGATTTTATTAAAATACTTTTTGTTGTCGTTGTGAGATTATGTAATTCGTTTAAGGGCTTCTTTATGCTTCAAAACATTTTTAGTCTTTTTTAATTATGTCAATAAATTCTATTTGAAGTTTGTGTTGTTGCTTAGTTGTACATATAGCTATAGACATACTTGAAACCTGTTTGTTGGATTAATAATTTTGATTTAAAGTATTAAATGAATTTTGAAAAAAACACTAAGTTTTTTTTTATGGTTTTTTATGTTAATTTATTGGTGTAGAAATGATGTTAAAGAGCTCCAAGACTTTGATATCAGGTTATGATTTATAAATTTTAGGTTTTTGTTGTTGTTGTTTATTTGTAATAAAAAATTAATTTCATTTATCTGTTCGTGTTTTCAAAATCACAGACAAAATTAATTAAGTTTTTATGATTTACAGAGAAATTTATTTATTTATTTTTTTCCATTATTTTTAATTATTTTTTTATTTTGTGTTAATAATTTACACGTCAATTAACTTGGGAGCGTTTGGAGGTTCTTGTTTTTCTTTTCGTTTTTTGTGAAAAAAAATAAAAAAAAAATAAAATTTTCCAATGCAAAATGAAAAATTCCAAAATATAAAAAAATAATCGAAATTGTCCACTGTTTGTATGATAACTTGAAGCCAAGTTTAATTTTTTTTTTGAATAAACTGAAACTTATGAAGTGATTAAATCTATAGACACGCCCAAAACTCATAACATTTATATATGTTGCATTTATTACATATTTCTGATATGGGTTTATATGTCCGTGCATCCGTCTGTTGTTTGTTCTTTATTTATAATTAAATATAAACGCTGTACTACCACGCCTACAATTGAGCAAAATTTCTCACGGTCACAGAAAAGAGTCCCATATGTGTAAGGTTAAAATACATATCCTGTCGAACCCAAAGTAATTGTTTATTATAAAAGCAACTGCAATGGTTGGTAGCACTAGAACAACATAAATTAGATGCAACTAATTGAAGATATCAATCAAAACGGACACACACAAATGCACACACCTTAAATATCTCGCAACACAGAAAGAATACATAACAGAATCTTTTCTCTGTCTTCTAATATAACAACAACAACAACAACAACAACAGTAACAACAGTAACAACATTAAACGCAAATGTCAATATTGAAAACAAATTTTGCCACGATTAAGTCATATATCGGCAAAGATGCCCATGCAACATTTAAAAGGATTAGAAAAAATAAAAAGAAAATAATAAAAAAAAAAAACGAGATTCATTTTATAAGATGACAACGAAAAACAGCAAGAATACGTATGTAAGCGATTTAGAGCCAGAGTTAATCAGTAGAAAATGAAGAAGTCACAGGAAACTTGCTGCACATGCAACTTGTAGCATGCACAACAAGAGGAAAATCTACAATACAAACAAATAACTGCAGACAAAGAGATAGACAGGCAGACGGACAGGCGGACGGACGGACGGACGGTAAGACATTCGTACCACCATGTACAGGTGTAAAGCTTACATAGAAGGCATATGAAAAAATTGGTCAACTCGCAATCATGCACATACATACGAACATATACTCCAGGAAAAACTCACTTAACCACTTGGCAACAAGACTGTTCTTCATGTTTTTTCTTTTCTTTTATTTTTTTTCTTCTAGCAGAAGAGTGAATGAAAGAAAATTCCTGGGATTTTCTATGAGAGTAATAATTGCTTTTTGAAAAAAAAAAAAAACAAAGAACACGTACATACCTACATATATATATATGCATACATGTCAGTAGTAGTAAATAAGTGGACGTCTTGGTTAAGAGAATTGTGCGAAAATGTTGTTAGTCTGTAAAGATCTCAAAATTGAAAAATCTAGTTATTGACATGCAAATCGTAACTTTTCAATCATGTGAAAAAGTTTCTGTACCGCCATCTCACTAGTTAACAACACCTGTTTACATATTCTGCTTACAGATATCAAAAGTGATCGTGAAGAAAATGAAAACGGTGTCTGCTCACCGCTAGACCATTCACTTACTGCTGAACTCAACAATGATAATCATGCATCGGCAGCACTTGTAAACAGTAGTTGTTTTAATCAAAATTCTAATGAGATACGTTCTGATCCGATTAATATTACGGTTAAGCAGAATATTACGCCGCCGCCACCGCATAACCTTGTAATGTCTGTTTGTTCAGATCAAGATCAAAGAATACAAACGCCAACGTTAACGTCAACACAATTACAATCAGATATGCCCAGTGACCCAACTGCATTAACTGTACCCCACCAAAAGCAAGCTGCGAATGAGAGCTTGCTTAAGAAATTCCCTTCCCCTACACCACCAGATTTAAATGTAAGTGAAGAGCCGTTACGAATAGCCGAAGATATCATCGGCAATAAAGAGACAGAAGTACTATGTGAAGCCGAAGCTGTAGTCATGTGCCATTCAAATGTTGTAACGCCACAGTCAGCTTCAAATAGTAACGAAGAGACATCGGCTGATAAAGGAGATGATAAAGAAATGCCCGAGGTGGCCGATAAGTTGGAAGAGAAAAATGTCGATGAAACAACCACCGCTACAGCTTCAGCGATTGCCAATTTTCCGTCGGCCTTGCCGACACAATTTGGCGCCACCCCCGTTTCATTAGACGCCATTCAAAATATTCAAATGGCCATAGCACAGTTTGCTGCCAAAACGATAGCCAATGGAGCCCCCGGGCAGGACAATGAAGCTGCCATGAAACAATTAGCTTTTCTGCAACAGACTCTATTCAATTTGCAACAACAGCAACTATTCCAAATACAATTAATCCAACAACTGCAATCACAGTTGGCATTAAATCAGAACAAGGGGAGTGAGCACAGCGCCGATGATGATGATGGTGAAGATGAGGAACGGGAAAATGGTGAAGAGGATACCTATGAAGAGGAGGAACGTATTGCCCAAATGGAATTGCGTCAAAAGGCGGAAGCTCGCATGGCCGAGGATAAGGCGCGTCAACACTTAATTAATGCTGGCATTCCCGTAGAGTCCTTAAAACGTAAACGAGATGAGGACACTGCAGATAATAATAATGTGAGTTCTGTTAGTAGACATATTGGCCTTGAGGCTATCAAGAAAAATTCCAATTATACCTTCGACTCCCTCGCCCAACTGAAAGACCTGGAAAATCGGCCTCTACCTTATGGCTCCGATTTATCCTCTACCATTATAACACATCATGATGACTTGCCGGAACCCAATTCATTGGAAATGTTGCAAAAGCGAGCCCAAGAGGTTTTGGACTCAGCTTCTCAAGGCATTTTAGCCAATAACATGGCTGATGATTTCGGTTTCAGTGATAAGAACGGTGAGGGTAAGAATCGTAATGAACCATTTTTTAAGCACCGTTGTCGTTACTGCGGCAAGGTCTTTGGCTCCGATTCAGCATTGCAGATTCACATACGCTCGCACACCGGTGAGAGACCGTTCAAGTGTAATGTGTGCGGCAGTCGTTTCACCACCAAAGGCAACTTGAAAGTGCATTTTCAAAGGCATGCCCACAAGTTTCCCCATGTACCCATGAATGCTACCCCCATACCGGAGCATTTAGATAAATTCCATCCGCCGCTGTTAGATCAAATGTCACCAGATAGTTCACCGACTCATACGCCAACACCAATGCAACAACCACAAATGCCTAGCCAAGTGCCCCCTTCTTCTATGTCGTTAAGTTTTCCCACTAGTTCTAATACATTTCCTCATACATCTGCTCTGTACAGACAGCCAATGGAACTTTTCAAATCTTTGAATACTACGGTACCACCGATAGGCTATCACAATCCATTCTTTCAACCGCCACTGTCCACTGGTCTAACCGAGAATAGTGCAGTAGCTGCAGCTGCCGTTCAAGCACAAGCTGCTGCGCAAGCTGTTTTAAGTAAAACCAATCAAGACGTACCTACCGATCTGAGTAAGAGTTCTGCTCCTTGTTCGCCTGAATTGATCAAAGTTAAAAGTGAAATTCCCGATGACAAAGAATCAGAGAATCAGGGAAAGTTTGTGTTATCCGAAAAACCCGCAGAAGAGAAGAGCAGTTCACCGTTGTCTGTAAAGGTAAAAGAGGAGAAAATTGATTGTGAGACATCAGTATCAGAAATTGAAGAGCGTGTTAGCCCGAGACCTGCCTCCATCACTTCTTCGGTAGAAGAAGCACATCCTCATGTACCTAATACCCCGCCTCTGGAACCCACCGTCAAAGTGACAACCTTACCACCAGTTGTACAACCAATACAACCGCCTCCCTTTATGCATTCTCAACCACCACTCGGAGTACAAAATCATTTAGAGTATCTGCCCACCCCGGGTCAATTACCGCCTTCCCTACACCACCGCGATGAGTTCTTTATGGAGAGGTTCCCCTTGAATTTTACTAAAAATCTATCACCGGATCGCCATTCACCCATTAGATCGCCAGCTCATCTGTCCCGACCGCCCTTTTTCAATCCCATGAAGCCACACGATATGGCCTTGTTACCGCGTCCCCATAGTAATGACAATTCTTGGGAGAATTTCATAGAAATCTCCAATTCTTCAGAGACGCTGAAACTGAAGGAGCTGATGAAAAATAAGAAAATTACAGATCCCAATCAGTGTGTTGTATGTGATCGCGTGCTCTCCTGCAAGAGTGCTTTGCAGATGCATTACCGCACTCATACGGGCGAGCGACCATTCAAATGCCGCATCTGTGGCAGAGCGTTTACCACAAAGGGCAACTTGAAAACACATATGGCTGTGCATAAGATTAGACCGCCGATGCGTAATTTTCATCAGTGTCCGGTATGTCATAAAAAGTATTCGAATGCTTTGGTGCTGCAGCAACATATCCGCTTGCATACGGGAGAACCAACTGATTTGACACCGGAGCAAATTCAAGCTGCAGAAATTCGGGATGCTCCGCCTTCAATGATGCCGGGGGCATTTATGAATCCTTTTGCTGCGGCCGCTTTTCACTTTGGTATGCCACCCGGTCCCACGGGAATGGGACCCATGGGTTTACCACATAATGGTACTTTGGGTTCCGAATCATCTCAAGGTGATATAGATGATCACATGGATTGTGGAGATGATTTCGATGACGACATATCACACATGTCAAACAGTAACGATGTGGAAATTGGCGAACGGCCTAAATCAAGTGATGATTTCAAAGGATTATTGTTTGAGCAAAAATTGAAAATAGACTCTAAAGGAGTGGTAAACGTTAATGCCAGACCTCAATCGGTGGCCAGTAATTCGAATTCGGTAAATTCCGCTCCCACCAGTCCCAATACAATAAGCAAGCCTCTGAATAACATAAGAGCAACTTCGCCAGTTCGCTCAACATCGGAAATGTCACAAGGGGCTTTGGACTTAACACCACGACCAGTCACTTCCATGGCAAGCAGCAACAACAGCATTGCCGCCAGATCACCGATACAACAGTTTAGCAGTAGTAGCAAACGTTCGCCGTCACCTCTCAGCAGTAGCATCACTAAAGCTCCCAAATTACCGCATATGGGTCCGTCTAGTTTACCACCGTCTAGCGGGGTAGATTGTTTACCGCCTAGCTTGCATCATCATTTGCAGCATCAGCACCAGCAACTAATGCAGCAACAGGTAGCTTTGGCAGCCGCTCAACATCATCAACAAATGCAACATAATGCCGTTGTGGCCATGCATCAAGAGCAAATGCGTCGCGAAGCAGCTCAAGCTCAGGCTCATGCTCATGCACATGCCCAAGCTCATGCGCATGCTCAAGCACAAGCACAAGCGCAACAAGCAATACAATCTCCCCATCAAGCAGCAGGCAATCTAACAACGCAACCACAGTCAAGTCAACAGCAACAGCTTTTAGCAAATGCAACAACAACAACACTATCAACAACGACAACATCAGCACCACAAGTTCCACAACCGCCAAATCCATTGATTGCCGCACGACCACCATTCGGCATGTTTCCCAATCTCCCGCTGTTCCCTCCAGCCTCCACACAAAACATGTGCACCGCCATGAACTCAATAGCACAATCTGTAATGCCGGCGGCACCATTCAATCCATTGGCGCTTTCAGGTGAGTAAATCCTCTATATAACTATAAAAAGGTTTTCCTTTTTTTATATTGTGCCCGCATGAATGTTTCAATTAAAAGTGCGCGTTCAAGATGATGTTCTTCCGACAACAGAAAGCGTCCAACAACTAAAAGATTTTCCGTAAATGTTTTTTTGCCATTTTCTAGGCGTCAGAGGCAGTACAACGTGCGGCATTTGCTTTAAAACATTTCCATGCCATTCGGCCTTGGAAATTCATTATCGAAGTCATACCAAGGAAAGACCATTCAAGTGCACCATCTGTGATCGTGGCTTCACAACGAAGGTGAGAATTGTTTGTTGTTCTCTTCATAGTTCTCTCCCTCCCTCTCTCTCTCTCTCTCTTGCATCCGCTATTCTTTTCCCTTTCTGTTGTTTGTTGTGTTAAGTTTAAAGCCAAAAAAAAAAAAAACATCAACCGCTTAATTCATTTTTCTCTTAGTATAGAATAGTTTTTTCATTTATAAAATAATAAAATAGTTGTAGAGCATTGTTTTAACTTTGTATTATTATGCCTATTAAATGGATTCGTTTCTTGTTTCTTTTTTCTGTATATTTTCAGGGCAATCTTAAGCAGCATATGTTGACCCATAAGATACGTGATATGGAACAAGAAACTTTTCGCAATAGAGCTGTAAAGTATGTAAGTGTTCCACATAGAAAGAAAATATGAAATTTTGATCTGCTCCAAAGTCATTTCTCAGTTGATTATTAATTTTATGAAATTGCTTTTGATTTTTTGTTTTTTTTTTCATTTTTTTTTTTTTTTTAATTAATAAAAATAGGGATCAAGCTAGAGTAGTGAGAGTGAGAGTAAGGAGTTTATTTCATTGTCAACTATGTCATTGCGGATTTTGTCAACAGATAGATTTTACACTTTCTTTTGTTTCGTTAACGAGTTCTTTAGTTTTGTTCAGATTTCGTTCTGCTGATATTTCATTGAAAAGTGCTCATCGTCGAATTTAATTCTTATGTAAAATTCGCAATGTCTTAGTTGTCAACACAATAATTAAAATGAGTGCATAACCATGAACGGTTTTTCTATTGTACAGTACCGTCCTCTTAAGTTAGGTACCGATTTGTTTGTATTGTAGCCCCAATTTTTCCATATGAAAGATACAATAGAATATGATAGGAAGATTTAGTAAAACTTCATTCCGTCAGTGACGGATTAACGGTTCACAGATGGTCTGCGCGGTGTTTAAAAGCTTAGAAATTGTAAAAATGTCAAGTGTTGTCTTAATCATTACTCCAATTTCTTAGTATTACCAAATAAAAGAAATATTTTGAGTTATTTTGGAGTCCTAACGAAGCTTTTCCGATTGCTGCCTTCAAGTAACTTAATCCGCCACTGCGTTTATATGATTATTGAGTTAATTTTGGGGTGAATTATAAAATTTTACTCAAATTCTATTCAAAAGCTTCCTTAAATCCCAAACTTTCTCAAGAAAACTTTCTTTAATGTTTTTGAAATTAGAAAAAAAAAAAACCGGAATTCTCCTTCGGTTTAAATCAATAAATTACCGATAAACCAAAATGGTTTTCTTATATGATTTTTATCAAGTGAAAACTTTATATTTAACCTTGAATTATTTATTTATTATTTGTTGTTTATTCTTCCTTTCCAGATGAGTGGTTGCAAAGATGATTGATGCCATTACCACCTTGAAAATCACAACAAGTAAGTTTGGAATCATTCAACATTAAATCACGTTATACCCGAATGGAAAATATCAGTTAATGGGAGGAGTTCATTCTCTTCAAACCAAAATGATCTCAACCAGGAACTTAATAATAATATTAATAATAGAAATTATCAAAATTTTGTTTTGTTTTAAATACAATAAAATGGCATTAAGAGTGTTATTGTTAGTGGTGACTGTACAAAGTGTCCATTTAAGAGAGAATAAAATAAAATTCAACAAAAAATGATTCAGTGGAACAAATATTTAAAAAGAAAATAAGCAAAAAACAAGTAAGAAAACTAAATTTGGCTTAGGGGCCAAATCTTAAATACCCTCCACTTTTATATACAAACGTTGGCAGGTTTTTGGTTACGACCTCCAATAGTATATATACGTGAAGCATGGTTTTTTGTAAATTGTGGGCGCGTCTGTTATTCGACTACGCTCATTTAGGGCACATCGATAGATTAGATAACTATAGACATGCGTACCAAGTTTCTAGTTCATAGCATGTGGCAGATATAGATTTTTTTGTCAATTGTGGGCGTGGATCTTCACCCATTTTGCCCGTTTTAAATAGCGATCTTCATGCAAAAACTAACAATGACAAACGTAGTAAAACCTCTTTTCTTATGTGGAGGGTATAACAAGTGAAAATGTTCAAGTCGGTTAAATCCGATTATTTACAATAATACCCTACACCACTTAGCTGCTTAAATTATTACAGAGTCCTTGCCATTTAAGTCTCTTCGTGAAATATTATAATATGGGAAGATATTCTAAAAATGGTATGATACGGTTCATATTTGTTAAACTAATTAACTATTTTTTACCAAATTTTGTCAAAAAATATTAAGAATTGTGTATTTTTGTCATACAAATATTTTTATTAAAATAAGTCCTTATATGGGGAACACTTCTAAAAACGATTCGATTCAGTCCATTTTCAGTAGAGTTCTGTTCTGAGCTATGTACCAAATTTCATTTGAAATATCTCAACAAATGCGACCTGTAGCTTAAGCACAAATGTACATGGACGTCGATTTAGAATATGATTCTGAATCGTTTGGTAAATTTGAAGATGGGTGTGGCATTTGCCGTTTAGAAGTTACAAGCATTAGCATAAACTTAATATACCTTGTGTAGGGTGTAAAAAGTAAATGTGGCTTACGCCAAATCTCAAATATCTTCCCTATCTTCAAACAAACGGTGGGTGTGGCAGGTTTTTGATTATGCCCCCTTATTTGTATGTATGTATGCATACCTATAGGCTTGCAAGTCGAGTTATATGGGGAATGATGTTTTGTTAAATTGTGGGCGTGTCTATTATACGACCACACCCCTTTTTTGGCACATTGATGAATGAGGTAATTACAAAGGTCACTTTTTGTAGCACTTAGATAGATTTTTGTCGATTGTGGGCGTGACTTGACCTTTTGTACACAATTTATGTAGCGATCTGTGTGATGAAACTAGAAATATCAAAATTTCACCGCAATATCTCAAAATTTACGAGGGTGCCAACAACAAACAGGCACATGAACATACGGACGGACAAATATTTTGACGCTGATGAAGTCTCTGACGCTTTTTTTTCGAGTATTGCAAATGGAATAGGAATCTTAGTATACCCCGCACCTTATTTGAAGGGTATAATGATTAATTTATAACATACGCAAATTATACAAAATTGTAGTCAATTTGTAATTGACTAAAAAAAAAAAAATTATTTGTTTTTAATAACAGAACGAAATTTTTCTTATAACGTGTATAAAATAAAGGAAAATTTTTTTATGAAATCATAACACAATAATTGTGTTAACATATTTGAACATATGTGGTCAAATAATGTACGAGGGGCAGCTCAGAATTAAGCAGTCCAACGTAAGAAAAGTGTAAAACATAACTAAATAAATCGTTAAAGGGGAGTGTGTATAATGTATAAGGTATACAAGATATGCTTTAAGTTAAATGTAGGTATGAATCCACTTCTGACATGATAAAGAGCCTCCAAGTGATTTTTACACAATCGCAATGTAGTTAAAGGTAAAAGTAAAAGTACCAGCCGGCCACCTTAATTCTATCTATTGTAACGTCCTTAAATTTGGTGTCAATCCAACTAATTCTGAAACTGCCCTCGTACATATGTACGCGTACAATACTCACTATCTACACACCTCTACTACATAGAGACATAATAATATGTTTTATTGAAACGTACCCAAAGATTTATTTACACTAAACAAAAGAAGCTAAACAGTTAGTTTTTTTTAAAATGATTTTTCGTTTTTTTCATTAACAATCGAAAACAATGTAAACAAAAATGTATAGAACAAGAAACAAAAAAAAAAAAAAACGAAAAATAAAAACGCAAACATATTGAAATTAACGGAAAAATACGGGGCTTTAAAAAACAGAGACTGATTTCGTTTCATTGAAATACCAGAAAAAATAAATTAAAAAAAAAAGGAAAAATTATAAATAAATTAATCATAATTGAAAATGAATAGAATACGAATTTAATAATATTAAAAAATAAAATAAAATAAACTGATAATTAAGGTAGAAATGACAAAACAAGTAGTAAATAATATAAATATAAATAAAAATAAAAATAAAAATAAGTAAAATAATTGTGCAATAATGTAATACATTCTAATAAGTTTTATTTTTATTAATTTTTTTCATTAAAAAAAAAAACCAAACACCTCACCTTCACAATTATTATAATTAAGAAAAAAAAAAAAATTGAAATTTATGAGAAAAGCAAACGCGAAATTGTGATATTACCACAGATAACTTTCATACAAAATATTTTGTTTAATTTTTCCAAAAAAAGAACAAAAAAGATTTCGAAAAAATTATTTTTTATCAAGTTTTTTTTTTATATAAACATTTCATTTTGCACTTCCCAATGACTTGTTGCTTCATCATATCTATTATTAAAAAATTGTACAAATTATAAAATTATAAAATTAAAAAAAAAAATTAATTAAATAAATTCAAAAACACAAACCTTTAAAGACATATGTATGTACTGGATGGTAAGAAGAGGTTAGAATATTTTTTATAACTTGTTTTGTAGACATAACTTGTACATAGATTAATAATATTAATAAATAATAAATTTTATCATATATGTAATAAATATATATAAACGACAAAAGTATATTTGTATGCATTAATTTTCGTTGTAAGATTCATTAAATAAACATTTTTAATATATAAGTTATATAAAAAAAACCTTTAATAAAACAAAAAATTATTACAAATTCTTAACAAAAATCATATCGTGTTTTATTATTATTATTATTATTATTATTAATTAAACTATGAGAAGGATTAAAAAAGAGGTAAAAAATTCTATGAAAATATAATTCTTTTTCAAAATTGTTTACTATTTAATTTAAAAAATATTTATTTATTTTTTGTTAATTAAAAAATTTAAATAATAACTTTTTAGTAAAAAAGTATATTAAAATATTTATTTTTAATAATAATTATTTAAAAAATATTAAAAACATTTTTAAATTAAATAAAAAATAATGTTTAATATTAATTTTTAACAAAAAATTATGTTTTTAAAATTTAGCAAAATATTTAATTTTAATTTTTTAATTTTTTTTTAAATTCAGATTTTAATGCTTATCAAACATGTAGGGTCTCAGACGTCTACTGTTTCTAGGTTTTCCAAACTCAATATACTTAACACAATTTACTTAAATTTTACCTATCACTTAACGGTTTATGTTACCGTTTTAATGAATCATTTTTTCAAAGAATCTTTCAAATGGTTCTCTTGAAATATACAAATCAATCAGATAAGAAGAAAATAATATCAAATTAATAAAAAAAAAAACAAATAAAAATTACAAGACAATATGTAAATAAATATATGATCAAATGATTGTTATCAGTGCTGCCAAAGTTGAAGATACCGACCAACTAACATGTTGGGTGTTCTAATGGCATTTCATTTAATTTATATGCGGCCGTAGAAGAAATTGAAAAGAAAATGGAAAAGAAATTAATAAAAATTGATTTTATAATCACATAAATATATCATACATATATACGTGAGCACAACGTCGACGTCTACATCTTGCTCAGCTTCTTTTTTTTAATAAGTGAAGTAAAGTGAAGTGAATTTCTGTTTTATGTCTTTTCGTTGAACAACTACAAGTTAGTGAGTGAGTAAATTAAATGATGGACAGATGTTTATTTTACATGTATTATATGTTGTTGTAGTTGTTGTTGTTTTGTAAGTATCATCTGTAGGTATTACATGTGTGTTTATAGATGTTTTTCGGGGTTGTGTTGAACAAAATATTTGTCAGCGTATATCGTAGAAATCATAACTAATTCATTGGGTGTCAAAGATTAACAACAGAACACATAACACTCAACAAAATTAAGGTACTAGAAAAATTTGTGTTTATATAAATAGGTAACAGATGTTGTTGTGGTTGTTGTTGTTGTTGTATTTAAATTTATAATTTGTTTTCAAATAAAATTTACATTAAAATTATTTAAAAATTTATCAGAAATCTGCTTGCAAGTCCTATCTATTTATATCCTCCACATAAGTTTGTCATATCGTTTACAACACTTAGAAGTAGGCGTCAGAGACCCTAAAAGTATATATATATATATATATTCTTGAGCTTATACTTCTCTCTTAATTTTTTTATACTTTTTTTTTCTAAATTTTGTAACAAAATTCATAACAAAACGCGTGTACAGGGGCAACGCTTAACATAAATAAACGCCTACTATTTTACTTGAACAACATCACATTTAGGGCTTAACTTCAGCACGTGCCGTAATGCTTTCTAAAAACCTTAACCCGAGAAGAAAAAAACAAACGCTTACCCAAGAACACGTATTAACCACAATTAACAAAGTTTAATATTAGCAAATATCAAAACATAATAATAAATACAACGGCAATAACAACAATGTTACAAATGTCATAGATAAGGAGGAAGGTAAACGTTCCTTTTTTTTGGAGGTTTAAAACGAATTCTAAATACTTTCTACATGTAGATATAAACGGTAAGCGTGACAGGTTTTTGACTACTCCCTTGAATAGTTTATATTCCACGTGTCAGCTTGCAAGCCCACTTTTATGGTGAATATGGTTTTTTGTACATTGGGGGCGCTTCTGTTATTCGATTATGCCCATTTTTGGCACATCGATGGGTGAGATAACTATAAATAATTATACTGAATTTCAAGTTCATAGATCAATTATTGTGGCATATATATAGATTTTTGTTGATTGTGGGCGTGGCTCGACCGTTTTTTTCTATTTTAAAAAACGATCTGCATGCAAAAATGAAAATATTTCGATTTGGACGTTTGAGTTGAAAAAATAAAACAGACTTTAATAGTTAGGAGCGGAAATAATATATTTGCCACGCCCACAATTCATATAATAATAATCCATTCCAGATTCAATCTAAATTAAGTTTAGCTATATAATAAGTTGCTCAATCAAAAGAATTTCTGAATGTTTTCTGAATGTTTTTTAAATGTTGCCAACTTCATAAAAAAGTGAATACACCAATAACGTTGTGCAAGTGAGAGTTTTATATAAAATTTGTACCTTATTGTTGTTATAATCCCAGGCATAGTGTCCTGTAGTAAACAGAAACGTGTGTGCGGCTGAATTTTTTGGACAACATAAGCTTCCATTAATTCCCGGCTATAAACATAATGATGACACCACTCGAATCTTTAATATTCTTCCTTTCGTGTGTTACATAAACGAAACCAGTATGTAAACAAACTGTTATAGATAAAGAAATGATTACCGTTATGGCATAAAAATAAAATTTATATTTCGCTTAATTCCAAATATTTATCGATAAGCACAAGATAGCAAGACAGAGGTTTGTAAATAATCTTCGAATAAATGGTAGGGATTATAAGTTTAATGCATGTGAATGTTTGTGAATGTTTACTTCCACTTCTATGCACACTGTTGGAAATTGGAACTTAAGCGTTGGCTGATAAATTTTCATTATATCCTCCACATAAGATGAGGGGTATACTAAGTTTAACATTGTCCTCAGAAGGAGACATGAGAGATCCTACACAGTATATAAATTATTGAACAGCATCAAAAACTGAAACGATCTTGCCATGTCCATCCATACGTCCGTGTATCTGTTCGCTGTTGTTATTCTCAAAGGCGTAAATTCTGAGATATTGAGCTGACATTTTGTACACAGGCTTCTTGCATGAAGATTTCTATTTAAAATGGGCAAAATTGATTAAGAGCCATGCCCACAATCGAAAAGAACATATATATCTGCCACAAGAATTGACCTATGAACTTCAAATTTGGTATGAATGTCTATAGTTATTTAATACACTGTTGCGCCGAAAATGGGCGTGGCCGAGTAACAGATGTGGTCACAATTTACAAAAAACTAAACCCCACGTACAACTCGACTTGCAAGTTGATACGTAACATATACACTATTAGAAGGCGTAATCGCAAACCTGTCACGCCCACTGTTATGGAGAGCATTTATGATTTGGTCTAAGCCAAATAAAGTTTTCTTACTTGTTTTTATATTAAACTCATCCGTACGGCTTATGGCGGTAATAAAAAGAAGTTAATATCTAACCAACAATTATAAACGCTGTAAATGATTTGTAAATTCACACTTTTCGATGAACCGCACAACACAACAACAGCAATAAAAAGTCGTGAAAATAATTGAACTGGCTGCTAATTAAACTACACCTGCTGCTATCAATGCCGCTACTGCTGCTGCTGCCGTTAACTGAAATGTAAACAATAAAGTGTTGCATTATAATACCGTATGCGGTAGTTTCTTTACATATATGTACGTTTTTTTTTAACCATCTCATCTTTAATTATGCAGATAATTTTTTTCTCACTTAAGCTGCTTGTCTAACATATACATAAATCGTATTACAATAGCCGTTGTTAGGTAGGCAGGTATTTAAAGTGTAATCGAGGTTGGGTGTTAACATGAGAATTTTCTTTTATGTTTACATGAATGTTAAACGCAAGTAAAAAATATTAAATTTAGCTTTAATCAAATCGTAAATGCCGTACAAAATGGGGGCGTGGCGTCTTTAAATAGTGCGTACGTATTAACCTTCACGTTGGATTCTCCATAAAAAATGGTTTTTTGTAAATTGTGAGCGTTTCTGTTATACGACCCAGCCCATTTTTAGAACATATATATTTATCTATTATTATTATTCTACCACGCCCATTTTTAGCAAATTGATCTTAATCATTAATTATAAATATTCGTATCAGTTCGATTTTCTCTTTATAGCTTAAATTTTGCGGTAGATAGATAAGTTTTTGTGGACGGTACCGATTTTATTCGATTTAAATAGCATGGTAAGTGGAAATATGTGTAAAAAATTTCAACGAAATTCCGGAAAATTTACAATCTTGAAAGTGTCACAGATGGACCTACGAACGGACATGACTAGATTGTTCCACTTTTTAATGCTGATCAAGAAAACATTTTGTGTTCTGATATTTTCTTATGGATGCTGCAAATGAAATGACGCACTTAGCATACCTTTCATCTTATGTGTAGGGTGTAAAAAAGAAAATCAAACTTAACGTCATAATATGTTTAAAAATTTAAAACTCTATGCACTATAGATTACGTACATATATTAAACGTCTTAAGAAACTTTGTTAATGAAGTATGAAAATTATAGGCTTGAATGGACCGAATAGCAGTTCACACGGTATAGCTAACAAATAACTGCCTATTAACCAAATGTATGTTTTCATTTAATCATTATTGATATTCATGAACATACACATATATGACATGATATCAATCAATTGACAAAGAATCGACAGCATACTTGGCCTGATGGTGGCAGTGGTGCTTAGCAGTTAAACGTTAGCTGGACTAGTTAATATTTGCAGTTTGGCATTAGACCACATTCATTAACAATTCATATATACAAATGGCTGGTTGGTCTGTCTGTCTGTCTGTCTGTCTGTCTGTACGTGGATGTGCGCTTGTACATGAAAATGGTTGAAATAACTCTTAACAATAACAGCAACGACAACATGCATTGCATTGCATTGCATTGCATTGCATTCATTCATTCATTCTTTCCGTCAAGCAACAGCAAGCGACTCTATTTCGTATTTGAATGCATCGTGGCTTTGGTGTGTGTATGTGTGTGTGAGAGAATGCTGTTCTGCATATATAACGAAATCTTCTGCATATATATAAACTTACGTATGTACATACATGGTAACATTCATGCTGTCTTTTTACAAGCCACCATCCCATGCATTGTACATATATGGGGGTATATATGGCTTGGCCGAATTGTCACAGGGTGACAGCAGCAGTATCCACATCGATTATAGAGTCGATCTAGCCATGTCTGTCTCTCTGTCCGTCTGTCCTTGTATGTAGTGAGGTAATCACTCTCCTGGTTAGAAAAATTGATTCTAAAATTTGGCTGAAATGTTAATAGTTTTCGTGTAACAACACGCCCACTGTGCAAAAAAATGAAAAAATTTAATTTTCCAATATTTTTTTTTTTCAAATTTCTCGTATGAACCATAAGTTGACATACGTATATACCCCTTAGGGAGTTGTGGTGTCATGAGGGTGAGTATTCACGATTTTGGCCTCAGCCAATTATTTACTACTTGTTTTATTTACTTTTAATGAAAATTACCATATTTAGTTGAAATTTTAGCAAAGTATGAATTATGGTGTGCTGACCACATTTTGTTTTCATTTTTTTTTTTTTATATCATCCACATAAATTGGGAAGTATACAGAGTTTGTCATTTCGTTTGCAACACCCAGAAGTAGGTGTCAGAGACCCTACAAGGTGTTCCTGATCAGTGTCAAAAACTGAAACGATCAATGTCCATCCGTACGTCCGTGTATCTGTTTGTTATTGGCATTCTCGCGGGCGTAAATTTTGAGATGGAAAATGTTATATAAACACTTTTAGTTTTTGTACTCAGAATGCTAAGTTAAATTGTGTAAAGTTAGTCGAGAGCCACGCCCACAATTGACAAAGATCTTTTATCTGCCACAAAAATTAACCTATGAACTTGAAATTCAGTACGCATATCAACAGTTATTCTATTTATATATATGAAAAAAATGGGCGTGGTCAAATAACATACACGCCCACAATTTACAAAAAACCGTACTCCACGTACAACTCGACTTGCCAGCTGATATGTAATACATACACTATTAGAAGGTGTAATTATAAATCTGCCATGCCCACCATTGCAGATGTGCAGGGTATTTAAGATTCGGACTAGGTCAAATTTATTTTTCTTACTTGTTTTTTTTTTACAACTGCTACTAAAATATTATCGGTATTCGCTACTGCACCACAAACTACTACCCCTCTCTCTTATAATATATACGTTTAGGCCTATGTTTGCGTGTTCATGTCTGTATTATATCGTATCGTATATATGTGCAACATAGTGTAAATTAGTTTTGTTTCATTTGTATGTGTGTGTGTGTATGCAAGTGTCATAATTTCGTAGCATTCGTATTGTTGTTGTTGTTGTTGTTGTTGTTTTTATTTTTGTTTACTTTATTTAAAAGGTAATTTATGTTAACAACATTTTCCACATATCAACTGAAACTGAAAATTTATGGTCAATTATTTTTCTTCATAACCGACTCACGCAAATTTATTTTCGTTACACTTTGAATTATGAAATGTTTTTGTTTTGTTTTTGCTTTTGGTTTCTTCATGAAATGCTATTACATCCAACTACTGCGACAAGTTGATGCAATTGGGTCCAATATGGAAAGGAGACGTGTGTACGTGTAGTGATCAAACTGTTCAATATCATTGAGTTTAATGGTTAGTATCACATGTTGGTAACTGCGTTAGATATGCACCCAGATGTAACTGTCTTCGTTTATTTATACTTGTACTTGTAATAAATTAAGATTTATGGGAATTTGTACAAATCATAAATATCAAATTTATGTGTCACATCACTAGCTCGATGTATGATATTGTTTGGGTAGATTTTTACTGACTTGGTAGATGAATGAATATTGTTTGATTTCTTGGCGTAAGTTTTGTGGTAGATATATAGTTTTTTTCTTAATTTTGTTCATTTTAAGTAACGCAAATTTCCGTGCAAATTTCAGCTCAATATCTCTAAATTTGCGATCGTGAGAATGCCAGCAAAAGGTAGATACCCGGACACACGGACATACATGCTAAGATGAACTCAGTTTTTGATAGCCATAGAAAGCAATTTTATATTTGGCTTACATAAAATTTTGTTGTTGTTTTTTTCCATTTTATTTGTACATTTACCATAATACTCATACGACCACGTAACGCATGAAACACCTAATTTTATATTCAACTTAATGAGTAAATAAGTATAGAAAGAAAATTGAAATATATATCCCAACATCGATTTAAAGCTAACAATTACTTCCTTGCTTATGAAAAGATTGATTTAAATAAGAAAAATATAGCATTACAGGAAGGACGGATAGACATTTGAATTCGAGTCTCAGCTATAGACGATTTTCTTCCATCTAAACATTCACAGAATTCTTACAGATTGTATTTAGCATTCCGTTTGGTAATAAAACCGCATGCCCACGCTGTTTTTCTTCCCCTTTTATATATGTATTATACTGTTCTTTAAGAATCACAGACCAATGTTGGTTTTGTTGTTTTTGAACTCTTAGCCTTGTAATTTCGTTCTTTAACTTGCCAAACAGCTGCCAATGTAGTCAATGTTTTGCATACAGTTTCTATGATTTACTTATACCCAGGAGCGTGTTGCCTCTCCGTGTAGTAGTGTTTGGTTACGTTTGCATTAGCTTATGCAATATACAAACGGATTTATACGTAAACGTATACAGTGACGCCCCCACAATCGATAACGAAATCTTTGATACATAATTAAATTACAGCGTTTTAATTTTAATAATTAGTCACGATTTTTTTTTTTTGCAGTATCTGACTTAGTTATTGTTGTTTTGTTCCTTTTTTTTTATGTCATAAAAAGCACTTTTTGGTAGATGTAAGAAAATGGCCATTGACTGGTAGGAGGAGGTACAAATTAGGTGTTCATATTATTTTGTCTATCCTCTGTATATATATATATATATATGTATATATATTATTAGTCAAATCGATAGATTATGTAAAAAGGGCGGGGTTGGAACAAAGAAGCTTCCATAATTTACAAAGAATCTGCAGAATTTGACTTAAAAGTTGATAAGTGAAGTAAAAATGTACTGCCACGCCTCAATTTTTATTATGATTTGGCCTAAGTCAAACGGCAAACACCACACTTTTCATCCATAATACTTATCTTTTGATAATAATTAAAATTTGAATGTTTTTTACCATATCCGTCCGACGGTCCGTCTATTGTCTGCCCATGTAACTTGTGATTTTGGCTACAGTTTTTAACACATTTGATTGAATTTTGGTATTGAGGTGTGTTTTGACCCGAACAGCATGAAAAAATGAAAATGCTTTAAATTGGACCATTTTTAGGATCCCTCCCCATGTAACACCTTTATTTGAAATAAATCTTTATATGACGAAAATTCGCAATTCTTAATATTTTTTAACAAAACTTAGTTTAGTATAATTACATAGCTTAAAAAATGATTATGCCAAACTTGGACCGGATTGCATCACTTTTAAAACCCCTTTCCCTATAAAGACATTTCACAAAATGATTTTGATATATGTTTTCGAACTGACAACTTGTGAGACTCAATGGTGTAGGGTGTTGAATGGTCGGTATTTGTTTTTTATAAATTCACTTTTTTGTCTACCAAACCGCTTAAAAGTTCAATTTTTTTTTAGCTCTGTTCCGTGCCTACAAAACATTTCTTCATAACAGCAATTTATTTTGGATTCAAAAATATTTTGTTTAAATAAAAACAATTCATGAAATTACAGGCATTTTTATTCTCCTCTTGACTAACATTTACAAATTGCATGAGGCCGCCCAAAGCTGTTTCCAACAAAAAAAAAATTTTTTTTTTTCTAAGACACAAATTGTTTTTGTTAACACGGGGCAATAACTGCAATTTGACGATTATCTACTTAAAAAATAAAAATAAGAATAAAAAAAAAAAAATGAAAAGAAAAATGAACTGTTGGCTGAAATTACAGGAAATATGTGTATAAAAAAAAAAAAAAAAATGATACTTATTTTTTTCAACATAAAAAGGTTTACACATACAAAGACTGTTTAGAAAAAGAGAGAAAAATTGGGTTGAGGGGATAATTTGCGAAAAAAAAAAAACAACAGAAATCATGACAGACCCAGCAAGCATTTGTTTAACAGAGAAATGGTTGTAATTTTATGCAAACACACACATACACACACACACACCAATCACCTCATACTCGTAAAGCTATGAAGAGATAAACATTTGTTAGGATGTTTTTCTTCTTTTTTTCCTTGGTTTTGTTTATATATTAAAAAATCGGGCAATTATGCTTCAAATTGTGAACACGTTGGTGTAGGAAGTTGAACAAAGTTCAAATAGGTAAAACTTGCCAAAAAAACAAAAAAAAAATGGATATTTTTATTTATTTGCTTATTACTTGTGCTGGGTACACATATGTCGGAATTTTTATTTAGCATAAACCCAAAATTCAAATCAATCGTGTGGCAACGTGAAAGAACAACCGCACTATATATACCAACAAATAAATAAATGTGTGTGTTCGTTGATTGAAGCAGTCGTTCAGCCATAAACCATATAATGAAATGAAATGAAATGAGATGAGAGGAGAAGACCTGAGTTGAGTGTAAAATTAAGCTAAACTTTAAAGTTGTAATTATAGTCAAAGCAGTGTAGGAGAATAATTTCCGTAGTTGTTACTGATGTGCCATCATCATCATCAGCATTGCAAGGCTGCAGTTGTCTGTCTTCTTGCATTCATTTTATGGCCGTTTGTGTAGCAAACTTTAGTATAAATCACAAACTCAACTCAATTGTATTCTAGGGAGTTCAGTTAGAGGGTGAACGGCTATTTACTGCAAACGTTAGTAATTTTCATTTCACATCGATCCCAGTTATATGCATGATTTCGAAATTTCTGTATCGTACAAGTGTTTGTCTTAACAAATTGTGTTGGCCGGCCTGACATTCAAAATAACCATCAGACACGCTTGTATTGTATTCATAATGATCTCTCTTACTTTTTTTTCTGTAAATGTTTCTTTTGGGGATTTCTCTATATGCATGCTCACTAAACTTTGCCTAACATTGCATCATATTAATTCACACTGACTGTATGTCCCAATTCAACATGACCATCATTATCATTTATAACAAAAAGTAAAAAAAATAAAAAACAAAAAAACAAAAAATAGTGCATTCTTGTATGAATTCACTATTGATTGTCTAGCATTGGTACACGTAAATGTTTTTTGTACCCTACATAAGATGGAGGGTATACTAAGTTTGTTATTCTGTTTACAACACCCAGATGGAGGCTTCAACAACACTACAAAGTATATATATTCTTGATCAGCATCAAAAACTTAGTCGATATAGACATGTCCGTTCATGTATTTCTCTCTTGTTGGCATTCTCACGGACGTAAATTTTGAGATATTAAGCTGAAATTTAGTTTTTTCATGCAGATCGCTATTTAAAATGAGCAAAATTAATCAAGAGCCACGCCTACAATCGACAAAATTCTATATATATCTGCCATAAAAATTGAAATTTTGAAATTTTTCGCACATATTTATGATTATCCCATCCATCGATATGCTAAAAATGGGCGTGGTTGGATAATAGACTCGCCCATAATTTACAAAAATCCATACTCAGCGTACAACTCGACTTGCAATCTGATAGGTAATATTTACACTATTAAGCGTAATCGTATACCTGCCACGCCCACCATTGTAGATGTGGAGGGTATTTAAGATTTGGCCTAAGCCGAGTTTAATTTTCTTATTTGTTTACCTTTTTCTCGATTAGTAAGTTGCATTCTTCTTTCTTATACGTACGTACTGTTTGCCGACGATTGTCTAATTTTGGTATTCCCGCTAAGCGCTCAAGTCTTAAAATGATGAAATTTTAACGGACGTTAATTCATTTTCGAAAACTCTTGGCTTTCCTTTAGTTACATGCGTGAGAAGTTTTTAGAGATCATAAAATGTTTCTCCATTTGTAGAATTCAAATTATAAACGAATTGTTTAGACATACATACAGTACAAGAAAATATAATAATATTTTGCCCACGCCCACATTTTCGTTTTTCATTTAAAGATTATTTTCGATTTTTTACAAATTCATTTCTATTTTACTCGTTTATGTTTCATATAAATCGTTATGCTACCTACTACAGATCTCAATTATATCAACATTCGTACAATTATATGCATATGCATTTCAAATATATGCTGTTATGTAAATTGAATATTGTAGAATGTGTTGTGTGCAAATAGAGCTAAATATTAAATGAAATGTACGCTCTAAGTAGACGGATGTATGGACACATTTATTGAAAGAGACAACTTCACACCATCCCCACGTTACAATTACAATTATTTATGTATGTCATGCATACCGTTTTGTTTATTTATAATAATTTGTTATTATCACGTTTCGGTGGAATTCCATCATTGCAGCAGTGGCATGCACGCGCTTCCACTTTAACACATTATGCCACGGTAAGGGGCAGATGTACTATTGTAAACGCAATGTCTTCTTATATCATAAAACTATTTGGGAATGATGAAAGGTTTAAAGGCTAGTTTGTAGCTTGTTATGACAAGAGTACCATTTACAAGCATATCGTGACAAACGAAATGAATTGAAAGATGAAAAATTCTTGTTTTTATTTCATTTTTGGTCTGAGGGGGTTAGTAGTAAAACACTTTGTTTTTGATTGTTGTACTTGTTCTGGCGATACTTTTATATAAACTTAAAAGAATTCCATCTAATCTCTCCTTGAATGCATTGAAATGTGTTGAGGATCACAGAAGAGTTCTTCTATTGTGTTGTCGCCCCACCAAAAATCAATATTTGCTGGCTTAACTCAACTTAACTGTAAATGGTTGTAGATCCTACACGAAATTCGGGCAATGATCAAAGGTTTATTATATTTAAAGCGTGTTTATTGTTTCGTTACTATTGGTTTGGTAACTATGTGATTGCGGATTTTGTCAACAGATGGCAAAAGGTCATCGACAAAAACGGACCGAACCTAATTGAACAAAGTTATGTTTATACGCAATCACTTAGTTGCCAACCCAATAGTTTGTTGTACTTTTCACACGAGATGCTAAGTTTGTCATTTCATTTGTAACATGCACTTTATACATATGTATATTTTTGATTAATATTAATATATGATTTGTTTTAGATGTGTCCGCCGTGTGTCTGTCCATTGTTGATACTCTCATGGGCTTAAACGTATCTCATATTGAGCTGAATTTTTGTATATAAACTTCTTATCTAAATTTATCTATAAAGTTGGAATTTGAAATGAAAACATTTACAATTGATAACAAACACGCGCACAGTATGTCATACATACACTAAAAAAAGCGTAATTTTGTACTTGCCACACCCACCTCTATTTTTTATTTAGATGTAGCAAGTATTTAAGGTTTAATTTAAATCAAATTTCATTGTTTTACTTATTGTATTGTAAAGGTTTTTCATATTTTCTCAAGTCTTCTACCACCAAAGTGCCTTAACGAGCATATTTATGATGATATTATTAAAGCTTAATTTTATTCGTCGAAACAAGTCTTTAGTATTAATTAAGTCATTTGTTTCTACATTAAGCGATTGATTGGTTTTAATAATAATAATAACAATAACAATAAAAAACTTAATGATTCTGTTTAGTTTTTGTTTTTTTTTTTCTTCTTCTACAAACGCTCGGATCATAAACAACTTGTACAAATGCTATAAATCGCTTAAAAGAAATTTTAACATAAATATTTCAATCTTAAAAATGGACGCAATTTATGTAATGACGAAAATGAAAATGTGTTGTTGTTGTTGTTGTTGTTGTTTGTAATATATTGTAACAAAGTGATTGCTTTAGAAAGCTGCAACAGACAGAGAGATGGACTTATGCTATGTCCCAGAATGTTCGCATTAATGTATGCAGAAAAACGTATCGTATTATGAAGGCAGCGAAGAAGAAGAAGGGAGATGTTTATATGTATGTATATATTTATATCGTGGCGTTATATTTAAATGAGCTTCAATAAATAGTACAGTTGAATGGTGAATTAGTGTTGTCAACTTAATTTATATGAGACTGTACAGCACTCACGCAATATTCACATTCAACAACAACAACAACAACAACTTGATGCTTGACTATATCAAACGATCACTCATGTATTCAATTACAATTTAACAACATTAACGTTTATATGCGTGCGCCCGTGTGTGTGTGTACTATACTTATGTAAAGACATGTTTTTTCTTTTCGTTTTTTTGCATTGAAGTATGGTGCGAAGGCATATTATATGTATACTCGTATATGATGATAATATTATGTGAGTGAGTGACCACGACCAACTATTTAAATGAATCAATTTTGAAAAATTTCAACAAGTCGACAAGGCAAATAAGCAAAATGGAAAACAGAAGGAAAGGGAGGAGAAGAGAAGTATTTAACTTAATAAATATGCGTTAAGTTTTTATTATACTCTACATATAAGAAAAGCAAATATTAAGTTTGTCATTCCGTTTGCAGCATTTATAAGGAGACGTCGGATACTGTACAAAATATATATATGTTCTCGATCACCATTAAAAACTGATCTAATCTGGATATGTCCATGCGTGTGTCCATCTGTTGTTGTTACTCTTACGCTAGTAGAATTTTGAGATATTGATGAAAACTTTTTTACAAACACTTCTAGTTTCTTATATTCTTAGAATGAAGAGCCACGCCCACAAAATCGGCAAAAAATTCTTATAGGTGAATTGGTATATAGATCTGTAGATATTTCATGCATTGATGTGCCAAAAATGGGCGTGGTGGGATAACAGACAGATCCACAATTTAAAAAAAAAACCACACTTCACATAAAACTGGACTTTCAAGCTGATACGTAAAACATACATTATTAAAGGGCGTAATCATGTACCCACCACGCTCGCCGAGTGTGGGCAAGGTGTTTAAGATTTGGTCGAAGTCAAATTTATTTGTTTTTTAATTTTTAAATTTCACTTGATATATATTTACCTGAGCTTACATAAAAATACATACGTACATATACCATAGAGGGTGAGTGAGAAAAAGTTGGAGACACTCAAGAAACCACATAAGAAGTTCATATACAACAATATCAACTAATAACTTTTTTATTTGAAGTTTTTTTTTTGAAAAAGTTTTCATTTTTTTTGCCTCACCCTGTATGTAAAATATTTAATGATTTAAAATATATTCCAAACACAAAAAATACAACGATGAACTGACAATCAATTCATTTTTGTTGTTGTTGTTATTGTTATTGTTATTGCTTTTAGTAACAAAAACACCCGAAAAAATATTCAAAAAAATAAATGGACTGATTTTTATACGTGAATCCGTTCACATATCAAAAATGATCTATTTTCATTGAAACAAAAAGGAGACAATCGATTTTGTTTTGATTCGAGTCGACTCTTGCATACACAACACCGTGACTAATAAGAAATGATGAATACGTTACGTAACAACTTGCAAATCGGACTCTATGAAGCATAAGGTTTGGTTTTTAAAATTATGGGCGTGTCAGATATCCAACCACACCCATTTTTTGCCTCATGGCACTTACAACACATTTAAAGTTCATTGTTCAAGGTGGCAAATATGTGCATGTTTCTTGATTATGGGCGTGGCTATTGGGCAATTTTGCCCAAATCCAGTGACATTGACTAAGAATGCATCAAAACTGAAATTAAGCTGCAACAAAATCCTAAAAATCGGCCACAATCATACTGAAAATCTTAATTATGGGCGTGGCAGCTACTTGCTTAAGTCATTTAATAATGTTCATATAATTGTTCATCACTTGTTTTCTTATACCAGCAACCTTATTAGCTTTAAAAAAATATGTAAATTGGGCTTTGGTTCAATAAACTCAGGAAATTCGCCTTTTAGGTTCGGTAGCATGTGTAAGATTATGCAACATTTTGAGTTGCACGACTTTTTAAATAAACGAAAATTCAGCATTTCATTAGTTGTTAATCAAATTTTCATGAATTCTAAAACTGATTGATTTGAATGTTTTGTAAGCAATCGTATGCAGCGAGATCAACTGTAAAAATTTGTTGTTTTTCTTGTTAATTCAAAAGGAAATGAATTCATCATTTTATCTTATTTCTAATATGAGTGAGTTCATCATGGTTCAGGGAACCATTAAAAAAAACATTCATTTGTAAAAAATAAATGAGAAAACTAAATACATTTACAATAGTGGGCATGGCAGGTATATGATTACGCTCTCTAATACCACCTTGCAAGTCGAATTGTACGCAGAGTATGGATTTTTGTAAATTGTGGATGTGTTTATTATACGACCACGACCATTTTTGGCACATCGATTCATTGGATAACTATCGATATTTATGCAAAAAATTGAAGTAAAAGGAAAGAAAAAAGAATGTAATCTCTGCACTATCAATAAAATTTGAATTCACTTTAATAAAAGTTTTAATTTTTAGACAAGTTGTAGCAAAAAGGATGTACTCACCTCCATCCTTCTTATGTGCATATGTGGCACTAAAACTGCGTGCCTGTGCGTGCATGCTTCACAGCTCTATGCATTTTAGTTATAATAACATGACAAGCAAATCTAAGCATACACATTCACACACACTATATTATAACATATATAATCCTAAACAAGAACATAAGCTGCAGCCTGTTTCATCGTTGTGTTTTGTGAAATATTTATATTTCTATGAACGTAAAGTTTTGTGCCGTGCAGGTATGCGTTTGTATAACAGGACGATAGTTTTCATATTTTAAGTAAAAGAAAAGTAAAAAAAAAAGGAAACATATAAAAACCAATTGAGAACCAAAAAGAATTGCTAGAAATGCAGTGCGTGCTTAGGGTTTTGCTTGCCGTTCCATTAGATGTGTGAGTTGAGAGCGGAACTTTACGTTTGTTTCTGTTCTTCATGCTTTCAACAGAAAGTTGTAAGCTTTTGTTTTTCTTTCGCTACACACATACCTACATATATTATATTATGCATGAGTAAGGATTATATATGTATGTGTGTGTGTTTTGTATCCAAACCAGCAAATGGCAAACATAAATTTATGTAAAAAGAAACTGTGATTTATACAATGTGGCCAAAAAGTTTCATTTCTCCATATGTATAAGTTTTTATGTATGTATATGTATAAGTGTGATTATACATATTTATATATATATGTACAGAGGTGTATATGGCAGTTACGTGTTAGTTGGCTGTATGGCTGTATGGCTGTATGGCTGTATGGCTGACTGGTTGGCTGGCTGGTTGTTCCTTATGCTGTTTGGTTGGTGCACTTTGCACGGCATTTTAATTTATGGAATTTAAGTTTTAACATTTTTTTATTTTTTATTTTTTATTTTTTTTTATACATACGAGGGCAGATCATAAAAATTGAAAGAGTATAAATTTTCCAATTTAGTCATTGAACTTAATCTTAACAACTACTATAATCATATATTTTTATTGCTTTTTTTATTGGTTTAAATTAGTCAAAAACCACGCCCACAATCCATAAAAAATCTATATATCTGCCACAAACGTTGACTTATAAACTTGAAATTTAGTGCACATATTTATAGTTATCCTATTGGGCGTAGTCGAATAACAAACGCTCCCATAATTAACAAAAAACCTTATTCAAGTAATACGTAACACATACTATGCCACGCCCACTGCTTGCATGTAGATATATGTATGTTTCTACTATATCAAGACTTTAAAATTAAACATCTTAAGCTTGCTATCTGGCTACTGTAAAATTGTTGTCATACACCAACCAAATCATCTTTCATACTTCCCTCGTTCATATGTTTGTATATGAATGTGTGTGAGTAGGATAAGTAGAAAAGTTCTTGTGTTCGGTTCGGTTCCGTTCACTTACCATTTAATTTTTGCTAAAGTATGAGAAATAACATTTACTTCGTACTTCGCATATAAGTAAGTTATGGCTCGAAGTGGGCACACTACGACGCTCTTGCACTATAAATGCACTGTGTGCACAGCACAGCATGTATGCCGCGTGTAGTGAGTCTTTTGTTTAAAATTCACTATTTTTTGACTGCAGCCGAGTATGTGTTGATGTGCAGTGATAGCATGCCCAGAAAGCCAGTGTACACCCAGCAAAAGGATAATAAATCAAATGTAGCAATTTTTTCCTTCAGTCGCTTCACACGCACACACACACACACACACAATACATTTTGTGTGCAGGACTTGAAACTATTGCTTCAACTTTACCTCAAATTATAGTAAAAGCACTTTCACACACTCACACACACTTATATAAGTATTTCTTGTATATCAAAAATATTTCATATATTCCAGTTTATTCTCTATTTATACATAAGCACACGAATTTTTAATGGGTTTGAACACGTGAACGAGCACGTTTTTCTTTTCTTTTCTTCTTTTTTTCTTATTTCGAAGGTTGTGGGTGTTAACTTTTCGAATACTTTTCCATTTAATATAAAATATTCTTATAACGTTTTCGTTTTTGTTGGTTTTAGTTTTCGGATATAACAAAACTTTTGCCATCACAATTTCTCTGAGATTTATGGTGTTTCAGATAATGATTACAGTGTAAAGTTTTTCGTTGCATAAGAAGAAAAGAAAAAAAAATGAAATGAAATGAAATAAGAATTTATAATAACAGCGCAAAATTTATTGTGTTCGTTTATATAGACAAATAATATATCGTTTAGCACATATAATCGGTGAGATTGCAATGAAAATTGAAGGAATTGTGGAAGGGGTAGAAGATGAAAAAACACAAGGAGAAGAATAATAATAAGTAGAATAATAAAACGAAAGTAAAGATGAGACGAAGACAAAGAAGAAGTAGTAGAAAGAAGAACATGAAGAAGAAAAAAGAAAAGGAAGAAGAGAAAAAAAATGAGAAAGGAAAGTAAGAAGAAAAATAGAGAGAAGAAAAAGAGGTAGAAGAGGTAGAAGAAGCATGAGCTTGAGCATTACTCATAAAACTAGTTTAAAAAATTTATAGTGAAAATTGGGCAGCGTGGCAGGGCCGAATTTACGCTCTTTATAGTTTAATGTTTTGCATAACAACTAACAAATCAAATTTTATGCCAAATAGGGTTTTTTAAATTGTGGGTGTGTTCACATCATGAAAGAAGCTATTTATAAATATTGTATATTTACCAAATTCCAACTTTATAGCTAATTTTTTGGTTTCAATAAATTGATTTTTAATAATTTAGTGAACGTGGCTATTAATCGATTCTTAGAAATTTAAATAGCAACGAAATTTTACCTCAATAGCATAAAAATTTATAAAACCAAGTTGCCAAAATTTATAATAAGTTATGTTATGTCCTTATTGAAAAGGTCTCTGACGCTTACTTCTGAGTATCAATGTTTTATTTAAATAGTATAAATGAACTCTTCATCCCTCTTTCTTAAAGCAAAGAATAGAAAATTCATTTAAAAATCTGTGAATTTAGTTAATTTACACTTTCATTCATTGTTCACCCTGCGAAACATTTGTCTTATTAGCCATTTGTGTTGTTGGGTAATAAAGTCAAATTGTATGCAATTTTCGGTTTAGAAATTCATAAATCATTTGTTGTTTAAAATATAAGCTTACAAAGTAAATCCCTTACACTGTTTTTCCCCATCTCTAAATTTTTCCAACTTTTTTGCTCGTGCATCATAATAAAAATCACCGCATATTTCACAGCTGGATATAGGCCTAACATTTTTCCGCAGTGTAACAGTGTAAGAGAGAGGGGGAATATCATATCAAAGAAAGAAAAAAAATTATAAATGGTGTTATCACGTTAGATGGGAGACAGAAATGTTTGATATTGCAATACAACAACAAAAAAAGAGCTTTCTATAGATAACATACACGTATGTGTATATATATGATTATAATTTTCAATTACATTTCCGTTGATAAAGTGTTTGCACATATGTCGTATCTCATCATATTTATGTGACGCAGCAGCAGGATTAGAACATCCTATTATCCGTGTCTCTTGTAAGCTTAAATTTTTTTCTTTTTCTTTTTTTTTTTTTGTTCATATGTAAGTACTTGCTGGTATACTACAACCTGAAATATATTGTGTGTGCTTTTTAACAGATTTTCTACGCTTACATACGCACACACACACACCGACAACGTTTTGTGCAAAATATTTGGGGAGAACTGAACAAGAAAAAAAGAAGGAAATTAAGGCTTAAACGAAATCTTAAATACCCGCAGGGATATACAGAAATATGGGCGTGGCAGATTCTTGACTACAGTGTATATAAAAAGTATATAAGATTCTGCACAAGAAGTTTTTTTTGTAAATTGTGGGCATGGCTTTAAACTTTTTGTACAGAAATTAGATATTTTTGCATAAAATTTCAGTTCCCAACAACAAACATACGGCCAGATACAGATTTTGAAACTGTTAAAGAAATATATATACCTCAGGATGTTGCAAATGGTATAACAAACTGAGTATGCCCCTTATCTTATATGTAGAGTATAAAAACCAGTTTGTTACTATTGCTACTGAAACACTGTCACCCTGTTCATAACAGTTTAAACAACATCAGTAGGCATATGTACGCTTGTATGTGTATGTGTACGTGTGTGTGTGAATAAAGTCTCATACAATTCAATTAATTGTGACAAATAATTTATGAATGTTTTTTTGTAAGAGTATGTGTGTATGTATGTGAAGTGGGTTTATATCCTTTATATCCTTTTCATCTTCTTCTTATACTTCTGCTTCTCTGTAGTTCATACACTGCGACAATATTTCAAATTTCGTTTAACAAAATTTTATTTACGCCACAGACTCTATAGCGTTAAAGGCTGTGCATGATGGTTGTGTGTGCGCGCGTGTGTGTGTAAATATATTTATATTTAATATACAAATACGTATGAGAAAATGTGTTGGTGTTGGTGTTGGTGTTGGTGTTGATAAATCCCTGCATACATCGAGTAGATAAATGAAAGATATGACAAGCATTTCCAATTTGAAGGTGTTACAACTTTTGTTTGGTTGCAATCTCTCAATTTTTTGTTTTTGTTTTTGTTTTTGTTTTTGTTATTGTTTTTCTCGTCCTTGTTTACTCTATCATGTTTCAGAAGCATAAGAATGGCATGGACGAGGGTGGCAAGTAGCGGGATGATATAAAAGGGAGTTCATTTCATTATTTACACACTGGTGTATAAAACAGTTTTTTTTTCGTTCTTTTGTGACATTCTTTAGTAATTTGTTGTTGTGACTTGGGTCAAACTAAAAAAAAAAAAAGAAGAAGCCCTCATGTTGGTGGCTAATCTAAGTAGCATATGAGGTTATTGGATGATATATTTTGGGATGGTATTGTCCTTTACTGTACTCCATAAAGAATTAAAGGAAGGAAGCTTAATTACGTATCAGCTTGCAAGTCCAGTTTTATGCTGAGGATGGTTTTTAAATATTTAAATAGTTGTCTATGTTAAACAATCACGCCAATTTTTGTTATTAATTATGATTATATAAAACAATTTTCAACTTTATATTTTAATTTTTATAGCAAATAAGAAAATTTCACATGGACGTACGGACATACGGACAATTTTGCTACTAATTAAGAATTTTGTATGATTTCTGTGGTGTATCTGTGATAGCTATGAACGAAATAAGAAACTTGGCTCATTTTTATATGCTTGGCAAAAAAAAAAATGAATTGTTACACTTTTTATTCTACACTCCGTTTCATTATCCTCCTTTTCTATGTATTTTATATAAAACAAATTACTTTAAAAAGTAATTTCAGTAATGATGTCTAAAAACAAATTAAAAATTTTATGTTTTAATGTTTATATTGTTGGTTCGATATTCTTTTAATTTTAATCACACATACACATACCACACCTTCTCAAAATAAGACGTTATCGTTATCGCTTTAATAGCGTTTTTATTCCTGTACATAATGTAAGGATTTTTAATGATGAACAGGAAAGTGTCAGAGATAGAGAGACAGAGAGAGAAAGAGAGAGTCATTTTATATAACTATCAATGCTCATAAAAATTGGAAGAAATGTTTTTTCTTAGTTTTTTATATTAAGATGGAATTTTTTAATTGCTTTTCTTCACGATTATTATCATATTAATTACAAAAGTTGTTTTCGTTAACACGAACCCTAAACCCTACCTTCTGTTCTTGTCACATTATCGCCTTCCCTCTCTCTCTCTCTCACTCTCTATTGCTCCCTTTCTGGCATTTCCAAGAAAATTGCACCTATGCGGGGTGAGAGGGAGAGAGAAACCCGAATGTTTTATGACACAATTTTAATTTGAATTATAATATAAAAGTTGCTGTTAAAGGTTCGATAATGTCTGTGATATGATACATGCCTATAAATGTTTATTGGACCATATTTTATTTTCTAAAACCTTTAATTCTTAGAAATAGATACGTGAACGTGTCGTTTATTGACAAATTTAAAAAGAAATTGTTTAAGAATCAACAGAGTCCAAGAATCGAAGCTTTAATTTTTGATTTCAAGTTATATTAAATAAATTTTCATATCAATAATTAAGAAGTGGGCGTGGCAGGAGAGAATTATAAATGTGTATCAAAAATTTTACCTTCAAAGCTCAACTTTTGTGTAAGATAAAAATAAGATTGTGAGCTTGTTTGTTATGCGACCACGCCCATTTTAAGTATATCCCTAATTAGAATGATTGTAAATATTTTTACCAAATTTCAACTTTGTAGCTCAATTTATGTGGCTTATAGATAGATTTTCATTTCTGTTTGTGGGCGTGGCTCATAATCGATTTTGTTTAATTTAAAACAAAACCTTTATAAAAAAGATTTATGTAGAAAATTCCAGTTCAATAACTGAAAACATATCAAATTGAGAGTGCTTAAAAAATATGGACGTACGTACTCAAATTTTATTACTGACCTTTTTATAATAAACAGTATAACAAATTTACTATATGTTAATGGCCTCTAAACCATTACTTGGCTACTTAAATTAATTGACTTGACTGCTCATTAGCCAGAGAGCACTTAAATGTAACATCATAGCATAATATTGAAATATTCCACCTTAATGCATCAGCAAAATATTACAAAATACAAAATATAAAGGTTTCGCAAAGCGTACATATATTGATTGTATACAAAAAGCGAAAATATTTTCAAAGGAAGAAAGAAAGAATAAATGATTTATGCTCATCTTAAGTGAAACCCTTAATATTCAATTCAAGGTTTTATGGTCATAGAGCCAGTCATCCATTCATACGTATACGTATGAAATGGAAGGTTACAAATCACACACATAAATCCATTTAGGCCGTCATAAATATATTTATGCACCAGCACCAGCACAAGAACCACAACCAGATATTGTATGTACCACATGTATGCGTTTGGCCACATCAACAGGCCACATATATTAAGCCAATTTTTCACAAAAATCCCTAAACAAAGAATTTATTGTTTATACCCGTAATATTAACATGAAAGCTTTTTTCGTGCAGTGAATCAATTGACTGCTTTCTCTCAATAATAATTGTCATAAAATATTCAATAAATCCATAAAAAAAAGTATTTTCGTATCTTTGCAGAAAAAAAGGAGAAAATTACTTGGGTGTGTGTGGGTTCTTAAGCTGTTTTTGTTGGTGAAAAAATCTATGTTTGATACATCTGGTCAAATATTTACTTATACACTCCGCTGCACTCCATTCCACTCATCTAAAAGCTACCAACAATACTTGAAACAATTGATTATAAATATTGAAAATCCACTTGTATTGAAGAAGCCACCCTTGTCTACAAGTTGCATACAAAGTTGTTGTTGTTGTTTTATTTACATTTTTTATAAGCCTTTATAAACTTGTTCAACATGTAAAAAATGCTTAATAGAATACTTGTTGACACTTTGTTGTACACATTTATATGCATCATACTTTAAAACACATTCTTCATCAGGTTGTATACATTTGATAGATAGTAGGAGGGAGGGGATGAATTGTTGGTTGTCTTTCTTTTACAGCAATGGGTAAAGTTTTGATGCGCAAGGGGACGAAACCCTTGACAATGTATGAATATCAAAATATGTCATATAGTAGTGTTTGTTGTTGTTGCTGTTGTTCAAGCAAAAAATTGCATCAATTGTAACAGATTTCACATATGAGCCACATATTGTACAGATGTATCCATCTGGTGATGATATCAATATTTTCATATGATTAAATGTTAAAAACCGACCCTCTCTCTACTCTTTATTATACACTGCCGTGGGTGTATTAGGTTTGGCACCCTCACCGTTCGATTCAGCAACACTTTCTGCATCGATTTAATCAAGTCCATCTGTAAATTTGTTCGTAGGCTAGTGGTGACATTTTTTAAGATATTTTTAAAAAATTTAGTTCAAGACTTGTTTTTTGTTATGTTGGTGTATTATTGTTTATTTATATTTTATGTATATTTTTAAAAAATTCATTTAAAAAATTTTGCAATAAAACTATTATTTTTACTTTTTAATGTAAGTTTTTTATTTATTTTTTTATAAATATTTTTTATTATTTTTTTTTGTAAAAAGTTATTTTTTACTTTTTATTTAATAATTAAAAAAAAATTAAAAAAATAAATAAATAAAAAATTAAATACATAAAAATTATATTTTTATAATCATTTTAATTATTTGAGTTTTACTTTTTTTAATTTGTAGCTAAAGCTTATCAAATTTTTTAATTTAGTTGACATGAATTGCAGGGAAAATAAAAAAACTTGAAAAATTTATATGCACGTATGGTATGTATCGTATAATTAAGAAAGTTATTTATCATTCCATTAGTCTAATAATAAAATTTTTTCACGTCTATTAATGAATGATTATTAAATAAAAAAAAAAAATTCATTACTTTGGAAAGAAATGAAATGGCGCCTTAAGGTAATCATAAAATGATGTATGATTGACAATTATAAAAAAAACAAAAAACAATAAAAATAACAAATTACTAGCTGGCCTACGATATAAATGTTTAGGCATTTGATAACTGTAATTAAATTGAGTTTAAAGTGGCGTCAATTGTCCATCAATTTAAAGAAATTTACATATATTCTTACAACTTAATGGAATAAGAAAATACAGAATGGTTTGTTTGTGTATATGAAGGTGTATGTGAAGACACGTTTTTGTACTCTTTCTTTTTTGTATTGTGCTGTGCTTTGGTATCTATTGTATTTTTGTATTATTTATGGCTAAAGTCTTTTGTACGCCGCACACTTTCCTCAAGACGGTACGGTATCAATAAAGGTAAGCAGCAGGTCTTGTGGTTGATTGTGCCACTTATTATTATTATTATCGTTGTTATTGATATGTTGTCAAATGACCGTTTATAAGTTATTGTGAGTAGAGTGGAGACAGAGAGAGAGAGAGAGAGGAATCGATTGCGGAATTTCAATAAAGCAAAAATTTGACAATTATTATTGAAGAATAAACGTAGCTTTGAAAGCAATGGCAAGAGGAGACATAAATGTATTGATAATATAGAGAAGCCTTCTTTGATTCGTTCAATATTTGAATTTTATTAGTTTATTTTTTCTTCAACTCTCTTGAATCAGTTTTTATACCTTACTTGTTTTCTCTTCCCCTTTTTCAATTCCCACATATATCAATAAGTTATTAACATAAATTCAACTCTTTCCACCAAATTATCTAATAATGGATTGAATAAATTAGCAACAAATAACAAATTAATTTGGAAACGCTTTCTCCATCATTAGTCAAGATATATGGGAATGGATGCATGGATGGTTGAATGGTTGGTACGGCAGCATAAGTTTTCATTTGCTTTCCTTTCAACACTATCATAAAAAATAAACTTTGTAAATAATTGCAAAAACAAAAAAGCAAAAACAATTCTTTGGCAGAACTAATTTTATTAAAAAAAATTTCAAGCCAAATTGTTAAATCAAATTTTCCAGACAATGAAATACATCACACCCCGGGGTGAGACAACAGCAGAGTACGAGAGTAACGGTAAGCCAATATTTGCATAAATTAGTTACAGTCACAAAACAAATATTGAAATAATGAAAAGATATATATGGGGTACACACACTCTTTCATACGACTTTGGTTTGTTTGTTTTTTTTTCTCAAACGAGTAAAATATATTATTTCTAATATATGTATATAATAATGAAGAAAAAATATATTTAAAAAACCGGAAAAGGTTAAAAAAATTTAAAAAATTAACAAAAAGATAATAAAAAATTGTTTTTTAAAATTTATTTAAAAATTAAAATTATAAATAAAAGTAACAGACTTGCATATAAAATAAAAATTAAAAAAAAATCGCAAAATAAAAAATGTTAAAAACTATTTAAAAAAGTGTTTCTTATATATATTAAGAAAAAAATATTTAAAATAAAAATGGAAAAAATAATAATAAATTAAACAAATACAAAATTGCAATATTATTATATTTACTTTTATATATATTAACACAACACTTTAAAAATTAATAATAATAATAAAAAAAAAACAATTAGGAAATAGAATAAAAAATAATAATTTTATCGAAAGCAAAGTCCAGCATCAATTTAGAATTGAACGCTTTATAATAAAATATAATTAACAAAAAGAATTAAACATATTACAAGCAAAACTAATTAATTAATAATTTAAAAGTGGTTTATAATTATTCTTTTTAAATAAAAAAATAATAATTAATATTAGAAGAACATAAAAAGTAAATAAAAAAAATTAAGCACAACACCAAAATTATTAACTAATAATAAATAAAATATTATTAATTATAATATAAATTATAAAATATACCATTTAAAAAAAATTCAATACGCAAGACATCAATCAATTGCTCACGTTGCTTAGCAGAGCATCAATTTTAGTTAAATCACGAAAACTCATTTACATTTATTAAAAAAAAAAAAATTGATCACCCTGTGATTTAATATCTTTTATTAACAAAATTGTGTAATACTTAAAATATAACCGAACAAACAGGAAAGAATAGACTGTAATGTTAACCATTGTGACGTTGTTACGTTTTCATCTCCCTTTTTGCATTTGCGTACTGTTTTTATGCCATAAATGTTTCGATCCTGTGTAATCCTTCGCTTGTGCTACCGTGACCAATTAGTTTGATTATAAAATCGGTATTAAATGTACAACATATATATACACACATACATATACATGTGTTTATAGGAAGGTAAGATTTGAATACATCACGAAGATAATTCTAAGTACCAACAACAACAACAAAAGCAAAACAATATGTTTTGTAAAATTGTAAAAATGTCAACTGTGTATGATAAGAATATTAATCAGTTTCACACACAGAGCAAGCACACAACAGATAGAGGATGAGAGAGGGAGATGGTATACTGCCGCCTTTTATTTTCATATATATATATATATATAACCCCCTCAATATGAATTATATCTAAAAGAAAGGGTGGCTGTGATGGTACCATGTACAAAAGTTAAATTGTTTTTAAACTATGACAGAAAAAAAAAAAAAAGAAAAGAAATTCCGCGCGCATGACTTTAAATATTTGGTTTAGTTTAATTATACCCTCCATATAAGAGGGAGCTTATACTAAGTTTATGATTCCGTTTGCAACACTCAGAACAAGGCGTCAGAGACCTTAAAAAGAATATGTATCCTTTATCAGCATCAAAAACTGAGTCGATCTAGACTTGTCTATCTATGTCCGTATGTCCGCGTGTCTGTCTGTTGTTGGCATTCTCATGGGCCTAAATTTTGAGATATTAAGCTGAAATTTTGTACACAAACTTATAATTATCCCATTCACTGATGTGGGCGTGGTCAGATAACAAACACGCTCACAATTTACAAAAAAACCATAATCAGTGTAAAATTTAACTTTCAAGCTGATGTGGAATCCATACACTATTATAGGGCGTAATCATATACCTGCCACGCTCACTTTTATAGATGTGAAGGGTATTTAAGTTTTGGCCTAAGCCAAATTTCCTTTTCGTACTTGTTTTGTATGTGTTTGCCCGCTTACGTAACACCCCTTAACGTTCATTATGAATAAAATGAAAGGCGAGAATGAATGTGCATGAAAAATAGCGAATTATAATAGCGTGTAATTCTTTTTTATTACATTAAAACGAAATAAGAAAAAAAAAAACAATTTTAAAGGTTTCCTTTAATGCGTATGCGCATTAAACGGAATGTTTTGCATAAGGTTGGTATAGGAGGAAAGCAAGGCAGGGGAAAAGATTCATAAATTGATATGGAGAAGAAAGTCTTGTGTTGGAAAATTTTACAACGGTATTATATTGTGAAAACATATTTGTACTCTACATTATGTACATATAGGGAATGGACAAAATAATATGAACACCTGACATATACACAATATTTATTTATTAATAAAATGTTGGGCAACCATTTGCTTTTAGAACAGCTGCAATTTTTCGCCGGAATAGATTCGAAGAGTGTCAAATTGAAAGAAAGGAAAATCGGTATATAAACATAGCTCCCATTGGGTCTCCAATTTCATACATATGTATGAAGTATATGGACATGGTTATATCTAATCAGATTATCATTCTCACCCAATCGGTATAATTAAAAGTGGGTGTGGCACTTGCCACTTTGTATCCTTAAAAATTTATAATAAACGACAACGCATAGCACAAATTTTAGTTCAATTTTGTAATTAAATTATGTATGTGTGTGTGTTCAGTTTTATATACTACACATACATAATATATTTTTCCATTGCTTTAGTCTTTTTTTGTCTTGTTTTTTTTCTCTTCTTATTTCTTTAATTTTATTTTATATTTATTTCATTGCTCGGGGAAACTTTGTTCTTCAACAATAACGTCATTATCTCACCTGAAGTACTCAAGCAAATACTTAAAACTTTAAATAGTTTTTCCCCCTCTGTGTTGTTGTTTTTTTTTTTATTTCTTATATTTGTGTAAAACTCAGAAAAGGACTGGAGTGCAAAACGAAATTATAAAGTTCTTATTATGGTATGTATGTATGTATGTATGTTTGTGTGCGTGTGTGTGTATGGTGTGTAATATTAGACGGTTCAATATGAGTTTGTGAGCATTTGCTTTAAATAAGAAAAATTATAATGCATAAAATAAATTAGAAGAAAGCAATAAACAAGAGAAGCAAGTGAAAATGTTATATTCGGAAGAGACCGATCATTTAATACCCTACACCACTTAGTTTCATACATACATCTATAAAACTGATTACGCCCTTTAATGGTGCATGTATTACCTTGCAAGTTGGGTTTTACGATGAGTATGATTTTTTGTGAATTGCGAACGTGTTTATAATCCGACCATGCCCATTTTTTGCACATCGTTGAAGGAGATTACTGTTAATATGTGTACCAAAATTTGAAGTTCATAGGTCAATTTTTATGGCAGATACATAGATTTTTGTAAATTGTGGGCGTATTTGTTATTCGACCACGCCCATTTTTGTCACATAAATGGATGGAATAATTATAAGTTTATAAACCAAATTTTAACTTAATAGCTCAATTTTTGTGGCAGATAAATAGTTTCTTGTTGATTATGGGCGTGGCTCCTAATCAATATTGCCCATTATAAATAGCGATCTTTGTGCAAAAAGTGTCTATATACAAAATTTTAGCTCAATGTCGTATATGTCTAGATCGATTCAGTTTTTGTTGCTGATCAAAAATATATATACTTTGTATGAACTCTGACGCCCCCTTCGGAGTGTTGCAAACTAAATAACAAACTAAGTATATCTCCTATCTTAGAATAGAATTATTATTACATGTTGGTGGTGTAGAGTTTTCTATTGCCGTTTACAACCGCTACCGTTTTGTTCTTCAAGCACGTTATCAGGATAATTTTAGCTGAATAATGGGAAAAATTAAAATGTAATAAAAATAAAACAAAATGTATGGAAAACTTTGTCAGAGGTAGGCAAGGAAAAAATGGAAAAATTTATAAAAAAAAAAAGGGAAAACGTACACACGCACATAAATAAACTGCGTTGCATACCAATGTATAATTATTGTATATGTTGTTAAAACGAATTAAAATAGACAAAAACCTAAATAGTTTTCCAATTAAACTTTATCCTTTTTATTTTTTGGCCAAAAAGAAAAAGAAATTAAATAAAATTTTTACCGTTTTCATGGCCTGTCGCCTCTTTTAACCGCAACGAAATGAATGAATGTTGCATCGAATGAACGAAACTGAATTGACTGAACACATATATATACGAGTATGTATATATATATATATATATGGCTGTTTAACAGTTTGACTAAATAAATGACTGAATGAATGATTTTGTATAAAACAAAACTTTCTTTAGTGCAAGCAAGCGAGCGACCGAGCAGCAAGCACCTTTTTCTTAAAGTTCTACTTGTTTGAAACAAATCTACGTCAAGAAATATATTTTTGCATATGTAGGAAGTAAGTGTGTGTGTGTGTGTGTTTGTTGTCAAAAACTTTATTCTTCTTAAGATTTTCTACGTTTCCGGTGCTAGGTTTTCTGAACAAGTCAAACTATGTTCATTTTTATTTACCGTAAGATAATGAGATAAATTTTCTGCAGTCATCTTGGTTTCTTCGCAACATACTTATATATCTTTATATAAAAATAAGTGTGTGTGTGTGTTTGTGTATGTGTCCTTGTAATTTATGTTAATTTAAGCGGAAGATTCTTTCAAAAATTCATTTTATTTTATTTCATTTTTTTAATGTATTTTGTAAATTATGTGATTTTCTTTATATACCTTACACATAAGTTAGAGAATATACTAATTTTGTCATTCCGCTTGCAACACTCAGATAATAAACACGCCCACAATTTACAAAACAAAAAAAAAACCCTTCTCCACCTAAAACTGAGACGTAATACATACACTAATAGGGGCGTAATCATTTACCTGATGCGCTTACTAATGTAGATGTGGAGGGTATTTAAGATTTGGCCCAAACCAAATTTACTTTTCTTACTTGTTTATAATATTGTAAGAAAAAAAACAACGATTGTAATAAATAAATGAAAAATGTGTAGCCTAACAAAGAAAACAATCATACCGAGAATGGCGCAACAGAACCCTTTTCCAATGTTAAACGGCAGACTTTAGCAATCAATAAGTTGTTGTAAGCATGTTTGTATACATACAACCCCATAAGTATAATTATTATGATCACTCCCCCTTTCTGCTTTGACATGACAAAAAAATCGATATGAAATTCTATACAAAACAATAATAAACAGCAAAAAAAAAAAACGAACGAAACTAAAAAGCACGTCATTAAATCATTCATTTATTCCGAGCCATTTAATAGTAATAATTATAAGTTGCGTTATATATATGAGAAGGATTGACTTTCATTCAGTATGGTAAAAAGGAATACAATAGGAACGAGGTAAGGAATGAAAGTGGTAAACACTGGAGAAAGGATGCTTGATTGCATGTTTAGATGATTTGTTTGTCTAAAGTCATAACTGCACATATATGGCAAGTGCTGGCCGAACACAACAAATTTATAATAGAATCGGGTTAAACCGAATCTCAGAAACCCTCCACATCTATGTATGTATATAGTTACGCCCTTTAATAGTATATGGGTTTTTTATATTCAAGTCGAACTCTACTCTGGGTATGTTTGTTTGTACATTCTGGGGGTTTCTGGTTTTTGATCACGCCCATTTTAGGAAGGGATAACTATAGATATATACATACTACATTTCAAGTTCTTAGATCAATTTTCGTTGCACATAAATAGATTTTTATCGATTGTGAGCGTTTCCGTTTTCCAACTGCGCCCATTTTTGGCACATTAATAAACGAGATAATTATAAATACGTACACAAAATTTTAACTTTATTTGTAATTTTTTGTTGGCAAATTTTTTTGAATTGTGAGCGTGTCCGGTTTTTGACCACGCCCCTTTTTAGAGCGTTTTTAAATGGGGTAATAGAAAACACGTGAACCAATTTGAAACTTCAAAGGTACTTTTATGTGGATTTTTATCGATTGTGGGCGTGGCAATTGACCTATTTCGTCCAATTACTGACATGACGGATCATAAACATATATATTTAAAAAAATATTTAAATCAAGGGAAATTTAAACATAAAATATAAGGTGTAGGTCATTACCGCTTTATTTACTCCGTCAGTCTATGGGTTTTGAACAAACCAGCATACTTGTACAGGGAATTTTTACTAGTGTATACATATATTCCCAAATGAAAATTATAATACCAACAAATCAATAAAGGAAGGGTGCTCTCTGTCCACCATTCACTGCCTCTGACCTTCTCCTCACAGTTCGTTTGGAACTGTTTTTCTACACGCTTTTTTTTTCTTTTTGGTTTTTGGAAAAGTGATGCACAGCGGAATTACATGAAAAGGGTGAATGAAGCTCAACTCATCAATATTTATGTTATGCTCTGATAAATATGTATCATTGCATTTTTATACTTCTAATATTACAGAGAGGCACGCATATTTATTTGATCAAGATATAGGCAACAATCAGCTGACCTTACCAAGCAATGATTAAATTTCAAAATTCAGAAAATACAATAGAATGAATGAAAAAGAAGGTGGTTTGTAAAACAATGTGAAAAAATCTCAGTTTGGCAAGCACTGCTTCATTGAGGACTTATCAAATTCAGCTGGACGTTCAGCTGGTACTGTTTTATCTATAAAGAGCACTTTATTGGATAACATAGATTCGTTGTGAACCCAATAAACTAGTTGTCTGTTCAGAGTTGTTCATATCTTTGAAATTCTAAAGCGGGTATAAAGACTAGCAAGTGAAAAGAAAGGACGGAAGAGAGGGGAAGTAAATCGTTGGAGAAATCATACATATACTATAAAACGAATATATATCTATAACAACAACAACAACAATAATAATAACAACAACATCAAAATAACAATCAATATAAATATGTGTTCATAGGAAAAAGGAAATATTTCTATAAAAAGAAAAATTGTAAAGTCCTGCAATAAATTGTTGTTAGTGTGATGTTGTTGTTGTTCTTCTTCTTCTTCTTCATTTTCTCCGTCTTCTTGTTGTTGTTGCAAAATGTAATACAAAACTCTTTCGTCTGTAGTTGTTGTTGTTATTATTATTATTTTTGTTGTTTGTTTTCTTTGTTCTTTTGACTTTGATTGTTAACTCTATGGAATTGTGAACACAGCACAAACATAAACAGAAAAATTTACACACACACACACATACACAGAGAGACACGTAATAATGTACGCAGCGTACAGGTCAAAATAATGATAAACGGATATATGTACCAGTTCGATATAGAACTTGTTTTTATTATTATTTTTTCTTCAACCTCATCTCTCATCTTTTTTCCACATTTCATCTTTCAAGTCTGCCAGCCGGCCTGCTCTGGGTTGTGTTTTATGTGTGTGTGTGTGTGTGCTTTCCACACCTCCACCTTTTCATCTATTCACATTCATTCTACAGTTACTTGCATTCCATACCATTCATCAGTTCGATTCGTTCCTTTATTCAGCTTCAGCTACGGTAGCAGTCGTGTAGATATGATGTATTCATTGTTTGTTGTACCGTTATAGTTATTCTTGTTGTTGTTGTTGTTGTTTGTGTACTGTATTGAGTAATTGCAGCATGTCTCACAGAAGTAATTTTCAATAAATTCAAAGTTCGAAAAGCTTACCAGACTTTATATGTTTTTTTAGAAAAATAAAAAGTATTAAAAGTATGTTTGTATGTATGTATGTATGGAATAGTGTATTGATGTTTATACCATATTGCCATATATGTGATGAGAAGATGGAAAATTTTCATAAAATGTATGTTTGTATGTTTGATGTCCTAACGATCAAGATCATTTGCCAAATACAAAATAAATGTAGAGGGCGTGGCCAACTTATGTGGTATAAAGTGTAATATTGAGTTAAAATTTAGTGAAAAATCATTCATGGCTTGTGTAGAAAATTTTGTATTAAAAATAAGCTGGATTTAATAATGGTCACGCCCACTTTATATATATCTCAAGTCATATAAATAGAGCTACAAAGTTAACATTTAATAAGTATATATAACATATATATATATATCCATCAAAATGTTGCAGAAATGGAGGATACACGCTTATCATGAAAAAACAAAATAAAAGATGCCATTGCCGACCTTTAAATTGATACGTAGTACACAATTTAGAGATTTTAAACATTCAAAATTTGCCACGCCTTCTATGTTGTATTAATGTCAAATTTATTACTTCTATTTGTTCTAAAATTATACAATTTTTGTTTGTTAAAGTTAAAGAATTTTCCACACAAATTTTTTCACGACAAAGCTTAGTCTTTAGTCAGATATAGCATTACGCCAAAAAGGAAGGCAGTGCGATTAATAACATACAATTTTAAAATTGCCCTATATGCTGCTGCTCTTCTGCGACATTATCTCACAAATACTTTTTTAATATTTTCTTTTTTTTTGTTATATAAAATTTAATTTTTTTATGAAATCGCGAAATAAAACACAATTATCAAAAACCAACAGAAAAGAAATTTTTTTTTTATCAACAATGTGACATCAAACAGCAGCAGCAACGGGAAATATTTCGTATAAAAAAAAAACTAAATAAAAACAAACGCAACCAACAGAACAACTGCTTTATCAATAAAAAAATAAAAAATAAAAATAAAAATAAATAACAACGAAATTGTAACAAATCATTGTCGCAATCAAAAGCGTTTATGAACCATAATTTGATCTTTTTTCTTAGCAGTAAAACAAAAAAAAGAAAAAGAAAAAAACGCCAAAAATCCTTAAGTGCCGCATCAAGATCAAGACAAAGGTGATGATGATAATAAAAATAATGATAAAGGTAAACAGGTAGCTGGGCCTTGGCCACAAAAACATTTTGCTAGATGGCAGATCGGCTAATTTTGGCATAAACGTGTGCGTTTAAAGCTCATTTAGCCAAAGAATACAAAGCTTTACAAAGAATAAAAAACAGAGAAAAACGCACCCGTTTATGTTGTAAAGAAGATGCTGCAAATAAAATAAAATGGAATGTGATGAGTAGAGTTATCGTTGTTGTTGTTAATGTTGTAGAAATTGCGATTAAAATGATTAATGTCCACACGCATAATGTTAATTGTTGCATTGTTGTCTCAAAAGTGTTTCAAAAGATCACAACAATACGATCTGCTGCAGTCAACAAATCTTACAATTAAACATTCTCGGCCTCATACCATTCAACCAATTGGTGTTCATATTTCAAATTTATATTCCAAGTATTATCGCGATTAATATTTAACTGTGTATGAATGGCGACAACTTTTTTAAACATCACTTTAGTAACGACCTATAAAATGTTGTTGTTTGTTGCCTTTTCATTCTATTCAGCACGTGTAGCATTTTTAATATTTTATCTAATAAACAACTGTTTTTTTTTTTTGTATACCCTTCACACTAAGTTTGTCATTTCGTTTGCTTTACACAGAGGAAGGCGTCAGAGACCCTACAGCAGCATCAAAAACTCAGATGATCTAGACATGTATGTCCGTATGTCCGCACGTCCCTCTGTCTGTCTGTTGTTATCATTCTCACGGGCATATATTTTGAGATTTTTTACAGACATTTTTAGTTTTTGCATACAGATCGTTATTTAAAATGGATAGAATCGGTCAAGAGCCACGCCCACAATCGACAAAGATGTTTATATCTGCTACAAAAATAGAGCTATGAACTTGAAATTTGGTTTATAGATGTGCCAAAAAAGGGCACGGTCGGATAACAGTTACGCTCAAAATTTACAAAAAATCATACTCCACATAGAACTCGTCTTGCAAGCTGACACAGACGTTGAGGGTATTTTAGATGTGGCCTAAGCCAAATTTCGTTTTCTTACTTGTTTATCAATGTTTTATAATAATAACAGGTTGTGAAATTTACACACATTTCCTTCCATTGCAATCACTTGAATTATATCTGAATCGAATGCCGCCTGTCATGTCTGGTTCATAAACGGAAGTTATGTTTTGCCAAGCGATAATCGCAAGAGATTATCATGTTTATGCTGAAAAATTAATCAAGTTTATGGTTAACTTGACAATATTATTGATTAGAATGCCACAAAAAAGTGGTTATTAGACGGCATACAATAAACAACCCTAAGCCGCTGAACTTCTTTAGCAATTTTAAAAACCAAATTGTTGTCTACTCGTGTATATATCTGTTAATGTCAAATAATGAATAAATTTAATTTATTGGATTCCTTTTGCGAAAGGGTTAATAATGGCTGTTCATGCTGATATTTGATCTAAATAATAAATTGTTTCACGTTTGTGGGGTTGTACGGTAAAAATTAAAGTGTGTGTGTTAACAATAACAATAATAATATTATTTAAAATAATATTTCATATATTATCTTTTCAGTTGTGTAATACACAAATTTCTATTAATATTTTAAGCCCCATTACTATAAAATGCAAACTTATGGAAAAATCTTCTAAAAATATATAAAAACAATTTAAAGCTGTCTGCAGATCTTTTATATATTATAAGTAGAACAATATATGAAAAAACAAAGAACTGTCATAATTTGTGGAAAAAAAAGAAGCAATAAATACAAAAACTCTATTATTGCAGTAAGCGAGCATTCAAGCGCAGGAGTAGTGCTAAAAAACATATAAATTTATAATAACTAGAAATATGCATAAGCAGCCAACAGCCAACAGCCAACAGCCACATGTATACGTCAGCGTACGTTGTTACAGTGAAATCATCATATTTACAATGGCATTACAGTATTTGCATTACAATTAGAGAGCCCATCATATTCCAGCAATACATTAAAAATGCACACAATGTCGACAATAAAATTATTACAATTTTTTGTTTTTTTTCTTTTATAATTAATGTAAATATTATTATTCCATTGAAGTCATTCATATTTGCCAGTTACAACAACAACAACAACAACAACAACAACAACAACAACAACAACAACAACAACAACAACAAGAACATATTAAAACAATACACACAACACAACATAATAGCGACTTAATGTTGTAGTCAGCCCTCTAAGCCAGACTTAGTTCTTCGTAAATTCAGTAAAATATTGGTGCCATACAAATATCATTTGTGGCGGTTTATATGAATATTTAACTGAAACTTTAATAATTTGCATTTATTGCATGGGGTGCAAGCGTGCAAAATAAGAGGGAACACAAATCATACTGCATGACCAATAATTGTTATCGATTTCGAAAAATCTCTGCATAATTTTTGCAGACAATTTTTATACAAAAGACACGTTCTTGTACCAGCCATGTCTGTCCGTGTAACTGTCTGTTTGTTGTTGGCACTTTCACTGTTTACAGACAATTATTGTTTTTAGTCTTCGCATTTAGATTGATTTTTGAATTAGTTCATCTAATGCAGTGATCAAAATGGGTGCGGTCGGGAAACAGAAACGCCTACAATAAACAAAAAACTATATAACTGCCACAAAAATTGACCTCTGAACTTGAAATTTAATACACATAACAAGTATCTTATTTATTGATGTTTTAAAAATGGGCATGGTCGGATAACAGACATGCTTACAATTTACAAAAAACCTTATTCAGCGTAAAACTTGACTTTTTAGTTGATGCCGTAACACAGACTTCAGTAGAGGTCGTAATCATATACCTGCCATGCCCACTGTTTGTATGTAAGAAGGGTATTTAAAATTTGGTTTTTCACTTTTCTTTTTTAAATAAATTTTATACACACACAGGGAAAGGTTGCGAACAAAAAAATTTCACTTAATATGAGAAAAATTTCAACCAAAACATAACGTTAAGCATGAATAGGTTTTAAAAATAATTTTTGTAACAAATGAATTTGTTTTTTTTTTCAGCTACACAGGTGTGGTTAACAACAATAAAAGTGGCCGATTAAATACGAGTATATATAAAAAAAAAACTATTGATATGATTTTGTTTTTATAACATACACACACACACACACACACCTAAGTTGTAAATAAAGAGTAGAAATGAGATTTTTTATAAAACACACACAAAATGTAGATAACCATTATAACTGTCCATCACAATTATTTCTTTATTGATATTTAACTGAGCGTTGTGTTTTCAATTTCGATAACATTCAAACCAAACAACAGGTTGATCAACAAGCAGTTGTGTTGTTCAAGTCATCATAAAATAAATTTAGACATAATCTTATTTATGAACAATATCATAATTAATGTTACGTCTCACGTTATGCTAATATACATACGCATACAGAGGTGTATGGATGCAGTTCAGAAGAGATATCGAAACATTTGGGCCAGTATCGTTTGTGTTGTGTTAACCTCGCGTCAAGATAATAACTCAAATTGAATTGCCAGCCAACAATACATATGGTAGCTATAATATTCAACAACAATAACAATAACAACAACAACAACAACGACAATAACGAGGTAAAATACTCTATAACGCGCATTATCATAATCATAATTGTACATTTATGTGTAAGCAGGTACAATCCATGATATTTATACGATTATAAATATTACAAAAGCAACATACAATACATAAAAAATGTACGTACGTGCGTTTGTTTCGTCGTTCGTTCGTTTGTTCGTTTGTATGTAATGCATTAACGCGGTCACACTCGCAATCATAAATTCATCATAAATTCTGTGGCTGCCAGACGTTAAAAGAATACCAAAAACATTACATGTGCATACATACCGATGTGACAACCGGACAGACAGACAGATAGACGGCTTCATATATGTACAAACTATATATATGAAAGTAGCTCATATTCTGTGGTCTGACCATTCTGACTCCCGGTTAGTTAGTTGGTTGGTTATCTTAAGAAATCGATCGAAAACTCGTATGTGAGACACGACATTTAACACATGTTTTCTTTTCACTCCATATTCGTTTTAGCCGTTAATGCGGTTATGAATGTTTATTATTAATGTTTATTTATGCATTCAACGTTATTATAATCACATCACATATTTTTATTATGCTTTAATGCTACTTTACCACGAGTGGGAATATATTTCATAAATTTCGAAAAAACGTAATTTAATAACCATTTCAGGTACGTTTTAAATTGATTTTGCGTGATAGCGTTTCTCTTTTTGTTTCCATATAACATATTTTTAGTTCATTTTTATACCTTACACCACAAAGTTGCCAATGTCCATCTGTCTGTCCATATATATATTTTTTTGGAGTCATTAATCCTGATCCTAATTTGGTTTATTTTTTGTTAAAATTTAGCAGAGAGGATGTCTTTTGAGTCAAGAATGATCTCTATTAAAAGCACACCTGATCGGTCTCTTTTTAACATCTCTCCCCATATAAGGACATATTTTGAAAGAATTCTTTATATAACAAAAATCTCTCATTTTCGTGGATTTTTTAAATAAATTTTTACTTAATTAGTTTAATAAATTACTCTGTCAAATATATACACAAATGGACAGTTTTAGAATCACTTCAATAAAAAAAGCTTTAGCTTTTTTACGAACACGACTCCCGTTTACTTAAGCCACCCAAGTAATTGTAGCATAAATTGTAAAAACCAAGAAATGTAGAGTATTAAATGATCGAATAGTCGTAGGTTATAATATTTTTTCTTTATTTTAACATTTCAATCTATACGAAATGGTTGAAAAATGACTAATTTGAGAACATGAAAAATCTTACCTGAACAGCATTAAAATTTATAACGTAACAAGTGAGAAAACTAAGACTTGGGCGAAACCCTAAATACCTTCTATATCTACAATGATGGGCGTGGCAGGTATATGATTACGCTGTCCAATAATGTATATATTACGTATCGGTTTGAAGTCAAATTTTACGTAGAGTCTGGTTTTCTATAAATTGTGGCTGCGTCTGTCATTCGACCATGCCCATTTTTGGCACATCGATGAATGGGATAACTATAGATATTTATACCAAATTTCAACTTGATAGCTCAATTTTTGTAGCAGTTATATAGATTTTTGTTGATTGTGGGCGTGGCTCTTGACCGATTTTTCCCATTTTAAATAGAAATCTTCAAAACTAAAAGTGTCTGTAGAAAATTTCATCTTAATATCTCAAAATTTACGCCCATGATACAGGGCCACACGGACGGACGATCCAATTTTTAATACTGATCAAGAATATATATATTTTGTAGGGTCTCTTATGTCTCCTTCTTAATGTTGCAAATGAAATAACAAACTTAGTATGCCTTAGTATCTTACGTGAAGGGTATAATGAGACATATTTTGTTTTCTTGTTTTTGTTTTTTTGAATCAAAAGCTCTTACCGCTTTAATCAGTTTAATTGAAATGCACATGAGGAGGTTGTGTTAAAAATCTATGACACGAACATTTTATTTAAACTGTAACAAATGAAATTTCTCTTTCACCAACTGCGGGGAATTTCTTTACATAAATGAAGTGAACTTTCTTATATAAGTAAAAAAAAAAAAAAAGTAAAAACGTCACATTAATAAAACAAAATAATAATAAATTCTTTCCTCATCACACTCCATGAACTCATTTTACTTATATGACAAGTAAAACTGAATGTTTTAATTTGAATAAAATTGGAAAACTTTGCTTTAATAACTGATATATGAAGAACGATTGATTGGGTAGAAAGTTAGGCTGCTGTAGTTTCTTGTGCTTAACAATATTTCTTCTCTAAAAACTCTAAACAGATGAATTTCATTTGTTTTAAATCTCAATTGAATCAAGTTTGAGTCAAATCGGGTGATTTTTTTCATTCTTTTTCCATTATATAGCTATTGATGAAACAAACTCAAGGATATAAGCTTGAGCTTGATTAGCTTTCTATGGCAGCTTCTGCAAAGATTGAAACCTGGCGTGCAATTTTTGAGCCCCATGTCTTAATCTTCATCTGATTTATTATTCTACTTTGTTGTAGATTTTGAAAATTTAATCAAATTTTTCTCTCAGGATTACTTGGGAGTATTATTGGGTAGGTACGTTAGTAATTTGGTCAATTTATATTTTAGTTGGAATTCTTAAACTGACGAACAATGTTTGTGAAGTTAAAAAACAAAATTCTAAAAATCCAAGAAAAATAAAAGTAAAAAAAAAAACAAAACAAAACAAAACAAAACAACACAAAATGTAAAATGATCTTGTACAATAGCAATAACAAGACCAAAACCAAAAACAAACAAACAGTCACAATTGTTATAAAATCTCTACCAGAGCAAGAAGAAGAAGAAAACCATCTTAGCAAGGTAGCAAGTATACACTGCTACTGGCCCGGCTGCGATCACATAACACATTTTGCTTATAAGCGAATAGATTGAAAGTTTTACTCTAATGCCACAAATTGAAAAGCGCGCATAAGCCGAGACGCACACACAGTCTTCTGTTGCGTTCTGTCCGTATTTGTCTTTTGTCCTTTGTTTTTGTTGGATTGTTATACATATTGAAATTTAAGTGATTGCTTGTGCATAATATTGTCGTTGTTATTGTTGTTATTATTTCCATATATTGTAGAATTTGATCATTTTGATCAAGGCTTTGTATGGGTTATGAAATGTTCAGCTTAAACAAAACTCTTCTCCATTAAATACAAACAAACATAATGTGTTTGCTTGCTCCAGCTAAGCGTGTACATTGGTATGTATGGTATTAAACACACACACGCATATTTTATATGTATAATATATTTTTGGCTTTATTTAACAACAACAGTAGCAATGTGAGATAAATCAATGTGTCAACACCTCTTTTTGTGCTGTCAGTTTTTTTTCTTCTTCTTATATTATATGTTGTTGTTATTATTATTGTTGGATTCTTGTACACTTCTTCCGCGCTGATGATGATTTTTCTCATGTATTGTCAATAATATTATGATCATCATTATTATCTTCATCTTTATCATCATCATCATCATTATTGTTATTGTTATTGTTGTTATTGTTGGTATTATTATTATAATTATTATCATGATTATCACAATGGTCAGTTATTCAGTTACATTATTACAATAAATGCGTGTTTGTGTGCGTATGTAGATGTGTGCTTATAATGAATGGTTGTACTTGAAAGTCAACAAGGAACTAAAGAGCTATTGGTCTCTTTATACCATCAGATTTATAATTTTTACTGTGACACACACATATGCATACATGTCTGTGGTTGTGGTGGTCACTCGCTGGTGCTTTTTTTTTTTTTTTTTTTATAAATAAATGCGCCCAAGAATTATTGCTTTTGATGAAACATTTCATTCGGTAACAATACTTATGTGAAACATTTGCTGTAAGCTTTTAAAGTGCTGAACTGGATCAATTTCATCAGCATCCGCACACACGCACATACACACATCCTTAACCGCACCGGCTGGTAGGTATATGGGTTGTTGTTGTTGTTTTTGTTTCGTCTCTCTTGTCATTCTTTTAAATGCGTTTTTGTCTTTAGTGTTGTTTTTGTATATTTTTGTTTGTTTGTTTTTATATTTGTGTTGGCTGACGGTGCGGTTTTGCGAAAAATTTGAATTGTCGTCTGCTGCTTTTTGTGAAGATTTATGGCAGTCTTGTTAAATTTTAATAAAATAAAAATCATTGTTGTTGCATATTGTTCTTGTTCTTGTTGTTGTGGGTTTATTTTTTTCTGACAACCGATTTCATTTCTGATTTCTGTCAATGATTTTTGCATGTTTTGCGGATTTGTTGAAATCATTATTTGATTAAGTGAAGAATGTTTTTTTCTTCTTCTTCCTCTTTTATTGGTTTTTGTGACCTCTGTATACCCTATACCATATATAAAATTAATGTTAATGTTGGTGTCGGTGTTTGGTAACTCTTCTAAATAGCTAAAAGCCAGCCTTTATTATTATACCGAGCGATTTAGTATCACTTTCTCGAAACGATTTAAACATGTCAGTCTGTCCGTTCCAACTTTTTGAAGATTTTTCAATAAAAGTTGTTACCAGAGTGTGTACCTTGACTTGCAGAGATTCTCTGTTGAAAATATTTTAAAATGGATAATTTTTAGGAGCAGTCCTCATATAACACCTTGGTTTGAAATCAGTCTTTACGTGATGAAAATTCGCAATTATAAATATTTTTTAACAAAATTTGGTGAAAATTAGTTAATTACCTTAATAATTAGCCGTGACAAGTTTGAACCCGATCGGACCATTTTTGGAACCTATTTCCATATTATTTTGTTGTTGGCTGTGTGATTATAGCAGAAATTATGTATAAAGCTAAGTGGTATAGTGATGATATTTAACAGTTTCAATTGTTTAACAGGTTGTGCGATCGGGACTGTGTTACATTTTATGTCACATAATTATGTTGCGTTCAACTAGATGATGGTTTCAAAACCTCGTGACCAATTTATGGTCTTATAAGCTTGATTTTTGGTGTTCGTATACATTTTCATGTAAAGGAAAAGTACGAAGAAAACAAAATTTATTCCTGTAACAAATAAAACTGTTAAGGTTTTACCCTTAAACTCTTAAACAATTTCTTGGAATAATTTTTTTTAAGTAATTCCTCTTTTTTGTGTTTACTTAATATTTTAGATATGTGTGTATGTGTATTTATTATTATATTTAAAGAATTTCCATCTCATAGTATTAACTATAATATTGAAGGTGACCGAGTCTAGCACATGTCTGCTACTACAAAACATGCTCTCAATATAAAAAAAAAACAACTGAACATATATACGCGCAAAATTTATCAGCAGTTAGTGGCTGGCAGTGAGAGTGACATCAGTAGAAAAAAAAATGAACAAACTGTCTACATTACATTGCAAACACCAATACAAAAAAACAACAACAACAACAACAATATTATTATTATCATTTAATGATGGTGTTGTTGTTGTTGCCGTTGCTAGTATTTCAGTTGCCATCACCATACCGCAAATGCTTTATAAGCACCTCTAGCTTACCAACACCGTTCACTCATCCTGATAATGTTGACGAGGATGAGGATGAGGATGATGGCGTTGCTTAATTAAATATTCAAGCTGGCAATGACGATGATGTTGGTAAAGAGATCATTTTGCAATTGCTAATATATATATAGTAAGTATTATTGTCTAAGTGTTGGTTGGTGTGCATTTGTGTAAATGATTAAAACCGCAAAAAAACATCAAGTTAAAAAGGAAAAAATTATCTCCGATGTGTGGAGAAAAAGATGGAAAATTGTGAATCATACAAACACACACACACACACACACACGCACAAAAATACATATCAAAATGTCAAAGGATTAAAAATAACAACAACAACAACAGCAAATTAATCGCCCAACAGCTATGTGGTATATTCAGCACCCATCTTTTACCCACAACACACACACACACACACTTTACTCAACGTTTATGTTGGTATTACTTACAGACGCCGTTGTAAAGTGCGTTAACAATTTTGCTGATGTTTAACTTTTTTTTCCGTTTGCAACACACATATACACACACGCATCCAAACCCTTACATATATTACACTGGAAGATATTTAAACAAACATTTCAGTTTTTTTTAAATGGCACTGTTTTGAAGCTGAGGAATAAATAAAGTACTGTGTTGGGTCATTCTACGGAATAGGACAAATTACTTTTTTTTTCGTTTTTTTCGGTTTTTATTCGATTTTTTTTACATATGAATGAAGAATATATGTATTGTATAAGAAAATATTCAAGTGGGTACTTATGACTATGTATGCTTACAATTAAGAATATTGTACTGTTTGAAGTTGCAGCACATACATACCATATATACGCGTCGTGTACGTAAAAATAGAAGTCAACATTAAAGGTTTCAAATGGTGTATGGTTTGCTTTTTTTTATACCCTCCACATGAGATGGGGAGGTATTCTAAGTTTGTTATTTCGTTTGCAACACTGAAAAGAAGGCGTCAGAAATCCTACAAAGTAAATGTGTTCTTGATCAACATCAAAAACTATCAATCCAGACATGCGTGCTCATATGTCCGTGCGTCCGTCTATTTTTGGCCTTTTACGGATATTGGGCAAAAAATTGTATAAAGATACTTTAAGTTTCATTATGCTTTTTAAAAAAAGGCAAATTCAGTAAAAAAATGCCACGCCCACAATCGATAAAGATCTATATATGTGCCCCGAAAATTAACCCATCACACATATTCATAATTGCTTTGCCCTTTTATCGATATGCTAAAAATAGGCGTGGTCTAATAATAGAGACGCCTACAAAAAAAAAAATATACAAAAAAAAGCTTTAAACTAAACTTTTAAACTGACACGCAGTAAATATACTAGATATAGAGAGAGTCATGTATCTGCCACGCCCACCATTCGTAAGTAGATGAAGGGTATTGAAGATTTGATTTAAGCCAAATTTACTTGTTTACTAAATGAAGGCGATAATGTTTGTACGCGTGTGTGTATGCTTTGGTACAACCTCTTATATCATTTCACACTGCGGCTAAGTTGGGAGTAAATATGGTTGTTGTTGTTGTTATTGTTGTTTTTGGTAGTTGAATTTGTTAAACGCAGGTCAACAGGTTGCTAGCTTCTATAAGCAGTACGACGCTGTGCTTTTGCCATTGCCGCCAAATGTTTCAAGGCTTTGTTGTCTTTGACTTTTTGCCAATACGCAAAGATAGACGCATGTAGTCCCCTACATATATACATGTGCGTAGAGAGTCCTCTATACATGCTTCTATATTCTCAAACTGTACATATGTTATGTGCTGCCAGGCGCAGAGATGTTGTCTTGTAATAGCAATTGCCATCACAACAGCAATTTCGGTGAGTGTGTATTGTTTGTCGCTGCTTAAAATGTTTTCCACTTGATTCGTATGCTTACGTTGTGTTGTTCATTTGTTACTTTCCTGATTGTCTCTTGTTGTTGTTGTTGTTGTTGTTTCACTATTATTTTATATTATTTGAGGAAAATATATATAATTAAGTAAACTACACAACTACCCACATATAACAATTTTAATAAATCATTAAATAAAAGAATTGTTTGAAAAGTAAATCAAGTTCATATAAAAAAAAAAAAATTAAAAAAAAATAAAATAAAAAATAAAAAAATAAATAAATTGAAAAAGAATAAAAAAATTTACTTTAAGATAATATAGATAAAGTTTCTTTTTTTCAATCTCACAATATCAACTTAACACAAATCATTTCAATTCACCAACAGTGCGTAAGCAGAGTAACAAAAATTCGTTGCAAGCTTCATTTCCATACTTTTGTTATTATTTACTATTCACTACATATATAAATTCTCTACGCCAAGGTTATAAATACGCGCACCATCTGTAATATGTGTAAAGAATGCCCAACATGTTTTCGTATTAGCCACCGGTGTTGATTTTTCAGCGACTTGAACAATTTTTCACTACGCCTTGAATATTTTTTTTTTCTTTTTTTGTTTTTGCTTTATTGTCGTTTTCCTTTTACCATGAAGCGAAGATTACTTAGTACGATAGTTTTTCTTAATGTTTGTTTTTGGTGCGTTTTATTTTCCTTGTAAATGTCTCTTTAGCGCCATCATGTAATTGAGGTTTAAAAGGTTATTTACACCATGTACGGCGATGTCTCATTTTGTTTGGCTGCAATTTTTTTTCGTATAAACAGTAGAGAGAACAGTACAACTATTTTCTAGTAACTGTTTATGGTATGTATAAATAATTAGGAAGAGATTTGCTGGGTCAAACACATCTCGAAGTTATTTTGTAAACAAGTGAAAATGTTATGGAAAAAGGTTTTTAAAAATAATCTCATAACTCTTCTACATCAAATTTTGTCAAAAACTATTAAGAATTGCGATTATTTTCCATATAAAGACTTTTACAAAATATATTTTTTATACACAACTCCCCCGTGAAAACTCATACGTATTAAATACACTATTAAAGTACGTAATCAGTAAACTTGCCACGCCCACATTATATAACTAAATATGTATTTTTAAGACAAGTTTAGTTTTTATTGATTTTATTTTCTTTTCTTTTTTTTTTTTTATAAAATATTAAATGTAGAGGGAGCGTCATCATAGCATTCTGTCATTGAAGCAGTGAAGCGTTAAGCATGATTATTGAAAAAATCCATTTAATAAATTCAGTTTTCATTCATAGAGAAAATTACTTTGATAGATTACCAATACGCGATAGAGCCGAAGGTGCAGTAGTCAGATTAAATAGAAAAAATAAATAAATAAAAACAAGTAAGAAAACTAAATTTGGCTTAGACCAAATCTTAAATACCCTCCACATCTATAATAGTGGGTATTACGTATTAGCTGGCAAATCAAGTGTTACACTGAGTATGGTTTTTTGTAAATTATAGGCGCGTCTGTTATTCGACCACACCCATTTTTAGCATATACTTTTTATATACATAAGTACAAAATTTCAGCTTAATATCTCATGATTTACTGTCAGACACAGGCACATATGTAGGTGTCTAAATCGACTCAGTTTTTGCTGATCAGGAATATATATACTTTGCAGGATCTCTGACAACTCCTTCTAGGTGTTGCAAACGAAATGACAAACTTAGTATACCCGCCCGTCCTATGTGGAGGGCATAAAAAAAATTTATATTTACAGCTTATTGAATCTGTTCTCTCGATTAGTTATTCGTTGAAACGTCAAGTATTGTAATTTTCCAGCAGATTTTAGTGAAATTGAAAATTTGTGTTTTTTTTTTTATTTTTTTATTTTTTGATTGAAACTTTTGCTGTGTGATTAATGTGTGACAATGAAACGGATATTCTTTGATTATGGATTGTCATTGTTGTTGTTGTTGTTGTTGTTGTTGTTGTTATTATTATTGTTATTGTAATTACAATAATTGCAAAATAATTTGTTGTTTAGACTCTAAACGTGAACAATAAAAGAAACACTCCCAGAAAAATATTAATTACAGTTAGATGAGTTAGAACAATTTTAGTTAATTGACGCCCATACAAATATTTTTTTCTGATTTTTATACACTTAGGTACACCTATGAATTAATCAATTCAATTAATTATTGGCTAAGTGAATTCTTGTCTGTCAGTCCATCCATACAGATTATATGGATCATTTCTGTTCCTGTTGTTATAACTTTTCTATTAGAAAACGTTGTTTAAAATGCATTTTTTAACCTCAACATACTAAAATGAAATATTTCATCAAGTGACAGACAGAGAAAGAGAAAGAGGGAGAGATAGGGACCATGTTCTAGGATTGTTTTTTTTTGTATTTATTTTATTTATTATATTACAACAAACACAAAAACCAAAACCAATTTGCGCATTGTTGGTTGTAATTGTAGACAGAAAACAAGCAGTTCAGACAAACTGTTGAGAAAACCATTTATAAATAATTCTAAACAAACAACAACAAGAACACCAACAATAATAATAAAACAGTCTTTTCACATAAACTTAACTAGAATACCAACAACAACAACAACAACAGAGCTTCAAATTACTACAAGAAGGTTTAAGCCAAAAGCCAAAATGATGAAAAAGAAGAAGAAGAAGCAGCAACAGCTGAAAAAAAAAAAACAAGAAATTATATTTCTTATTGCCGTTTAAGTAACAAACCGCAATACAAGAAGTAAAATTCATTTGAACATAAACGACAACAAGACAATCGACAATTGCTAGAGAGCTGAAAAGAAAAAAAAAACAACAAATCATTAAAAAAAATACTTAAAGAAAAGCTTCAAACATAAGCAGTTGCAGAAATATTTTATAATCTGGTGGTGGTGGTGGTGTCGGGCCAAAAGAGATTTTCATACAACTCTCTTCCACCAAAAGCGCTATGATCCCACCTTACATACCTATGAACAACCATAATCAAAACACTAAAAGAAACCAACAAAAAGAAGAAGTAACGAATCAGCGACAAGAACAACGAACACTTAACACGATTTACACCTAAAACAACTGCAACAACAACAACAACAACAATAATTCAACTTAACTTCTGCTCAAAGGAATTGTTCGTTCATTCTGTTAACACAACAACACTAACAGTTGCTTCCAACCAAATTAGAAAAAAGGAACAAAAAAATAAGTGAAAAATTCTAAACATAGTCCACAGATTACCACATTGGCGACAATTATTGTCGCAACATTGTCGATTTGCAACATATGGCAGACACGAATGATGTGCGCGAAGCCATTCAGCCAGGCAGCCCTGTACTATGCCGTAGTGGTGACAATGCGCGCACTTAACACACAACCTGACAATGACACTTTACAATGTTGACGATGTCGATTTTCATGCCAATTGTTGTTCAATTGTTTGCTTTGGGAAAAATTTGTTGTTGTCCCTGTTTTTTATTTATATTTTTTTTAAAATTTATTTAGTAATTTTTGGAATATTTTTTATTCTTTTGTTATTAAGTCGCGTAAGGTGTAAATTATATTTGTATACACCACCTAAGATGAGAAGATGTACTAAGTTTGTCATTATGTTTGCAACAACCAGAAGGAGGCGTCAGAGACCCTACAAGGTATATATATTCTTGATTAGCATCAACAATTGAGTCGATCTAGATTGCGATTTAAATGGGGCAAAATTTGTCAAAGACCACGCCCACAATTGTCAATTTACCTACGAACTTGAAATTTGCTATACATATTTATAGTTTTCTCATCCATCGATATGCCGAAAATGGGCATGGTCGGATAATAAGAGAACCTGCACAATTTACAAAATAAAGCATATTTCAGGAAAAACGCGACTTGCAAGCTGAAATGTTGTGCATTCACTTTTAAAGGGTGTAATTATATGCCGGCCACGTAAGTGAAAAATCCCATTCAGATGAGAAATTTTCAAAAGTATATTTTTTTTATTAGTATATTATAACAAATTAATTATCTACAGTAAATAGAAAACTTGGCTTAGTTCGCCATAAAAAGATCCTAATGATGATCGTATGGATAAAATCCACAATTCTTGATATTTTCAAATAAAACTTGGCCTACGAACTCCATTTGTTATAAAGGTCAATTGTGCACAGTTTGTGTCAAATTGGTTAATTTTTCATTTTTATCATTCCAGCAAAATAAAAATTAGTAAATTTCTCGAATATTTTTTATAACAAAATTTTGATGCCATTCCATTGATATGTACCAAGCTATTGTAACGATGCATGCTTAAGCTTGATTGAGCCACTCGAGCAGACTCTATGAAATTTTATTATGTTTGAATATTCATTAGTTTCAAAAATATAACATTTGTAGGAAACAAGTGGCAACAAATTTCTGTAATGAATGTTGTGACGTCGTGCTTAAAACTTAAGAAATATTAACATTAGAGATGAACCTGTATGTCAGTCTGAAGAATATATGACGATAAGCTTTGAGGAAATTGAGATGAAAGCTAATGCAGAACGAAAAACTGTGTCCGGCCAAATATTGATGATAGTACATAAGATTCGTTGTTTAACCATTTGGAATTTGCAAGCAAATTATAAAATACTTAATTAATCAGCATTTTCTTTTTATATTCTTCAATTTATTATATTCAATCAGTGGCAAGTTTTTTTCTTCTTTTTCTTTCATTTTGAACAATTTTCTACCAGTTCACACATTTTGGTTAACTGTGATTGTATTAAGGTTAAATTATGGAAAACATAAAAAGTCGCCTTGTACGGCGGCCAGCATAACATACAGAACACAACAACAATAACAATAACTAGCAACAAGCAAAAAGAGGAGTTCAAACCAACTCCAACCATGAACATGAACAAAATTAAAAATTCCAACAAGTTACGAAAATAACTCCAGGTTGTTCAAATGATATGCCTGTGTGTGTGTGTTTGGGGGAATGAGTGAGTATGCGTGGTCAAATAATGATCATGGTATGAACATACAAACACACTCAATTGAATAAATACTCGTTTCGCGATTGCTGAGCACAACGCTGTGTAATCCATGAAAATTACAACAACAATAACAATACATATACAGAATACAATAAAATTATCCTTGTAGTAAAGGTGAAAAGAATAAAAACGAAGAAGAAGAAGAAGAAACACTTCTTTCAAATGTGACAAATGAAACAAACATCTAGCACGGCGTCTGCTTGGCGTTGGCAAAAACTGCTTGCTGCTGGTCGTGCATCTTGAACGTTACGTATTTATTTACGTATATATGCATGTGTATGAATGCATCTATCGTCGATGCATCATAAGGATTCTAGATGTTTGTTTGTTTTTTTTAGCCAAAACATAAATAGTTGCTGCCAGTAAATCGTTTTCATAATCCTCACGGACTGATTGGTTTATTGTATTGTATGATGAGTACATAACAACAGCAACAGCAACAACAGTAATAATAGTGAACTTTAAGCACAAATGACAATTATAAAATGATGACAATTACAAACAACCAACAACAACAAAAACAACAAACAAATAAACACGACATGATCATGCTTGAATGGGTTCTTTAGGAGTATGTGTGTTTTTGTTAGGATGAACACGTAAAAACACTAAATTTGGTTTAAGCTAAATAGGGTGGGCGTGGCAGATATATAATTACGCCCCCTCTAATAGTGTATGTATTACGCATGAGCTTGCAAGTCGAGTTTTACGTGGGGTATGTTTTTTTGTAAATTGTGGGCGTGTTGATTATCCGATCACGCTCATTTTTGACATATCAATGAACGGAATAATTATAGATAAGCATTCCAATTTTCAAGTTAATGTGTCAATTTTTGTGGCAGATATATACATTTTTGTCAATTGTGGGCGTGGCTGTTTGATTTATTCCAATTTAATACGGAACCTGCATAAAAGTAATGTATGATGTAAAAAATTTCATTTCAATATGTCAAATTTTACCATCGTGAGAGAGCCAACAACAGACAGACACTTGGACACATGAACGGGCATGGCTAGATTGGCTCATTTTTTGATGCTGATCAAGAATATATATACTTTGAAAGATCTCTGATGTATTTTTCTAGGTGTTGCAAATGGGTTGACAAACTTAGTATACCCGCCCAACTTATGTAAAGTGTATGAAAAGTTTGTAAACAAATGATGCAAAAAATAAAATAAAATAAAAAAACAAACAAAAAAAATTAAAATATTTCCGAGTCGGATAGATTAAAATGCTGCCAACAGCAGCAAAAATTACTTTAAGCGTTTTTGTTTCACTCTCTCACGATCCGCCCGAAGATCAACTTAAGCAGTTTCACACATACACCCGGCTGGCAGGTATGCTGTTGTTGGTAAACAACAAGTGCTGGCAACAATAATAAGCGATGCCAGGAATTCTCTGAACAATGCAACAACTCCTCGAACGCAACTTCTATTTTATATTTATATTTATCTGAATGGTAATGTTTCGCAGTGACAAGGGTTTTCAAACTGTACTCAATTATTAAATTTTTTTTTTTCATTTTAATTTATATATGGGTGCGTATGTATGTAATATCTGTTTTTTGTTCATATTTTACGGAGCATTGTGTTTTATTTTAGTGTTCTCTGCAATTAAAAACAAATGATTTTTAAATTGTATCCATTTAGCGAAACGAGCAAGCAGTGAAATTAGAAACCAGAAGCAGCAAAAAATTGCCGTCAAAATACTAGAAATTTATATTATTATATCACAACGCATTTAGATAAGATCGATATAAATATTTTATTAGAGATCAATGTGGAAGAAGGAAAGTGTAGCTACAAAACTGTAGAAAACTCTGTTTATCTACTTGCTGGCTGGCTGGTTGGCTGGTTTGCTTGCTATTTTCCCCACGTCTAGGTTGGGTGCTTGTAAAATATGAAACGTTCATTCAATTTGTGTTCGAGTGTAAATGATAATAAAAACTAATGTTTAGAGTGTGCGGAGCTTATCTTTACAGCGACTAAGCATCAAGTATCAAGTTTTCAAAGGCAGAGTTGCCGTATTTTATACAATACACTAACGCGATCACATATCTTTAAATATTAGCCTCATTTTTTGTATGTGTATGTATAAAAAATGGTCAGCTTGTGAAGTATCGATATTCTCTATAACATCCTAGACAAAATTTATCGACAATAAATAAAAAAAAAACTAAACTTGATTTAGAACGAATCTTAAATACTCTTCATTTCTTCATTCAAATTGGGGGCGTGTCAGGTTTATAATTTCTCCCCCTAATATTTTTTTATAAGTTGTAGGTATAACTATTATTTAACCAATTATGGCTTAATTTTTGTATCAGGTATAAAGATTTTTGTCGATTGTGGGCGTGGCTATTGACCAATTTAGCTTCATTTATGTAGCAATAGATATATATGTTAAAAATTTCAACTCAATATTACAAATTTTACGATCATGAGAGTGCCAAAAACAGACACATATGCGGACGTACGGACAAACCTATCTAGATCGATTCAGTTTTTGATATTGATCAAAAATTGATACTTTGTACAGTTTCTAACGCCTCCCTCTGGTTGTTATATACAGAATGACAAAGTTGTTATGATAATAATCAGGTTGTGTCATATTGATATTCTATATAACAACGACTAAACTAAATTTAGCGACAACAAAATGTCACCTTTTACAACCGAATCTAAACCAATGCAATGTTCACTAAGTTTTGTTAATATCATTGTCATTTTTCAGTTCTGCTCTGTGTTGAATAGAAAGACTACAGCAACACAGAATATGCCATAAATGCATGAAGCATTTTGTCTACATGTTTTATACACCACAACCATTACTGCAACAATTACTGCATAAACATATGCATGAACAATTGAAACGCTACAAGGCTTGGACAGAGAACAACTTCCACAGCACAATGTTGCAATGTGGTTGTTAAATAAAAGGAAAAAACACATATTTTTTGTATATTTTAGAATTGGGTGTTGAAAGTCAAGTGTCGCGTAAATATTGAGATGATAAAGTTGATTTTAGCACGATAATCCCATAATGAATGCGCACTGTGAGCTGCTACGTATAAGTAGAAAACTAACTTGAAAACGTATTTATGGGCAATTCCATATTTTTTTTTTTTACATAATTTTTTTTTTTTTGAAATACGTAAAATGTGCTTTAGACTACCGCATGCCTGTCTGGTAGTTAGTGGCTGTTGGCATTCATAAGCATTTTGCGGTTTGTTATACCGTCCATATAATCAAAGGTGTGGGGTATGCTAAGTTTGCTATTCTTTTTGCAACACCCAGAAGGATCAGCACTAGAAACTAAGTCGATCTAGAGATGTCTCTCCGTATGTCCGTATGTCCATTTGTTTTTACAAATGTCATGATCGTAAATTTTCAGACATTTAGTAGAAACGTTAACACTTCTTCTTCTTCTTCTTATTTAAATTGGACAAAATCCATGAAAAGCCACGCCCATGATCAACAAAACACCAACATAGCTGCCACAAAAAATTTGGCTATAAAGTTGAATTTTGCCTTAAATATTTAAAACATTGACGAAACAAAAATGGGCGTGGTCAAATAATGGAAACGCTTAAAATTTATAGAAAAAAACCGTAGTCAACGTTAAAAGTGAACTTGCACTATTAGAGGGCGTTATTATATACCTGCCACGCCAACCAATTGTATGAAGAAAATTGTAGGGTATTAAGTGTTGTGTTTTACGTCTATACCTATCGTGAATACCTAAATAGACGGTTTTAAGGTAATTAAGCATCCCTGCGCCCCCCGAAGGAGGTCGAAACTTTAGAACTTACATAATAGGCTATGTAAAGTTCACCCCTTGGTGACAGGGTTTTTTTCCATGCACTACCAGCGATTTTACAGCCCCCGCGAAGCTCCCACAAGGGTACGTACTGGCAAGAACCTTAGTTCTTGGGGCTCCAGTACCCCGCGGTACCAAACTTAGTCTTTGGTAGGACTGTCGACCCCTAGAGGTCTCTCAGATTCAGGTAGCCTATTACCCACGGGCTGGTGTCCCGTTTTATTTTATTTGCTACGACTTTATTGTGATACCTGGATCTTGTCTATATCTTATATATTATGGATCGTTAGCATATTACAGTTGCCCCGTTATCCTTGGACCTATGCCGGTACTCCGTTTCGGGGCGGGGCCCAATTGTAGGGTATATAAAATTCGGCCTAAACCAAATGTAGTTTTTATTTACTTATTCTTTTTTTACAATAGTAACACCAGCCCCAGTCCCAACCGCAGCCGCAGCACCAGCAACAACAAATTGCTGTTTTTCATCTGTTCATTTTGCCAATGTAAGCATGTTGCGTGTTTGTCTTTCTACGCTAACTATTACGGTTGCTTCTGCTACTTTATTTACACCTTGCTGAATATTTTGTTGTTATTGTTGTTTTTTTGTATGTTTATGTTGTATCCTAAATTATGAAGTTGTTACTGTTGTGTGACCTCTCTCTGTTGTCACCAATAATTTAATTCTATGATCATGCAATATTTTCTTTTTTTTTTGTTGTTATTGTTGTTGTTTTTTTGCACGAATATTGAAATTTTGTTATGCTGGATACCGTCTTTGTCTTTGGTTGAGGACAAATTTTATAAACAACCCACCATTAATGCACTCAAACTCTCTAAGGAGTCAATAATAATATGAAAAAATTTCTTCAAAAACTTCCCACTTTTTAGATTTCTTAGTATTAAAGTAATAGGACAATTTTTTTTATTTTGCCATTTTTCTTACAATTATTAAAAATTGATAAATTTTTCGAAGTTTTCTTTTTATAAAAACTATGTGTTTTAAAAGGTTTCTATTCGGTTAAGAATAATTTGAATTTCATTTTTATGACTAATGGTAAGACGGCGTAATGCCAACAGAATTATAAACTTTTTTCCTTGTTGTAAAAACTGACCAAATGCAACCAGTTTACAAATACAATGCACGTGCTGTTTAATGTCATATATGTAAGTAACTGTAATAAGTGGAACGATGACTCCTTCTGATTATTCGTGTAACATTAGTAATAAAATGTTTTTAAGAAATCACAAACAATATTTTGATATTCTTTACAGGTCTAGAAGCAGTTACAATATGAATGGGTTATTTAGAAACTGCTCTTAATCCAAGAAAGTATAAAAAGTTCGTTTATTCAATGATGGCTGAGGTTTTATTATATCCTCCATATAAGATAAACGGTGTTCTCAGTTTATCATTTCACTTGAAATATTTAGAAGATGTTAGAATTGCTTTTGATTAGCATCATAGACCGCGTCATGTCTGTCCGTGTGTCTGTCTTTTGTTGTTAGAATCACGGTAGTAAATGTTGAGAAACTTTTAGTTTCTGCATGCAGATAGCTATTTAAAATGGTCAAAATCGATCAAGAGCCACGCCCACAATTGACAAAAACGTACTTATCTGCCATAAAAATTAAGCTATAAAGTTGAAAATTGCTACAAATATTTACAATTAGCCCTTTTATGTTTAAAGGTGTTAAAAAAATGGGCATGGTCAAATAATCTATACGCCCACAATTTACAAAAAACCTTATTTAGGGCAAAACTCAACTTGCAAGTACTGGTTGAGGGTGTAATTATATACCTGCCACGCCCCCTCTTTATTAGTAGATGTAAAAAGTATTAAAGATTTAGTTTTTTTACTGGTTTTAACTTAAAAAAGCGGTTGGAAGTGCCGTAATGATATGTTTTCACATGATAATCAGGAACAAAGAGCTGAGAACAAAACGTATCAAGTAATTTTAGGAATGAGTGAATTATTATTAAAGCCATTAAAATGTTTGGTTTCATTTCAAAATGATGTGTCATAGGAAGAAACGAAGAATATTTTTATTTTTTTTTCTTGATGGCCAATAAAGATATTAATACACATGAAATTCATAAATAAGAAATTATCACTGGGTAGGTGTACGTGTTATAGTTTTTTTTTTATTATCTTTCAAAACTTTCTTCAATGCCTTCCACTGTGACTAGCACACGAAGAGATGTATTGCAAGGATGATTTGTGTGCATGTGTGTGTGTGTATGGATATAAGTACATACAATGTATATATGTACTTAGCGTTTATAGTATATAAACGTCTACAATGTGTGCATTGTATACCTCAATTATTGTACAAAAACGTTTGATAAACATGTACAGCTTCGTCTACACATTTAAAGATTTCCTTTATTGTGTAGCAATAAAACTTTATAACAACAACAATAACAACATCAAGATGTTAAAAAAAGTAAAAGAAAATCACATCTTCTATGATCTGTAATCTTACAAACAAATAAAATTCGATTCAATAAAATTCGATTGAACATCATCACCACAGTTCAGTTAGTCAGTATTTGAGCACTTTACTGTGAACAAAAAAAAAAAGTTGAGCGTTAATGAAAAAATCAACTTAACATCATCCTTGTATGTTAAATAGTGGCAGTGTTGGCCAATCATATAAAATAGCCCATAATCCTGCGTTAAGGCAGTTGTTCTTGTTTTGAAATCTTGGCGATGGCATCAGTAAGTGAATATATGCATACAGTGCAAAAGCAATCAGCATTTCGGTGATGCCCTCATCACAAGCATAATAAAATTAAACCAAAAAAAATATTAAAAAAAAAACTATCTAGACAGTCTTTAGTTAGGCAAAACAACAACAACAACAACAATAACCAAAAATAATAATAATAATAATAATAATAACAAATAAAATAGCTTTGGCTTACGCCAAAATTTATTTATCCTTCCACCACTAGATAAAGAAAGATGTGGGCGTGGTATATATACAATTACACAACGTTTTTTTAAAAAGGTTTAAAATATACTTATATACCAAAGAGTTTTAAAGAAAAAGCTTTTTTTAAATTTGTGGGCGTGTCTGTATTTATTTTTCATAATTATTTATATAAAATTCTTCGATTTTTTTTAGCTGTGTTGTTGTAAATGTAAGAGACTTTTAGTAACTTTGTGGGCGTGGCTTACAACTAATATTATCTATTTTAGAAAACCTACATAAACCAAAAATGTTTAAACTGAAATTTCAGCTTAAATAGAATGAATATTTGGCATTTTAATAATAAACAGACGGATTTACGGACAACAAATTTTTTGATTGTGTATCTTTTTTTTTAATACACAGAATGCCTAACATAGTGTACCTACCCTAGGGTATGAAGAGTAAGAAAAAGAATTCTTGTTGGAGTAATCAAAAACTCGGTTACTCCGGCCAGGTATGGGAGTAACAGGAGTAGAAACAGGAACAGCAACACACACCACCAGCATCAGCAGCAGCATCACCGTGTGTGTTTTTACGAATCACGGTTACGATGTTTCGCATGAATACGTAATTAAATCTATAAATCGGCCAATTAAAATGCTTTGATATCGTGACAACATTACATTGGCTGGCCCACAGCATCATCACATAAGTATATTCCATAAGTGTAAAAGTCAAGACCGTTCAGATAAACACAACATAACGATATTTATTTTACCTTTACTTTCCATACATACCATAACGAGACTCATTTGCGGTTTACTAATACACACACATACGTATATTTGTGTATATATCGATCTCTCCATAAAAGTGTTGCCATGTTTTTCGTTGCAATCTTAAGATATTGTTATGATCAGTATATTATTGTTGTTGTTATTATTATTATTGTTTTTGTTGTTGTTATGTTACTGACGACCCTTTGCCATGCATATCCTTTAATCACTAAGCTGTAATACATACCTACACGTACACATACCAATACCAATGCCACGGCATTAAAGTGAAATTCATTACGTTTTAGTTCGCTTTAAAGATTTCATTTTGTTTTGGTTGGACACTGTCAATACTTTTTCCCATTCTTATGATGAAACATTTTCTCAGAAGCAAGCAACGATATGTGGAGGTTTACTTATAAATATATATGTGTCTGTATGTGCGTTACTTAGATGTATATTTGTATGTGTGTGTTTATAAGAATTGAACAATTTCAATTAAACATTTTACTATTTAAGATAATCATCTATGGCTAGAGATAATCATACAAATAAATAAATAAAAAAAAACTAAACTATTTATTGCTTTAGCAGAATTGTTGAATTGTTGTTCAAGTTGAAGCTTTATTTTTCTTTTAATATGACCATAAGTCACATAATATGGAACTTGATGAAAAATAAGTGAGAAAACTAAATTTGGTCCAAGCCAAATACTCGCCACATCTAGAATGGTGGGCGTGGCAAATGCATAATTACGTCTTCTAATAGTCAGCTTGCTAGTACATCTTTACGCTGACTACGTTGGTTTTTGTACATTGCAGGCGTGTTTGTTATCCGACCATGCCCATTTTTGTCACATCAGCAGAAGAGACTAAAAAATTTTAGATTTTTTATGCAAAAATTTATACACTTAACATTCGCAAGTTATGTTTTAGCAACAGAAGGCTGTATAGGGTATAGAATGGTCGGCTTTTTAACAACCCTAACTGCGTCCATTTTCCCAAATAGAAAACAATAAATCAAAAACTTTCACTTAACCAAAGATTTTACGCTCATTTATTTTAATAACCTGAAAAAAATAACCAGAAAAAAACTCTCTTTCTCTCTCTCCAAATTCTCTTTTATGGCTAGCAAGCATATTATGGGTCTTTGTAAGAAGAGAAAAAGTGATAAAAATCTATTATACGATATCATATATAAATTTTTTATAAGACAACAAATGCGTTATATTTTATGTGACCTCTTAAAAAACATATAAAAGCGTAAAACTTTTTTTACGGTTTCATATGAAACCAGCATCATAAGAAAAATGTTGAAAAATTATGAAAAAAGCTTTTTTATTTTATAGCCATGAATGAGTTTGTATTTTTTATGATGATGATGATGATGTTGATGCGGGGGGGGAGGGGAAGGTAATCGTTGTTGTGACCGTGGTGATGACCATTTGAGCGTATGTTGGTTTTCATACTTTACTTATTATTACAATATTAATATTATTATTGTTGTTGTTTTGTTTTACTGACACATTATATTAAATTTAATGGAAATTGATGAGCCAACCATTACATTTTGACCAATTTTTGGCTTTGTTTAGTTTTTTACCTTAAAGTGTCATATTAAGGGAGAGGAGAGAGCGACACAAGTTATTATAGTTTAACTTTAAATTAAACTAATATAATGTTCACCACAACATACTGAAATATTAAATTTAACTAAATTGCATATGTGGCCATATAATCTATCTATTAGACAGGCAGGGAGATAAAACCCTGTAAGGGAAGTGTAAATTTAAATAAGAAAAAATCTAAATTTGGCTTAGGACAAATCTTAAATACCCTCTTAAATGGGCGTGGAAGTTACAAGATTCCGCCCGCTATCTGTATAGCGTATTCTAGTAAAGTTTTACCCAGAGTAAAGTTTTGTATAATTTGAGAGCGTATCTGTTGACCATGCCCAATTTTAGCACATCATTGGAGGGTATATCTATGGAAATGTATAACAAATTTCAAGTTCAAAGGTCAATTTTTTTAGCACATATAAAGAGTTTTGTCGATTGTGGGCGTGTCTATTATCCGACCACGCCCATTTTTGGTACTTTAAAGAATATAAGTACTTATAAATCTTTGTAAGATGAATGAATGATGAAGTTCTGCAGATTAATATACTCTGTAACTTTCATAATTTGTTTACTGGAGTACAATAAAATTTTGTTCAAAATAATGTCTTAAACACTTCACAGATTACATTCCCCTTCCCCGGCTATTTCTGTCAAAATAATCTAGTTTTAGGCTACAGGTAACGTTTTCGATACACTTTGCCAACTAACTCGAAACAAAATATATCTGATAGTTCTCTCCCAATGACATTGAAATTTATCCATATAAAATATTTTGCTCTCATTTTCTCACGATCATTATCGTATAATAGCACTTTCATTGGTATATAACAACAACAACAGCAAGAACAAGAACAAATGTAAGAGTTTTTGGGAGAAAGACAGACAGACAGACAGACAGCTTTACTAACAACGACAGCTTATTTGTATAGCTTACATAACATTAAAAGGATACCGATACTACAGGGTAGCTACACTAAGTAAGCATGTGTCGTGGACAGCAAACTTGCCAAACAATCTACTCTTAAGACACGCTCACCAACTAACCAACAACTATGAGCCTACCTACTACAAACGTAGTCATCAACATCATGTTCTTCTTCTTCTTCCTTTTTCTTTTTCTAACCTAACTTCACCGAAAACCGAAAATATATAATATAAAATTCAATAACAAGTACAATACGCACTTTCCTACAATAAATCGGTTGGACGTACGTACATTACGTTCCAACTTTATTGTCGTTCAATGATATCAGATTAAATTGAGTAAAAGAAGCTATATTTGGCTTAAGGCAAATCTTAGACACCCTTTACATTTATACATAATGTATGGGCGTGGCATGTATTTAACAGCATTCTCTTTTAAAAATCATGAACCATTAAGAATGTGTTGCATTGTATCTTAAATATCGAATTCTATAAACAAAACACTATACATTATGAGCGTGTCTGGGCCGCCTATTTTCAGCATTTCAATTGATAAAGTATTTAGAGTATTTGCGTTTTTGGGAGAGAAGGAGGAGAGCATTTTTCATTGTGGACCTGGCTCATTGCTTGGCTAAGTATTATATACCAAAATTTAACCTAATATCTCATTTTTTCTAACCTTGAGTATTTTAACGAAAAACACACAGACAAACATCTCTAGTTTGACTCACATTCGAATATTGATCAAGAATATTTATATAATGTTTTTGAGCTCTCCTTCTCAAATTGTACATTTAGAAAAAAAATACCGCTTGATAAACTTAGTAGACTTGTTTGTGTGTTGGATCAGGCAACTAACATATAAAAAAGTCAAAGCGATCAATGCCACATGCATAAAGGAGTGTATATGGGTATGTGTGTGTGTGTGTGTGTGTGTGTGCTAAAAAGTAATGTGGGGGCCATTTCTATGCCATATGTACCATTATCGAAGTTCATTTTTACAATAATAAACCTAGAAGCGTGCTATTGGTACGTACTTATACTTACACCATATCAATGTAGAGGTAGAGTGTTAAATATTTGTCGGCTTCTTTTATAGCTCAGAAGAATATATTAAAAATAACAATAACAACAACAACAATAAATTCTATTATTATAGCGTTAACTGGCCCCTTTTCTAGTCTTCTGCGATGGTCCACAATAAAAGGTAAAGTGAGGCATCTTTTTAAAGTCACACTTCTGTCACGTTATATATGTATATGTATGGTATAGTGTTGCAAATATTGTTCTTGTAAAATCACAATAACGCTACATTGCTCTTAACATATACACTTAAAAAAAAAGGACGACTAAACTTAAGAAATACTTAAGTTGGAAATCTACTTGGATAGTTTGCACGTATTTTCTGAGTAAATGATTGTAAATGATCGCTAATGATTGCAAAAAAATTGGTTATAATTTTTAATTTTTATTAATTTTTTTGGCCGAATTTTTTTTTTAATATAATACATAAAAAAAATTTTAAAAATTTATTAATTATATAATAATTTTTAATTATTTATTAATCAATTAACAATTATTTTAATTTTTTAATATTATGTAAAGTAAAAAAAAATTTTATGAGTGTAATGGAATGTTAGAGTGTTTACCATGAAAAAGCCGCCTATTTTTTTTTTTTTTTTTACAAAATAAAAAAACAAAAACCTTTCATCTATCTCAGCATCACTTTCATTTCCATTTCGATTGACCATAATATACCATGTTAGTGTTGTTGTATGGAACATGCTAAGCACTTGAATTTGAAGAATATTAGTTTATATTCAACAACATTCAACTAAATTCCAAAACAAACTTTTAAGACTAGTTTGCCATGATGTTGGTTGGATGCAAACAAAACAAAACCCAAATCAAAAAAGAAGATCACAATCGCCAGGTATTGCCAACTTATTTTCTAAAACATCTCGTATTTTGGCAGATCATCAACACGTACACACAACACGTGACACATGACCAATTGTTTTTAAAACTTATGGGTAGTAAGTGAACGAAACCAAACACTGATGCCGCCGCCACAGTTTCTTTTTTGTTTTTTTTCTTCAATCTGTATGTAAAACGATTAGAAAATGTACTTTGAGAAGGATGGTGATGATGGTGATGCCTAAAATAAGCGGCATTTTTCAATAAACATCAATTATAGGAGGGACTGGACTAAATGTATACTGAGGCGGGCCTAAAATAGAGAATTTAAGAGTAAAATTATTTGAAAAGAATTCCCAGAAAGCCTCTCATAACAAATTATTTTCATTAATTCAAAAATATTTCCAAAAAAATATGTAACTAGTGATCTCATATTTTCACTAATTCGGATATTAAATTATTGATTCAATGAACTCTCTCTTGAATGTACTTTTTCTACAGTTTATAATGCGTCCACAAAACGCCAACATCCCATAATTCATTACAGTTTATGGTAAATGGTGAGTGAATCAGGCGCGCGCAATTCATTCCCATTCAAATATCAACAATCACAACACCTTTTTCCTAAAAAAAAATCAACTCTGCTCAACTATCTACTTGTTGTTGTTATTGTTTGCTACTTACACTTGCAATTGTCACATGTTTGAGAAAAAGCAGCGCTTGTGACTGTTGCGGCAGTGAAAACTTAACTGAAGTAATGGCCAAATATATTGACGTAGAAACTAGTCATAGACAAAAGTGTGGGCCATTGTTGTATATTAGTCGTCATGTATGTATGTTGTTTGTGGTTGTTGTCATGATTTGTTGATTTGGAAACATAAACATAAAGTGTTGGACGTTTAGACACAAGAGTTATAGTTTGAATATAATTATAATTTGTTATCAACTTTACAGTTAATTCTTTCAATTTGAAGTCGAACTTATTAAATGGCTCTTAAACTTTTTTAACAAAGAAGAAAGAAATCTTTCGAAAAGCAATGATTCAAGAGGAACAATTGCAGTGAGGAAGCTGTTTATATAAGTTAACACCCTGTATTGGCACGTAGTAATATTAATAATACCGAGTTGTATAATATTCACATCCTTTGAAGTTTCCATCTTCACTTTAGATGTTCACGAGTATTTCCTTTTCATTTCTTCACCATTGTAATGTGTCGGCTTTATGTTAATTGCTTTGACCTTTAATTTAATTTATTGCAATTTTTTGTTGTGTTTTTGCGGTTAAAATGATAATTTTATGAAATGTACTCGAGTATAATATTGCACTTAAATCATTTCACCGCACTACATATGAATTGTTTACAATATTCCCAGCACTGTGATCAATTTCATGCTCTTCCGGTAATAACGCTCAGTTGAAAATGAAAGTTTATGACTTTTTATATCCTTCACCTTGGTGATGATGACTAAGTTTGACATTCCGTTTGCAACACCCACAAGGAGGCGTTACAGAGACCTTACAAAGGATACATATTCTTCACCAGCATCAAAAACTGAATCGATTCAGACATGTTTGTCCGTATGTCCGTCGGTCAGTTTGTTATTGTCACTCTCATGGTAGTAGAAGTAGTATTTTAAGATAGTAAGCTGAAATTTGATCAATTTTTTGAATGGGTCAAATCGGTTATGAGCCACGCCTACAAACGATGAAAATCTACTTATTTGTTTCCTTGACCCATTTTGTCCAATACGCGTACTACGTACAAATACTAAAAATATTTGTACAAATTTATTGCGGACATACAGACGGACATGTTTAGATTGACTCAGATTTTAATGCTATGTTACAAACATAACAACAAACTTATATATATACGTATACGGTGTAGGGTATTAAAATTATTTTTCAACTTTTTAATTAATTTCTACATGTCTAGACGGACAAACAGTTGAACTGTATCAAATCAAACGTTTGAACAAAGTACAGGGGCTTCTTATCCTTTAACATTTCCCCCGTAATACATACTTTAATATATTTATATGGATGCATTGTTTAGTGTTGTGGTGTTTTTTTTTTTTTTGTTGTGATATCAAAATCATTGCATTCACTCAGTCAGTTAGTCCGTCAGTCAGTCATCCAAGCCAAACGTCTCTCCGTCCACCACTGTCCATTGGTATTATAATGTAAAGAATAGTGTTGATGATAATGTTCATTAATAACAAAAATTATTCCAAGTTCACTACACTACATAGTTGTTGTGTGTTTGTGTTGAAATATAACAATTCAGACGAAAGAGGAAGTGTTGTATGTTGCGCAACAACAAACAGTTTGTAACTAAATACATATTCATAAACATATAGACTTTTTGTTAACTTACAATATGTGCGACTGTGCGACCGACCATCCGATATGGACATGGTTTAACAATTATTGTGTTAAAGTGCAAAACAAAAAACAAAGGTCACACCACACACCGTGTTCCAGCTTTTATGTGAATATTTGTTTTATATTTTCACACATTCAATCGACAGTAAACAATATATTGTAATAATGGGTGGAATGATGAGTATTCGAAATAACTTTTATTTGTTTTTTTTGAAATGTAACGGAAATCATTGTAAATTGATATTAAAATAAAGGAAAACCATTCTATAGAGATTTGATTTTATTCAAAATTTTTATAGGTTTCCAAAGACAATACTTTCGGGTTGTTTATAATATATTACAATAAATGCAAGAAGCGTTTATTGAAGTTTCCTGTATGTAGCATACATGAAAAAAGTATAAGTGAAGTCGTTTGTTATTGTCATCCCGCAGAAGCTATTAGTGTGATGTGCTTAGGAATACGGGTCACAAGACGTTATGAAAATTTTCAATTTTATTACGATAATTATTATAAATTTAAAATTTTAAAATTTCGTTAATTTTTTAAATTTTTATACCCTACACTACAGATTGGGGTATACAAAGTTTGTCATTCCGTTTGAAAACACCCTGAAGAAGGCGTCAGACACCCTTCAAAGTGATCATTAACAATAATAAATATAGTTGTTCGGGTCTTTAAACTTTTCTTTTTAACTTGCAATAGCTCACACATGCGCGTCCATTTTTAATGCGTTCAACTTAATGAAGCAGAAATATTTGAATGGTTGGAATATTTAGTGTTGACAGTTTTATGATATTTTAATAATTTTCTAATTGTTGCAACAACAATAACAAGACAATTGTTGAATGAAAAAATGCCATGTTTTATAACTCTTTACCTGAAGGTCTTTATAGCTGACATTTTTATAGAACATACCAGAGGAGCTGGCACAGAACAGTTTGTAAATGATACACTGCGACCGTAAGCATGCTGTATACCATACATGCGTATGCATAATATAAATATTAGACAAGAGAAAGGGACATAAAAAAAATATTGTAGATGTCTGGGATTTTTATGATTAATTCAATGTGCAATAAGGTATATAAACATGTTTAAAGGGATGTGATCGTAAGTCTATAAACTTTGGCATCGAAACTTTCTTTTACAACTTTATTGAAATGGAAAAGTTTTTCTAACGTTTGCCAACCCTACCCTGTAACTTGTTTTATCCGAAACTTTAATGAAATTGTTCAGTTTTTTGTTCAGATTTTAAATTCTTTACATTTTGTTTTCAAAGAATTATGTGCTAATCGCCGAGTAGGGTATTTGTTTTTCGTTTTCAGTTTTAATAAAATTTTTATAGGTAATGGACTTGAGTTAAATGTTAAGTTATTCACTCGTTCTATTCATTCATATGTGTTGTTATTGTTGTTGTTGTAGTAGTTGGCTGATGGACGGTTTTACTGCTTCAGGTTGTTATTGTTGTTGTTGTTGTTGTTTGGTGTGGCATAAATTTTAATTGGGCGCCACTAAAAGCATTTCAAAAGGATCTTATAAATATGTTGCGGTTATAATGTGTGACATAAATCAAAAAGTTTGAGACTCATGAAAATGCATACGAATCGAGAAGCCAGAACCAAACAAATAAGAAAACGAAATTTGGCATAAGACAAATTTTAAATACCCTTTACAGTTATATATAAATAGTGGGCGTGACAGGTAGTATGTTTAATACGTTTCAGCTTCCAAGTTGAGTTTTAAGCTAAATACGTCTTTTTTTAAATTGTGATTATATCTGTTATTCAACCACGCCCATTTCTGGTACATTAACAAATAAGCTAATTATTAATATTTATACAAAATTTCAATTTCAAAGCTCAGTTTTTGTAGCGGATAATCGTTTTTCGTCGTTTGGGGGCGTGATTGTTGAGCGAATTTTCCCACTTTAAATAGAAATGCAGAAGTTAGAAGTTTTAAAATTTTAATTAAATATCTTATAATTCAAAACACAACCGTGAAAATATCAAAAATAGACAGACACACGGACGGACATTTCTAGATCGACTCAGTTTTTGTTGTTGATTAATTTTATATATATTTTGTACAGTCTCTGACATTTCCTTCTAGTTGTTACAAATGGTATGACCAACTTAGTATATAGTAGTATAGTATATAAAAACGTTTAATAAACCAACAACTTTAAGGAATAGTTATACCACATAAATTAAAGTTTTTTTTTTCTCCCTGTTTATGATTTAAGAAAAATAAACGACAAGAAGAAGGAATTATGACATGTTTGTTGAGTAGAGGCATATACACGAAAGTCATTAGAGTAATAATAAGTCCCTTCCTAAGTAATTAGAAGACAAAAACAAAAACAAAAAAAAAGACAATATAAATGCTTTCTGCTTAAACATTTGCATTTGATGCGGATCAAGACGTAGTAAGTATTGTGTTACATCATAATTGGTTTTTGTTGTTTTATTGTTGTTGTCGTTGTTGTCGTCTTGTAACGAAAACTTTAACCAATTTAACAACATTTTGTCGCTATTTCAGCAGTAACGTAAAAATGTTGCTGTAGCCATTTCTTTGCTTTTCTTATCTGTTCCTTCACTTGTCTTATCTACAAGTGTATCTGTTTGTTTTGCTTTGGTTTGGTTTGGTTTTCTTTTCTTTCTCCTTTTTTTTTTTTTTTTTTTTTTTTGTGTTTTTCTACGTTTGTTGATGTATTGTATTACGCACTAATTATCGTGTTAATTAACCCTTTTTTTCCTGTTCACGTGCAGTTGGTTAACTGGTGTATGGTGGTGTAAGTTTTTTAACAATCGCTTAACTTTGCCAGCTAAAGCATAACCTTTACCAATGGTATTGTTTTTCATTCATTAGTTAGCCTTGCGATTGAAAATCGAAACTTGAATGAAGTCAAAAATGTAATAAAAACTAAATTTTTGGTTAAGATTGAAAATGGTAAATACCCTGCACATGTAGGCGTGGCAGATATTTAATTAAGCTTTTTAAATTAAGTATATATTGCGTAGAAATTTACAATTTACAATTTACAATAGTTTTTTTTGGAAATTGTGGGCGTGTTCTCGCCCATTTTTTACAATATCGCGATACGGTTTAAAAGAAATTTTAACTTCACACCTATTTTCTGTTGATTAGGTGCATGGCTCTCAAATAATTGAATACTGAACCTGACGCAACTAAAAACGCGCATGACCGAAACAAAATTTCACGTTATTAACTGAAATTTGACTATTATAAGTTTTCCAACAATAAACGGACGTAGGAAAGATCATCCAGCTAGATCGATTTAATTTTTGATTAAATTTCTGGACACTTTGAAGCCTACCTTTATGAATTGCAAACGAAATAACAAATTTGGCACACCTTCCATCCTAGATGAAGAGTACAAAAACAAAAACAATAGTAAAGCATATGTGAGATGGGTAATAGGTAATATTTTAAGAAGCTTATTGAAGTAAAATTATTATAAAATCATCACTTTTGTTATTTTGAAACTTTATAAACTCAGTTTGGAGTGTTGTTAGACCAACAACTTTATCATGTGATAAGAATTTATATTAAGTTGTTAGTTAAGAATGTTTGTAACTCCTAAGTGGCATGTTGCCACCTACATACCTTTAATTATAAGAAATGAAAAACTGAATCTATTTAATCATGTCCGTCTGTCCGAACGTCCGTCCGTCTGTCCATGTAAAGATTTTAGCTACAATTTTTAAAATATTTCAATGAAACTCGGTACAGGGATGTATTTTGACCCGAAAGCCTGCACTATTAAAAATTTTTATAAATTGGACAATTTTTAGGACCCCACCTCATATAACGCTCTGGTTTGAAATAAGTTTTTATATGACGAAAATGCCCAATTTTGTATATTTTTTAATAAAACTCCGAATTGTTAATTGGCTTAAAATTTAGGGGTGTTAAATTTGGACCGGATTGCATCATTTTTAGAACCTTTTCTCGCCAAGTACGTAACTTGAGCATTTACTGCTACAACGAAACTAATTATAGTTCAAAGTGCTGTAGGGTATCAAATGTTAGAGCTTAACATGGCAGTTGTCATTCGATATGTAGACACCGCCTATTTATTATCTATATGATGCCTAATGATGCCTAATGAATTATTAATAATAAGCTAAAGTTGTTGGCCATAGAGAGTACAAGTGTTAGATGAAGGGATAAACGGAAAATAGCAATATTTGCATTTCCGTACTAATCGTCAAGCGTATCTTCAAAAGATTTGGCTAAACATGCAAATTGAATTGAAAACAATATAAATTTCCGAACAAGTACACGTATGACGACGACGCCATAAACGTAAGTAGGAAGAGCTTCACCAGCTGCCTGGCCGGGCATGTGTTTGTTGTTATCACAGATAGAGAATGAGAAGCAATTTTTTTTCTTCTATACCTTGGCGTTACACCCAGTAGCAGTAGCAGTCGCACTGGGCACATATTCGTATTCGTTGAAAACAATAGACTTGTTCACGTTTGTGGTTTAAACCAACCACCAAAATCAAAAACGAGAAACAAACGAAATACTTTAAGAACTTTTTATGCTGCATTTGTTGAGGGTTTGTCTGGAAACATTTTAGTCATACAGTTCAGCGGGTTATATTGTAATGTGGCAGAGTTAAGCTTTACAGAAACAATATGCCAACTGCCATCGAACCATTGTGTCGTTATTTTGGATGTCTTTATACTCCTTCTCTGGTGGTGTGGTGCGGTGCGGTGCGATGCTGCCAGCCAATAACAACAAATATGAAGCAATAATGGCAAAGGCCAGCCAGCTGGGTAAGTAACAGTGCGGACTTTATTCGGACTCCATTTGTTTGCTATTAACTTTCGCTTATTGTCCTCAACTAGCTTACAAGACCAAAACCGAATTAGAGTTTGCTTGTTTCTTCTTGTTGTATATCGGGCCATCGGAAAATGTCTTTTAAGGCTTTAAAATTAATAGTAATACAAGCATTGCTTTGTACAATATTTTATTTACATGCACAGCGTGTTGTGTTTTTGTAAAGAAATGGCCAAAAATGTCTCTATGCAGGCACCACCTTTGCTACCTAACTACTAAGAGCGCTTAACCATTAAACCGAGAAGACAGACAAATCCATTACGTTGAAGTTTTAAGTTAGTTTTCTCAATGTCCACTTAAATTTTTCATTTCATTTTATTATCTATTTATTTGCTCGTTATTATTATTAAAAAATAGATCGATTCTGATCCTTTTTAGAACCCCTTCCCAATATAAGTAGAAGTCTTAATAGATGAATGAAATTGAAAAAGCATGAATTCGTATAATTTTTTGAACTCTTTTTGACATTATATTATTTAATTTTTTATTTTTTAAATTTTTTATTTTTTTTATTTTTCATTTTTTTTAATATTTGTTTTTAATTTTTTCATTAAAAATTGTGAAATTTTTCTCATCAACTCATTTTTGCTTCTTTCCCATCTATTTTAATTTTTTACTTCTACTAACACTTTTCAACTGGCGTATAAAGGCGCTTAGGTTTTTCTTATATCATAAAAAAAAAGAAAAAAAAACATTCTATTTATATTAAAAAAGGTTCATATGTATATGTTTGTTTTTTTTTTTCTTTTTTTGGCGTTTTAATCGCAAGTCGGGAGTCATTGTATAAATGCATGGTTCTGCTGTGTTGTTGTTACCCACGATCATTTAAACCTTTTAAATATGTGAATAAATACAAAATAAACTTAAAATCATAACGAGCTTCCTTCCTGCCAAACTCACAGTTTAGCTAGGTAGTTGGTTAGCCAGCCAGTTAGCCAGAAAGCCAGCCAGCCATCTTCCATGCCTTCCATCTTTTCTTAATCTTCGTATTGTCTCTGTGGTGTGGTTAATAGTTTACACAAACTAATCGTAATTTTTCCTTTAACAAAAATCATACTTTCAATTGCTTAGCTTTCTTGGATTCAGCTTAGCTTTGCCGGGCTGTTTCTTTTGCTTTGCTGTTTATGTGGCCTTGCTAAACCCACCACCACACCACACTGTCCGTCTTTTTTTCTTTTGCTTTGCAACCTTTTTAGAGGTCTTTATATGTATTATTGTTGTTGTTGTTGTTGCCGTTGCTCTTGCTGGCAAGATCTCTTTTTACATATCTTCATTTGTTAGTCTCAGTTTATACGAGTCTAATGTATTGTTGTTGCTTTGGCAGTTATTTGAACGTAAATGTGGCATTATTTTTACTTAAATAATGAGAATCATGATTTCTTTATGGTTTACAAGTCGATCGTTTTTATGTTGTCGACTCATTTTTTTTTCTTGCTTCGTTTCTTCGTATGCTCTTATTTTCCTTTTCTAAACAGATTTTACGCCATTTTGTTGCCTACAAATTGACATGCAAATTCTTTGTATGTCATTTAGCATTTTTCAACATTTCACAAAAGCTTCTCCAGAGTGTTGTTGTTGTTGTTGTTATTATTATTCCCTCCCTTCACTTTACCTTTATAGTTGTATATGCAACATTTGAATGGCTGCCAATGCCATTGCCAATAGCAATAGCTAAAGAATGCTGCTACTCCTGCTGCTGCTGTTACTGTTGCTGTTGCTGTTGCTGTTGCTGTTGCTGAAAATGTTTCAGTTATCACACAGTCCAGAAATTAGTGGGCACGTTAATTAGTAAACACTGCAGTAGAGAGATGGGAACAATAGATTGTCATACTGGCGGGATGTTCCTGTAAATTGTATGCAGGATTAAATGCATTTTGAGACTATGTGTCTGTCTATCTGTCTGTCTGTCTGCTTGGTATTACAGATTTTTCCAACATTAAATGTCTTTTAATTATGGGTTTTTTCTTTTTCTTTTTTGTACGGTTTATAAAAATGCCTTATCTTGCCGCATGTGTAGTTGTATGTACACACATACGATTTATTGCAAATATAAAAAACAAATAAATTCACAAATTCGAAAAGCCAGCTTGGCTTGGGATGATATTTGAATGAAATTATTAGAGGCGTGGTAACAACAAGTTTGTTCCCTTAATTTGTATACATATGAAACGTATATGTGAGCTGTGTCATGAATATACGGACGGATGGGCATTCCATTAGTCAATAATATTTAACGGTAAGCCTTGTTTTTTTATTTCAACAATTCCATTGAATCTTCTTGAATACTAGGCGTGGCAGGTATTTCATTACGCCCTCTAATAGTTATATATTACGTATCAGCTTATTGGTTTTTGTAAATTGTGGGCGCGACCATGCCTATTGTTGGCACATAAATGGATGGCATAATGGTATAATTATAAGTATATGTATCAAATTTCAACTTGGTAGCTACATTTTTGTGACAGATATATAGATTTTTGTTGATTGTGGGCGTGGCTTTTGACTGATTTTGGCCAAATAGTATCTGCGTGTAAAAACTAAGAGTGTCCAAAACAAAATTTCAACTTAATATCTCAAAATTTACAATAAAAATCCGCAATTACTTAGTTGCCAACCCAATAGTTAACTACAATACATCACAAGGTGATGTAGTTCAGCTTGACTGACCATAACTTTTTTATGCGTTGATAATTTTTTTACATCCTATTTACTGAACTGTTTATATAAATTTTATTCATAACTCTCTCTTTCTCTTTCTCTCTGTCTTTCTGTCTAGATCATTAGAAGTCAGTATTTATTATGCTTATATGCATAATTGATATTACCTTTTACAATACTTTATTGCCAACATGTTAAATGCAAAACTAGTGACAGGAAAATAACAACAACGCAGAGGCGTATGAATGTTCTGCTGTCCTCTGTCTTCTGTCCTAAACAGAAGACCATCATCAGCCATATTTATACAATATTAAAGTAACAGCAACAAAATCACAACAACGCCAAAACATGTTTTGCTTTATAAAATTGAAAGCTTGCGTTGTTGATGCGGTTGCTGTTGCTATTGCTGTTATTGTATGTAAATGTGTGTGCGCACGCAGTGATATGAAATCCATAAATCTCACTAATAACCAATCCCGGATAATGTTGAAAATGCAAATTGCTCATGTCATATACAATGCTCGTAAAATATATTGACAAGGAAGGTAGAATACAAAAAAAAAAAAAAAAAAAAAACTCCCGACAACTCGACTAAAGCTATAGCTGGACGTTTAAGAGGTTTGTGTGTGTGTGTGTGTGTGTGGATGTGTGCAGAGATAAAAACATACTGAAGCACCATCAACTTTATCATCGTCATCACCGAAGGAAGGTTAAACTAAATGCAAGAGATGGGTACATATGACAACAATAATAACAATAACAACAATAACGACAACAACAATATTGGCAATGACAGTCATGGCTGCCGCAGTGTTTATTTTATGATACCGTGTATATGGGTAAAAATGTATCTTCCTTCTACCTTCTTCTTCTTCTTTATTTTCCTCTTCAACAAAACAATACACAAACAACAACACAACACAACGCATTAACAACATATTTCTACACACATACACATACATTTATAATGTATATGTAGCATATTACATACGTAGCCATACATGCCGTATGAATATACGTGCATATCTAAATAAACAAAAACGGATGGTTTGATGTTTGATGATTATACTCCACGTCTCGTACATTCAATGTTCATTTAGAACTTTGGCTGCTGCCATAATCCGGCATTATATTGGGTTTCATTAACGGTTGCCGGTGCCGGTATCGGTTTCAGTATCGGTACCTGTGCCATGTTGTTGCCATAGCGCATGTATTGTACGTACACGCATATTTGCATTTGCATCGATAATATGTATATACGGTTTGTTGTTGTTGTATTGTTATTGTTCTGGGCCGTATATGAGTACACAAAACTTCTCTCTCTCTCCCGTTTTGTGTGTTTGTTTATAAACGCAACATAATCATAATGCATGCAATTGTTTGTATGTGTGTGTATGAGCGTGTATGAGTGTGTAAGATTATTTTGTACCTATATGCTTATACAAGTTATACCCCCCACACATACCACATGTACCACATATAGACAATAACAAATACAAACATCACACGACTCCTCCTCAAAACCCCCTCACATACGATGTGCGCCATAATATCCATCACTTAACTTATCTACATATGTATGTGTATAGATTTACTTCATAATGATCATAACAACAATAATAATAAAATGGTCATGATGATTATTTTAATGAATTTAATATTAAAGCATACACACAGACACACAGCAGCTGCTATTTAACTGGCCAACCCAGGACCCGTCAGCATATGTTTGCATCATACTTTTACAATATAACCATTTGGTATTGAATTGATTTTGTGCTGTTGCTACAATTTACCAACAACATAAACAACAACAATGCTTATATTGCCGCTTCTCTCATGATTTCTTTTATGCAAAGTTATTGTTGTTATTATAATTGTTGTTGTTTTCATTTTCATTAACTACTAAGTTGCTGCTATAAAGCAGGGCTGGTTGCTTGTTATTATTATTATTATTATTATTATTATTATTATTATTATTGTTGTTGTTGTTGTTATTGTAAATGCTGTTTATAAACAGAATTTATTTACGATAAAAAGAATTTAGTATAAAAAGGGGAATTAATCTCTGCTCACCGTTTTTTTTTTTTTTGTTTGTTTGTTTGTTTGTTTGTTTTGTATTCGCAAGGTTGTTATACCCTACACCTAAGATGGTATATATACTAAGTTTGTCATGCCGTTTGCAACACCTAGAAGAAGGCGCATCAGAACACCTACAAAAAATATATATATTCTAAATCAGTAACAAAAACTGAGTAATTTTAGGTATAAATGTCTGTGTGTCCGTCTATTGTTAGCATTCTTAGGGTCGTAAATTTTGACATATAGAGCTGAACAATTTTTTTTTTTAAATAATTTTACTTTACCATTTGTAAGTGAGGTGCGCAAGTGAAGGGTATAGAAAATTTGGCCAAAGCCTTAGTTTTCTTACTTATTTTACACGTTTTATTATCATTCTCAGCTCTGTGTAGAGCACCCAATCTCATTCTCTTACACTTAATCTCTATCAAGAATAGTTTATTAATACATGACGAAGGTGTACATGGAAGCATACTTAGCTAGAAATATGTTATGAAGGCTTTTCCTGTTGCTGACCAGCCACAGAGATGTATCTTGAGAAATTTATTGGAATTCATTTGCAGAGCCAATGAATCAATGGAATTTATGGCATTAATTAGTTAAGATTTAACTTTATTAAATAAATGAATAGAGTGAAGTATATATGTACACGGCGGAATGTTTGGTGTGAGGTAAATGTAATCTTTCAAAAAAAATCCTCAACGGAATGTAGACGTACGTTAACGATAAATAATTTTTGTTAATTAGTTGGCGGAGAACACTTTAACAAATAATTTGCAACTAAAGTAAAGTATGATAAAGTCTTAAAGTCGTAAAATATTGAAAAGGAATGTTTTTTGTGTTGCTTGGTTGATGCATAAACATAAAGTGGAAATTAAGTTACGCGTCCATTCTTAACTTATATGCAAAATGGAAATTCATCCACATACACACCTACATAACCACAATATGTAGCGTATGCAGGTTTCTGTTTAAAAATGATGGCGGCTTGTGTGTGTTCTGAAAGTTGTGCTGTTGCTGCCGCCTTTCTTAAAGTTTATGTTTTGCATTACGATAAAAATGATGATGACACGTTACGTTAGCCATGAACAAAGATGCATTCTCAAAAAAAACAAAAAAAAGTGATGATGATGATGGCAATGTTGGTGCTAGTGCTGGTGATGCTGATGACTTCCAATCGGTAACAATGACGGTGTTGTGTGCCATCAATACACCCCACCTTTTATATATAAAGATATTTGCAAATATTATAAGCAGCAAAATTACACCAATACAGATACACGCAACAATTTGTGTAAGTTTTCTTTCTTAGGCATGTGCTTGTGCTTATGCTTGTATCTTTATTTGTTTGTGTTACAGTTCGCTGTTGGGTGGAGTAGTCTTCAGCACAGTGGTTTTTTTTTTGCTTTTGTTGAAACGTTATCTTGTTATGTTTGAAGTTTTAAATTTAAAGCTTACTCCATCTCGCTTACTGTTCTGTGCTCCGTTCTCTGATCGGTGCTGTTGGCAGGCAGGCGGCAGTAGGCAAAATAGGTTGGCATTAAACGAGATAATAACGTTTTAATGTAAATATTCATAAATTCTGAACGTGCAACAACAACAACAACAACCAAGAGATTGCAGTAAAATATATACATATGTATATGTGTGTATGTGTAAATTGAAAATGGTGCTTAATATGGCATATGCCTGCAACAGCAACCATAGACTGCAAAAAAATTATATTATTTCATGCACACATACATACATATACTCAGTCAGTGCATATATATGTAATATAAAACATATTACGAACCATCAATTGGTTAAAAAATAACAACATTTGCCTTTTTTAATACATCATCTTATTTTAAAATTACCTAAAAGGCGTGGCGTGTATAGTGTATATAATAATAACATTTGTATGGACTAGTACACTACACTTCTAAAATCGAATTTTGTTTTAAAAAAAAGATGTTACACAAAATTTTTTAGCATTATACAAATTTTTATATATGGACGCACGGACAGGCTTTTTCAATAAGAACATAACAATTTTATATTGTAATACAAATACTCTATTAAACGTTTTTTTGTAATCTGTCAAAGCTAAAGGGTCTATAAAGATTGAAATTTTTATTTATTTATTTATTTATTTATTTATTTTTATTTTAACTGGTAACACCCATACAACAAGGCTTTAGCCTTTTAGTTAGAGTATGGATGTGTGTATACGTACAATATGAAACTTCAAAGCGAGTTGTGTTTATGCAAATGAATCACAAGTACATGTGTGCATATATATATAAACAAAAATAATCATAAAATAACATTAATACACAAAAGAAGAAATTGTTAAAAAAAATGAACAGAAACAAATAAGAAAAATATATAAAAATAAAAATAAAAGCGTATAAGTATGTGAATAAATATATATATGTATAAGTATATGTATGTATATATCACAGTCTAATTGCTATATGTCGCTAGTTGGTGTGGTAATGTTCAGCCAATTTAATTTTAAATGTATTAGTGTTGCTTATAATTTGCAGTTGATTTGGGAGAGCGTTCCATAATTTGATAGCATTTATAAGCAGTTGTATAATTTTCTTTCCTCTGTTACTTGCAGCAAATTGTAATAGATTGTAAAGATAAGGTGGATGTGATGTGTGTATAATTTTTTGTAGTAAAGTTAGCATTTTTTGACGTAAGAAGTTTTCCACACTAGTACCAAGGAACTCTTTAACGTATACAGAGATGTGATCCCATCTCCTCAAACCATGCATATATCTAACAATGTTGTTAATAGCAACTTTTAGACGACGTAATTATTATAATGAAGTTTAGCAACAAGATAACGTTGTAACCGTTGTAAAAAACTACTTATGGATCAATAATCTCCCCACAAAACAGATGGTGCTTAGTATGGTGGATAAATTCGCAACAAAATATTCACTATTGATTGTTTCTGTACTAGTGAGGCAATAACAAATTGCCAACGTTTCGGCCAATATAAGTGAAAGAATGATGGAATATTGACTGCAAAAAATTGATAGAACGAGATTAAGAAATTTATAGTTAAATGTATCAAATATACTATAATTGAAGTAAATTTCAGCTATATATCTCAATTATTATGTTATTTTATATAAATACAAAATTGTTGTGTCTTTATTGAAAAACCCTTTTTACAAACTTTAAAAAATTCTCCTCTCTTTGATTCAAGCTTGCCTCGACTAAATATTTGCATATTTCTTATTGCCTTTATTCTTAAGTAAACTGAGATGAGACTGATCACTTTAATACTCATTTAAACAATACATTTACATATAGATATAGAATGATAAGTAATTTAAAATAAAAAAAAAAATAAAAAATATTGCATTTGATTTGCAAGTTGATTATGTTGGCAAAACAGAAGCTAATAAAATAAAATGAAATAAAAGAAATAAAGAAAAACGAAGCCAAATTGTCAATATTCTTTATGCTCATTCACAAATAGTGGGCGTGGCATTATGCTCTTTATTGTTCTTGTACCGTATAGCAACTAAAATGTTGAATTCTCTGAATATAGTGTTTTGTAAATTGCGGACGTGTTTATCATCTAATCACGCCCTTTTTTTTTACATTCGTAGATAAGTGTATTAAATTTCAACTATATGAATCAATTTTCGTGACCCTGAGAGCTGAATTGTGAATTGTAGGCGTGGCCTTCAACTGACCATGCCCATTTTTAGTATATTTATGCATCTAAGTACTAAATTTCAAATTCATTGGTAAAATTGTTTCAGTTATATAGATTTCACAGTATACAAATGCAATAAGATCCAGCCAACGATCGATTAATTAACTCAAACAAACTAAACTAAACTCATGCTAGGCTGAAGCGAACTAAAAAAGCCAAAGCCAAAGCCAGTTACTTATACTTATTGTTAACGATGACACTGGCGACATACTCATCCGGTTTCTGGTATTATTAACAAGTAATAACAAAACAAAAACTGTCACAGGTGAGTGAGGGTGAGTGAGGATGAGTGAGGGTGAGTGCATTTTTGTACATATGTTGGCATTTTATATAAAAAAACTCGATTATCGTAGAATCATGATCATGACTGAGAGACAAGAATTAACAGACTGATGTATTTGTATGTGTGTGCGTGTGCTCTTGTGATATATTTCATGTCAATTTATTGACAATAATGATCACGAGCAGCCATCTGTCCATCTGTCCATCTTTCAAATGCAAATTCTTCTCGTTTGTTCTTCATTCTTGGTAAAGTCTTTAACAAAGTTTTTTCCATTTTCTTTTTTCTTTCTTTTTTTTTATATTAAAGCATGAAGCAATAACCTTTTGACCTAAAACAATTACACTTAACTTACAGCAAGCCCAACGAGTCTCATAATATTACAATTTCAAGCAATAAATTATCACAGGAAAAAAATATGCCCGGTTTAGTAAATATTGTGAAAAAAGAAGAAGAAAACCGTATTACGTGAAATATTATATTTCTATGCAGCCCAGTCAGTGCTAGACGTGTACGTGTGTGGTTGAAGTTTGGAGAAGGAAACCTGCATCAATTTGAGAGCATTCAATTCATATCATATTCCAATCAGCAAAACTCGTAAAACCAACTGGCCAGTAAATCCATATAATAATAACAATAATTTTTCCAAACCTATGTATTCTCTATCTCTCTCCCTCTCTCTCTATCTCTCTCTCTCTCTCTGTTTCTGCCTCACATACAAATATTTTTGGTTTGGTGCCAAAAAATTTGGCCCAACTAGCAAGAAGTACAATAAACAAAATTTCGCTTAAGCCAAATTTTAAATACCCTTCACATATAAATGAAAAAGGTGGGCGTGGCAGGTACATGATTACGCCCTCGAATAGTGTCAGCTTGCAAGTTTGCATTGAAATTTACAATCGTGTAATTGACAACTACGGACAGACATACGGACACACGGACATACATGTCAGTTTTTAACACTGATTAAGAATTTTTATATATACCTGACATTCTATTTCTGGGTATTGCAAATGGTATAACAAACTTTGTATACTTTAGTATATATGTGGAGGATATAAAAAAATCATTCCAGTTTAGTGAGCGTGTATAGAAGGGAAAAAATGATAACATTGAAGAAAACCTTGTAATATTTATAAATAAAATATTGTAGGACATGTTAAGACAGTTCAATAACTTTTACGACTATGACTATAATTTCTAACCGGGATGTAAGTTGTCTCTGTAATACATACAAACACACACACATGCATGTACGTTTACAGTGAAGGTAAACTTTATACAATTTGTTTTAATAATATTTCCAATCCATACTCAATACTAATGTGTAAAGACAAATAATAGCAACAACAACAACAATAATAATATCAGCAACTAAAGCAAGTGCCCCTAAATATAAAAGGAAAACGAAAAACTTATTACAAATATTACTCAAGGGCTTAAAAGATGAACTGAAGGAACAAATCTAAAAATAAACGAGGGTTGGAAAATAAAACAGTTACTCGTACGAACCTTACAAATAAATAAATATTAGTTCAACTAAGGCCAGAGTGATTTTTATAGTTTCTTACAATAAATACTCTTCTGATTGAAATACGTGGACAAGGGAAAAAACCAAAGAAAAAAAAAGCAAGAAGAAGAAAAAGAGAAATCAAACATGTTTTTGCTGACCACCGACAATATTATAATCTACACATTGCAAAGGGACAAATCTTGTTTAAGAACATGAAAATATGCATAATTTTTATTTTATTATCAACACTGACAACTTCATTTACTTTTTATATACATTGCCGTTGTTAGTGTTGTTGGTGTTGTGTGTGTGGGCCATAAATACTTCCATCCATACTTTCCATATACTTTAGTTTTAGTTGCATTATTCCCAGAGTGATAATAAAATGGTTTCGATATTGACTGATATTATATGATAATGAAGGGAAAAGAAAATATTTGTAACCAAAAGAATTTTCGCTTTAACACGAGACAGGTTACAGTATGTGGATAAGTGTGGATAATAGAGAGAAAAAAATAATAATTACCTTCACTCCAATAATAACGAGTTCCAAGTAGTAAAGAAACCATTAAATCACATTTAGGTACACAGTTAACCGAAACCGAAACCGAGCTAAAGTCTTCATTGAAAATACACTGTTCCTAGCTATTTAATGCACTCGCGCACCCAAAATACTTGAGAAAAAAGTAACTTTAAAGTAACTTTAGCAAATCAAGAATATATTCCTATTGCTCCACCGAACACGAAAGTTACTCTTCGTAGTGATACTCATGTAATGATTTGAACGAACATTTACGAACGAATGAAAATTTTGTCACGGCATACATAAAATTTTCGCTTTTTTTGATGTAAATTTTTTCATAATATTTCAATTCACTTAACATTATATATGTCACGGATATCACGGCTTTTTATATTATTGATATAATTTATTATTTCTATTATTTATATTATTAATATTAGTTAAAACGAACCGAACGAACGCACCGGCACATTTTGCAAATTTTAAAACCATTTCCTTGAACATATTTATTTCCTTTGCTCTATTAATCTAAGCATCAGCAATAAAATTGAATAAATATATAATAAAAAATGTATTGAACACCTTTATATATGTGCTAAAACTATTATATTTTAATTATTTGATAATTTCTTTTTCTATTACTTTGTGTGTGAAAAATATTTTAATTTTTCCGACATTTTAACTGGCGCGATCAATTAACAAGAACTGAAAGGAACTAACGACTGATGTAAGCCGTTATTTAGCGGAACGGGTGTAAGAAGAATAAGAACAGATAATTCCTGGTATAAACAAGTGACATCTTTTAGGCATTTAATTTATGTTTCATTAGTAAACACTTCAATAACACATATTTGCTCTATTTTGGTATTAGAGAAATTGGGTTCCTTGATCGCATTCCTCTCCCACCTGTTAAGTTCACTGGATCCGTTATGAAATCTTTTCTTTTCAGTTCTTGTTAATCGGTCCTTTAGAAATGTTTCTTGCAAGTGAATAGTTATGAAATAATAAAGAGATATATAAAATAATTAAATTATATAAAAATTAAACTAATAAAAAAGTGTTTAATATAATTTAAAGTATATTTATTAACTGTTTTTTAACTGTAATTTTGTTCAAGGAAATGTGTGTGAAAAATGGTGGTGGTTGGTGTTCGTTCGGTGGTTTATAATAATTACATTTCCTTTAAAAAAAGTGTATTAATTATAAAAAATTCAATTCTTTAATGTTTAATAAAGTTTAATAAACGCATCAATGCATTTACATATATTTAGGTGCCTAAAATTTAAAAATTTTCTGTATACCTTGAACATTTTTTCACTAGCTCGTAAAAATCCGTTTCCGTTCCTAAAAATCAAACTCACGTATTCTAGTCAATATCAGTGTGTTTGTGTAGTAAAACAATGCATTAGAAACAGAGACCTATAAGTACTTTAAAAGTTTTTTTAGGTATTTAGAGGGCTCTGTTAGAAATCAATTCTATGCTAAAAGAAATCTGTGTGAATTTGGGACGCAAATAAACGGAAGAAAACAAAAACTTTAGCTGGATTTCATGTGAACAATTCATATGTTTTCTAAAGACTAGAAGTGTTGTGAATGATCTCTCATTCCTCTCATTACTCTGCTCTTACTTGTTAATCTCCTACACAGATCGCCATTTTTTTTCACTACTCATTAATCGATTAATTTTAATATGTTATTATTATATAAAACAATTGAAAGATTTCAATATGAAAGAGTTACAGAAATTATTCAAACATTTTAGTGTCTAGAGCTTTTAAATAATAGGGAAAAAGAAATTTAATAAAATATGTTCAAGAAAATGTTCGGAAATCATTATGCCGGTTATCATTTTGCTTACTCGTTTGTACGTTCGTTTGTTCGGTACGTTCAAAATATATAATAAATAAAAATAAAAGAAAAAGTAAAAAACTTGATGTGAAATATATCTCAAGAAAATGTTTCACTAGTTGGTTTTTGTAAACTTTTCAAATGTTCGTCTCGCTTTGTTTCGTCAAAATCAATGCGATCTTGTAATAAAACTCTTAGAAAAAAGTGATAATTTGTAAAAATATTATATGGTTCATATGATCATTATATAATATCAACGAAGAAATGAAATTTTGTTACATCTACAATAAATAAATGGTTGACTTATAGTATCAGGTAAGTTTATAAATTTGTATAAATTCAATTACGTATTCATTATATTTATTAATGATTTCTTGGTTAATAAATTTACTTGAATAATTTCTCTTAGCACTCTTGTTGGTTTTCATTGCTAATTAGTATTATTTTCAAATTGCTGAAATAGCTAAAAACCGCACAATTATTTGTAATATTTTGCAAAATTTGTGCGTACGGTGCGCGCCCCATATCATCTGTTTGGTACGTGTAAAAACTTCTTTCATAAGAAACAAAAACAACAACAACAACAATAAATACAATACATAACCATAATAATAATTATTTATTATGTTCACAATAGTATCTGTCTAGCCGCATTTATCATTGTGCGTTACGTACAGAAACAGAAGCGCGCTAGTAAGGCATTTGTTGTGTATTTGCTGCAGACCATTTTGACAGCATATCATTAACGTAACATGGGCCACAAGTTAAGATATATTACATGAAATTCTATCATAATTCCAACAGCTAATATCATCATCATCAGTACGCAACTTACACTTAATCCGCCACATATATTATTAAACTTTATACGCCGAGGGCCACACAGCATCAACAACAGCACTAGCACCCTGAACCGCCTGAACAACATGATGAATTGCTATATATATGTTATGTATGAAAGTATCAACGAATCAGTCATATAGTCAACAGTTTAGTACCATCAGTCAGCCAGTCAGTCAGTCGGTCTGTCTTGGGCTGCCATACACAACAGTCGCTCTGTTTATACATTTTCTTGAGAGTTTTTACGTTCCGTTGACATTTCCAAATGCCCACATATTTATATTATACAATATTATGATTTTAATACTGTTCAAGTTATTTAATGTTGATACATCTTCATCTTCATCTTCAACTAATTGTTTGCGTGTTTGCTTAAAAACTCTTTTGCATGCAGTTTTCGTTTTCTATTTAAATTTTCAACACTTCAATTAATCTGTGAATTTTTTTCTTTGTCTTCATCTTCTTCTACTGTCTCTTTGTTGATGGCAGACAAATTTTTTCACACTTTTCTGCGAAAATTTTTTCTTTGCTTGGTCTCATTGGTGTAGAACGTGCCCACTCTATTAGAATATTTCTGTACTTATCAGAGCCCCAGAATCTTCTAAACCATGTAATACTTTGTAATGTTTGGTTTTACTGAAAAGAAGAATTATTCAACTTTTTTGCTTTTTTATGTTATTTGATTTATAATTTTAGTTCTATTTTGAGACTTTTTTAAATTTTTATATATATATATTTAATTTTATTGATATAAATAAATTAACTAATTAATTAATTAATAAATAAATAAATTATAAAAACAATGTATGAATATGAAGTAAATGTTCACTAATACTCATTAATTTCACATACATGTTGTTTTATACGGAAATCGTTTTGTTTGGCTTGCTTTGGCCTCTAATCAAAATCTCAGCGATGCAAGATCTTTTCGTTTTTTTTTTTCATTCATTTAACTACTTCTATATACACACACATATATATATATATAGTATACGATGTTCACAAAACAGGTTGCCTTGAGATGCGTGGCCTTGTTACTTGTGGAGTAACAAAAATAATAAAATATAAATAAAAAAAAAATACAAACATCTAACCTAGCTGGTGTCCCACTGTCAACAGAAAAATTGCCTGAATATTCGCCACAGTATGAAAGCCTTCTGGTTTTCCGTTTACACCAGTTCAAATAGTCACTTGTTACCCATGCACACACACACACACACACATATTATACACATGTGGGTAAATAAAATTTAAATAAATTTTCCATCTTTTTTCATCGACTTTGGACATGAATATTCCATTTTTAGGCACTTGTTAAACACAAACGTGTAGGAGTAGTTTATTGGCAGTGTTCTCGCCAATCAATAGAACATAAATAGTGTAGTAGAGGCTGTAAGCACACCATACATAAGGAAGCATATAGATTAATAGACACTTTTGATACCTTTTTACACACACACACCCACTTAGATACATATACAAACATATTTTTATAGATGTACTATTCAATCCAAATGTAATCAAAATAATAATTAAAGATTGTTGGAAATGCAACAACAACAACAATAAATTCTAAGTAATCAAAATAAGAAAGAAAGAAATTGATTTATTTGCAAAACATTTAAGCGCCAGCAGCCGCACAATTTGCCCAATTTGTTACACTTCAAAAAAGGCCGAAAAGACGTTCGTCTACCAATGATATCAGCAGACAGATACATTTATGATAGACAGACAGACATAGCAGCACAGCACATTATCAAAACAAACGAAAAAACAAGCAAAAAAGGTTTATATTAAGGTGCCGCCCAATCTAGGAGGCCCACCATCATGAAGCTCTTCCAAATATTGTTGATTATCACTATATTACGGCTCCCAATAATAAGACAATCATGTCCAAAATTTATTTAAAGAAATGTGCCAATATAGGCGTGGCAATCCACCTTTTCACCCCCTTCGAAATGAAATTATTCCTTTTTAATACATTTTCCAAATGGCTGGTCCAGTCACTTCATTCATATGATGATGATAATGATGATGAATTAGATATTTTTCAAAATCGAAATTTTCTTGACTGGAATTGAAATAAATATACTAGATTTACTGGAATAATTAAATCGGCTGTGGTCGGATTTTGCCCATTTTCAAACACTGTAAACGTGAGATTTTTTATATTTTGTATCCCCTATAAAGGGTATATTAAGTTTGTGCGGTTGTTTGTAACTACTAAACGGTAAATGCCACACCCCCCCACCCTCTATAATTATACCGATCGATTTAGAATTAAAAACCTTATTTTTACCTGTTTAAATATTTTCTCTCATTTAAGGCGTAACCTTGACCCAATTTTATCCATTTACAATAACACTTTATACGCTTGATATTTCAATTTTCGAAACAATAATAAAAAACACGCGGATGGACAGACATATAAACTGAATGAACTCGACTATTCATGCTGATCAAGAATATATATAATTTTTAGGATGTGCCGCATCCCCTTCTATTACTTACCGACGTTTGAACGAAACCAATATACCCCCTAATCATTATAATGTTGAATACAAAAACAGCATCGTTACTCAAATGCATTCAACTATTTGAGTTGTAATTAATTTTATGAAAAATTCATAAATTTTTTGAGACTGATGATGAAATTTTAGCAAAAACATATTTTTTTTTTCCTTCCAACAATTATTAGAACGCTTCATTATCATCATAACATACAGACAACATTGTTAATTATACAGAAAGATCAAACAAATTGCATGCAACATAAATTTTAAAAAAACCAACATGGAATGAAAAAAAGCAACAACAACAAGAAAAACAAAAACGAACGAAAAATTATGCATATTAAACGAAGATCTTACCTAAAAAAAAAGAAAAAAAATATGAAAAAGCAGAAATATAAATCGCAAGCCAAATGCTAATAATATTTTTTATACCCTCCACATAAGATGGGGGGTATACTAAATTTGTTTTTCCGTTTGCAACAGTTAGAAGAAGACGTCAGAGATGCTACAAAATAGTTATACCATTCACCGATATGCCAAAAATGGGCATGGTCGGCCAACAGACACGCCTACAATTTACAAAAAATCAAACTTCACATAAAACTAGACTTGCAAGCTGATACGTAATAGAGGACGTAATCACATATTTGCCACGCCCATTTTTTGTATATAGATTTGGAGAATATTTAAGATTTGTCATAAGTCAATTTTAGTATTCTTACTTATTTATATATAATAAAATATATAAAAAAATGTTCATACAGATGATGATTACAAATGGTCGTGTGCTGTGTAAGCGGAGTGTCTGTTCCTAATGCCAGACACTCTGCCAGACTTTACACGGTGTAAAATAATTGCAGACAGATAAGAAAAAATAAGATCTGACGCAATCCAATAGTTGTGTTAGAGATGCCAGCAGACACACGGCATTGTTAAGCGTTTAGTGCAAGTGTCATATCTTTCCACGACGTAATCGTTAAGTACGTGCTGCTTGCACTACATGTCATTAAAATGTTGTAATAAATGTTTCTCCATCATATTTTTTAATGTTTTCTGTTTATTTTCATAAATTAAAGGTTGTTCTACCCTGTCCCCCTCCCTCCCTTTCTCTCTCTCTCTCTCTCTCTTTGTCTTCATCACTTAGTCTTTCGGATGACAACGCAAATGGCATATTTCCTTAAATGATGTGTATGTTAGCAAATATTTCTCCAAATAGCTTAAAAGCCTGTATGTCGTTCCATCTCCGCTCTGGAGTTTGCATTTTATATGCCTTATGAATTATGATAATTATATTAATTGCATTTCTCGGGAAAAATGCATACGGGTGGAAAATCGAAAAACATCATTTTATCAAGCAGATGTCAGGCAGACAAAGAAGAAACAACTTACTTTTTTAATATGAAAAAATTAATTGCCCCAGACTACTGTTTAAGATGTTAGTGTTATAGAAACTATTAATATGAAGGCTATTAAATTATGCTTTTCATAACGGAGAGAGAAGGGGAATGACATAAGCTTTTTTTAAGTAGAATTTTCTGCGAAAAACACTCACATTCCCCCCTCAAAAAAAAAAAAGGATAAGTAGGGTATGATGGCACAGTTGAAAAATGAACTTTTTTGCAAATATTTTGCCCATCAGACATATTAAACTTTTTGAAAAAAAGAAAAAGGGAAAGTAGGGTATTTAGGATAATTACTTTCCCCATTTTAAACTTTTTGCAAAAAAAGAAAACGGGAAAGTAGGGCATAATGGCACAGTTGAAAAATGAAATTTATTTATGATGAATTTTTTTCAAAAAAAAACACACACTCACCTTCACATATACGAATCTATTCAGAATCAAAATCTGATGCATTTAATTATGTCCGTCTGTCTAGTCATGTAAATTTGTGCGCAAGCTCCATTAAATTAACGGGGTTGGCAGACTATAACCTTTTATTAACTAATTTGTTTTTCGTTTGAATTTTTTTTTTAAATTTTTTTATTTTGTTTTCATTTTTTTTTATATATTTTTATTTAATTAAATAACTTTTTATCATTTTTTTTAATTACAAGACACGTTTTATTCTTTCTTGAATATTTTAAAACATTTTTCGAGTTACCCTTTCGCCCCAAAGGTATGTATTGTGAAAGAGCAAAATTTATAATAAAAAAATATAAACATTTCCACATATTTAATGAAAAATTTTATGCTTTGCAAGTAATTTTAATTTCTTTAATAAATTCAGTCAGCATGAATATTGTTGCGCTCTAGAAAATGCAAACAATTCGTATTATTTTTTTATTTCAGTTGCAGACGGTTTCCCCAACAGAAAAATTTTAATAATTAAATAACAACTGCGGCCAATTTACACACATTCTCACAATATGTATATTTTTCAATCATATAAACAACAATAATAATAACAACAACGGCACAAATATTGTAAATAGGATGCAACTCGGTAAACATTATAAAAATGTTAAAAAAAAAACAATTTTATCGAAACTCATACATATACACACACACAGTACATAGTGCGTATTTATAAAATACAAAAACAACAACAACAAAATTTAATAAAAAAATAAATAAATTTTACAACATTTAAGCACATCTGGTGCTGATAAAAACAAAAAACAAAAAACAAAAAAAAAACAAAAATGACGCGCCAACGTTGTGTTGACAATCAGAGACACAATACATCCAAATAACCAAATAGTCCACAAATAATCAGAGACAGAGAAAACAAGCAAGCAAACTCAAGAAGAAGAAGAAGTCTAGAGGCCCTCTCCACACACCATAATACACCAAATACATAAATGGAGCCATGTAAACGTATATACAATTGATACACACACTCTACCACAAAATTGAAGTACAAAAACAACAACAACAACTAAAACAAGCTACAACAACTTGACATAGTAAAACCGCCAAAGACGGCACAGATGAGATATCGTCAGCATGATTTTTTTTTTGGTGGCAAATGCTTAAAATATTTAACAAATATGTTAAAATGAATAGCGGTATATTGCATTGTGGTGTATGTAAAAAGCATATATACTCGTATATATATATATACATGTGGGTAAATGTACCCATTTCACAGTAGTCTAGTCAACCAACCCAGCAGACAGACTGACGGACATATCCATAAACGCATTTTACAACAAACGATACCAGCAGATACTGTTAAGTACAAAATATTAACATAATCATTAATATACAGCTGTTGTTGTTATATATTTCATATTATTCCAAAAAAAAAACTTTCGGATGATAAATGGCAACACACTTTATGCCGACTACGGCTATATACTCTAAATATAATTGTACATGATAAACAAACAAAAAAATAAATAAAATAAAATTAAATTTTGTGTTAAACCAAATCTTAAATACCCTTCACATCTACAATTATAGGCGTGGCAAGTACATGATAACGCTCTCTAGTAGTGTATGTAATGCGTATGTGCTCGAAAGTCGAGTTTTACGCTGAATAAGTTGTTTTGTAAATTATAGGCGCATCTGTTATTCGACTACGCCCGCTTTTAGCACATCGATGAATGGGATAACCGAATTTCAAGTTCGTAGTTTAATTTTTGTAGGCGTGGCTCTAGACCGATTTAATCCAGACAGACGCACGGACACATGAACATATATGTCTAGATCGACTCAGTTTTTAATGCTAATCAACAATATATATACTTTGTTGGATCTCTGAAGTGTTGCAAACTAAATGACAAACTTAATATACCCCAATCTCATGTGTAGGGTATACAAAAACATTTATATTGAAGATGAAGTAAAAATATTCGAAATTCTTAAATGCTTCTAAATGCTTGAAAATGAAATAATTTTAATAAGGACTTTTTTGTTAAAGTCTTCAAGTGCGTGTAAGTGGGTGTTAAACTGGATATAAAAGTGATAAGTGGTGTCATTAAAAAAAAAAGCACATGTGTTATTTATTAAGCATTTATTTACATGCAATTATACGTATCGGCGTACATGTACAAATGCTCAGTTGAGATTAAAAATATTTATGAGGCTTCCACTGATTTTTAGTTTTTTTCCCTTCAAAGGATTGAGAAGCACTGAGATTACAATTTTTGCCATAATAAGCCAAACAAAGGCACGCCTTTAATAAATAGAAAATATCCTACGCACACACAATACAATGTTGCGAATTGGTAAATAATATATCCATCTATGAAGGAAAAGTGAGCGGAGTTATTATACATCAATGCCTACAATTTATCAAAAAAGCACAAAATACGTTTTTGAAGATGATGCTGAACCACACAAGGCATTAAAAAGTGTACTATACACATGCCACGCCCACAATTCAAACAGTTATCCCCATAAAACTTTTATCAACTTTAACTTCCTTAACAATTATTGTTTATCTAAACTAAACTTAAACAAAACCACATTCATTGCTGCAAGGCCATTAACGATTAGAAAATGTAAGAAATGTAAAAAGAATGTGTGTGTCACACAAAAACATAAAAACAATTGGTACGAATTTAGTACAAACATATTTTCATTAAATGCATCAAACATCGATAAGGGGAGAAAAAAAAGGAACTAAAAAAGTTAAGTTCACCTTAGGTCGCTACTTCAAAACTCCTCTTATCTTATTAAGGCGTGGCAGTTAGCCAATTATGTACTTCAAATAGTCCGTGTATTTCATACAAGGGCTTATAAATTGGATTCTAGACGAAATGAAGATTTTTGGTAAATTGTGGGCGTGTCTGTTATACCATAATATCCAATTTTCGACGGGTTATTATATATATTTGTAACAAATTTTAACTTAATTGAACAATTTTTATGACAGATTAATAAATGTTGGTCAACTATAGGCGTGGCTTTCAATTGATTTTTGTTCAAATAAATAAATAATGAATAAATATACAAAATGTCGGCTAAATATTTACAATTTTACAATCGTTACAGTGCCCCAAACAGACGCACATACGGACGGACATTTCTAGATCTAATTAGTTTTGCATATCGATCAATAATATATATACTTTGTAGAGCCTCCAACACTTTCTTCTGAATGTTGCAAACGATTTAGCAAACTTAGTGTACTTTCACTTAGATGGCGGCTCTAAAAATATGGTTTTTCTTTTGAAGTGAATTTAAAAAAAATTTATATATTTTTTATTCCCACGTGAAGTATATATAAATTGGCAGCATTCTTAGAGTAATTCATTCATTCCATTCAAAGTACGGCATGGTGAGAACAAATTGTGCAATATTATGTCATTTTTCCTTATTTTACTTTTGGCGGCGTATGGTATCCATAGAACTAAAACTCAAACTCAAACTCAAATTCCAACGAATTATTGCCAATTATGTACAGAGCACCCAGCTTGCAATGCAACCACAGTAACCAACTAAAACAATTCCGATTCTAAAACATTCTAATCAAAAAAATATAATTTATAACTATTAGGAACTTGATCCTCAGTGCCGGACTGCTTCGATGGTGGCTTTTAATAAATGTTGGATATTAAGTAAACACAATGAATGGCGAAATGAGGTGGCTGGCGGTGAGAGTAAAAATCTGAAACCTGCTTGTCGCATGTCCTACATGCAATGGGATGACGAGCTGACTACTATGGCGGCCTACAATGTTGGCCGGTGTCGGATCAAACGCGATATATGCCTGAAAAGTGTTCAATACCTTCAAGTTTCTCAACATCTGGGTAACATTAGCTATGATGGTCACGGTATGAATGCGAAAAGTTTTATTCAAAATATAATAACTAAGTGGTATACAGAAGAGCATAATGTGACGCAAAGGGATTTCGTTAACGCCGCAGAGTAAGCTGCTTCTATGCTTAATATTCGGAGATTTTAATTTCCCCACATTTTCACTTAGAAACATGTCAAAATTCTCTATAATGATGAGAGATGAAGCCATTCATATCGGTTGTGCTGCCGTTACTTATAAAGAAGATAAGAAATATGTTTTCCTTTTGGTCTGCAATTATGGCATCAGTAGTATGAAGAGAAAGCCTGCTTATGAGGTGTGTGAAAAGCCGGGAGAAAAATGTGCAATAAAGTCCGTGCAATATAAAAATTTATGTAGTCCTAGTGAGATATTAAGGCAGAATCTTGGGTAGGTGGATAAAAATTTATAAATATTTTGTATAATAATAATAATGAACCAAAAATCATTGCTATTGCAGCCCCAGAAAACGTATTAGTTTGCGATTCTTTTCTCCACTGAATCCATGGTTTAATCCCGGGTTTAATAATAAAAATCCCTGGTTTAGTTATAATCTCTGGTATAATCCCTATAATAGTATATGGTACAATCCCGGACCAATTCCGTTAATAAATTTTGTTAACAATACGGATAATGGTAAAAAACCAAAATGGGAGAGAAAGGATGGTCCCGTAAATAGTTATATGCACAATGGCGAAGATATAGATGATGATAGTTCCAAAACAAATGATGCTGAGCAGGCCCTCAAGAATTTGTACAATAAGTTAAAAAACTATGCCCGTAAAAAAAAGAAAGATAATGTATATATAAGTAAAACAGTTGACGAAATAGATTGGAGCAGTACTACCCTAAATGGCAGAAGACTATATTTAGTATAAGCATAGACATAATTGATTTTGTGCTCTTTAAGGTTTGCTATACTTTTATATTTGCACGCTATATATACGTTTAATATGTTACCGACAATGATAGTAAAAGACGGACTTACACACACATAGAGTTATATGGACAAATAAAATGGTTAAATGGATTAAAAACTTAATGATGATCAAGATTATATATATTTTTTAAAGTTTGCCACGCCTCTTTTTATACCAAATATAAGTTTAATATATTTTATCACCCCGTTTAACTAACAGAAAAAGACGGATGTACAGACTTATAAGAACATATGAACAAACACAAACGCTAAATAGGCTACAGATTTGATGCTAATCAAGAAGAAGACATTTTAAAGACTGTCACGCCTTTTTTTTTTGGATATTACAGACCCTTAAAAAGAACCTAAAATATGTGGTGATGGCTGTAAAACTGCTTTAAATTAATCATTAGATCCCAAAGAGAAAAATATATTAAAATTAATAAAATAATTATATACTTACGCTTCCTTCCCTCATTCATAATATGTTTAAAAAAAAAAGAAATGGTTTTTTTTTAATTTTTTTTATTTTATTTTATTTTATAATATAAATATGTTTATATGTGTGTTTTATTAAGTTTATATTTTAATATTTTGTATTTTGCATTTTGTATTTTGTATTTTGTATTCTTGCTTTTTTACCACACTCTTCTAACACAGCTTTGCTATTTACTATACATACATATCATATTTTGTTAACATTTATATGTTTATATAGGCGATTACTTTAGTTTTTTTTTACCTTAGTTTTGCATGAATTGTATATATATTAATGTGAGTGTGTGTGTGTTTGTGTGCATATTCGTGTGTGCGGGTGTACGTGGCTGTGTTTACGTTTTTTTATATACAACATAAGATTTATAAAAATTCAATGCATTTGTTTTTTTACTTAAATGCAATTAAAAAATTCTCTTCAGTTTATCGGCTTACGAGCAAATAAATTATATTTCACGTTTAATTATTCATTCAGATAATGTGTGTACGTGTTGAAATCCTATATATATACGTAAATATTTATTATTTGTTTTACTTTTCTTTCTTTCTAAGATATGTTGTCCACAAAAACCATGTTTTTCTTTTGTTTGTACCCTACACATAATATGGGAAGGTATACTAAGTGTGTCATTCAGTTTGCAACACCCAGAAAAAGGTGTCAGAGACCGTACAAAGTACATATAAATTCTTAATCAGCCTTAAAAACTGAGTCGATCTTGACATGTCCGTCCGTATGTTCGTATGTCAGTCTGTTGTTGGCAATCTCATGGGCGTAAATTTTGAGATGTTATGCCAATACATACATTTTTAGTTTTTGCACGCAGATCGCTATTTAAAATGGGCCAAATCAGTCAAAAGCCACGCCCACAATAGACAAAAATCTATTTGTCTGCCACCAAAATTGAGCCATGTAGTTGAAATTTGGGACACATATTTGTGATTATACCATATAAAGATGAGCCAAAAATGGGTGTGGTCGGATAAAAGAAACGCCCACAATTTACAAAAAACAATGTAAAACTCGACTTTCGAGCTGATATGTAATTCATACACTTTTAGAGGGCGTAACCACGCCCAATATTGTAGCTGTGGAGGGTATTTAAGATTTGGTTTAAGCCAAATTCAGTTTTCTTACTTATTATTTTGTTTGTTTTGTTTTGCTATTGTGTTCTACTCTCTACACAATATCTATATATTCCAAAAATACGTGCGTTTGCGTTAATTCTAATCTTGATTATTATTTTCCAACTCATTAATGTCATCTAAGGTTGAATTAATATCATTTTGATTGTGTTCAGTTTTAATTTTTACCACTTCGTCTTCTGCCGCTATTACCGACCATTTGTTGTCGATCTCGCCTCTTTTATATAATTCTACATTTTGTCGTGGACTATGTAGTTGATCTTGTTGTCTTTCTGTATGCTCAATATCTTCTTCGTTATTTACTTTATGATTGGGTGATTTATTGTTACGGTGCTGCTGATGGGATTGATGGTGATGTTGCTGTTGCTGTTGCTGTTGGAGTTGGTGTTGATGTTGGTGTTGGTGTGTAGGATGATTTAACATGGGATTGAAATTATATGGTGCTTGTAGGAAAGGTGATAGTGCTAAGGGCGGTAAAGTGGGAGGATATTTTGCTGAACTATTGACACCGTTAGCCAAACGGTGAGATGGAAATTGATTTGAGTTGAAATCACCGCCATGCTATATACACCAATAATCGCGTGTTAAAGAAATGAAAATGTTGTAGTCGGTCAAGCGCGACTATTTAATACCCTACACCACTTAGTTATTCACAAAAATGCACAACTATTCGTTTAGTTGTTATTTCGTGACGAAGCTTTATATGGAAAGGGGTTCGAAAAATATTTCGATCGGATTCAAATTTAATTAAATTATTAAGCTAATTAACGATTCTTTATCAATATTAAGAATTGTTGGGCAAATAAAAATATTCTTTAAGAAAAGTCGTTATTTGGGGAGAGATTCTAAAAATTATCCAGATCGGTTTATTTTTAATAGGGTTTTCCTTCGAGCTATATGCTCGAACAAAATATCTCAAAAAATGCGACCTTTAGGTTAAGCACATAAATTTACATGGACCGACAGACGGACATGTTTAAAACGATACAGATTTTGATTCCATTCAGAAGTACGTTATAAATTAAAGATGGGGTGATGGCACTTATTGTTTAGGAATTACACACCTAATATATCCATTGTCACCAGATGCTGGTGGTGCAGGGTATAAGAAGTGTTTGTTGAAAATTCGTCGACGTACCTTGTGTGATAAACTATTGAAAAATGGTGGTAAATAGGGAAAAAATATATCGGGTCGTCGTGGTAAAAATTCATTTTCTGCAATTAAGGAGCCGCCGGGTCGATGTATAGGCAATTCTAAGGACATGCGTCTACCGCGCCGTGACGTGGGATTGGACCACATATGAGTGCCCATATGAACCTAAGGAAGAATCACAACACATTCTCATATAATAGGCCCCGCATCAAACATCTTCATCTCAGCTTAAGTGAATTTATTTATCAGCTTTGCAATCGTTATTGGAGACTCACCTTTAAGTTGCCTTTAGTGGTGAAGGCCTTCTGGCACACATTACACTGAAACGGTTTATCACCCGTATGTGTACGCATGTGTATTTGTAGAGCTGAACTGGAACTGAAATTTCTTCGACATATATGACAGAAGTGTTTATTATTGACGGTGCCATCCAGACCACCAGCTGAGGAGGGTGGTCCCACGGACATGAGAGCTTGCTGAAAGTCCAAGGGGGCAGCCGGAAAACGATGCGCCTCTAAAGGCATTAAAGAATTGGACATTTGATGGGGAATTGTAGAAACTATAAGTTTTTTTTTTTTTTTTTTTGTGGTAAAAAAATCTCCAAGTGTTTACACATCACAAACAAATCGTTGCCATTATGATATATTGAGATACTTACGCATTTGCATTTTCATCAGCGAATGCTCAGCAGCGTCGGTATGTTGGATTGGTGTTAATGTTGAATGAAGTGCATCGACTAGGGTCGGTTGATGGGCAGTGGAATGTAGTACAGAGGCTGTTGCTAAAGCTCTGTGATAATCTTCCCCTCCTCCTCCTTCTTCTTCTTGTTCATCTTCTTCTGCATGATCGGTTGATTCCGTTGTCACTTTATGCAACTCTGGGGTATTTCTTCTTACATTATTTTCATTATCATCTGTTAAGGGTTCTTTTTTAATTTCTTTCGATAAATTTGTTAAAGACAGATTTTCGGATGCATCTGGTTGTGGCTGAGTTGACCGTTTTGTTTCATCTTTGTCTTCAAGTGGACTTTTTGCACAATTTTTATCCAATTCCTCGTGTCTAGGGTGTAAGGACCTGTTGCCGAAACGATGTGAATTTGTAGAGAGCTTGAATGGGGAAAAAAACAATATCAAATAAAATAAAAATATTTTCTAGTTTTCCTTCCATTTTTCTTTCATTAACTGTGAAGATAAATTTTACAATAATTTTAATTTTTTTTTTTATTAATAAATTTTTTTTTATAATTATTACAACAATAGTGGTTGCTACACCTAACCCTGAAGAAAAACTCTGAAGCTATTATTTCAATTCTAAATCAATATCAAAGTCTTACATAGCGGACATATCAAGCTTCGAAAATGTGTCTGTACGTCCATCTAATGTTGAAACACTATTAGAAAGCATAGAAGCATAGAATTGTAGGTATTTAAGATATGTTTTAAGTCAAATTTAGTCCTTTCAACTTGTTCCTTAAACCAATTCACCTTCAACCAAATTTTAACTTACTTTTCCTTGTCTTATCCTTTCATCTTCAATTTAAATCATGTGAATATTAACAGTTGTTAGATAACTCATTAATTTACCACACAATAACATTAGTTTAATATATATATAGACCACACACACGCACACACATTGGAATAATCACCTTTTCTGTGTATGAATGAAATCTACAATTCTCAGTGTAAAAATACTCACTTGATTAAGCTTAATTTACGCACTACACAATACACACTATACACTGCACACTGTACTACAACAAATGGCAAAACATTAATTAATATGTTATAAAGTTTTTGTTCGTACGTTGTTCACATTATATGTCAAGTTGTATGGTAGGCTTCTGGCTAACCGAGAAAATAAATGCGTTATGTGCAGAGAAACCGCAGTGAATTATATGAGTGTGTAGGTATGTATATAAATATACTAAAGATGAACACATTCAACGGTACATGGATAGCCTTAAAAGGATAACAACACAATACCGCATTCAACCTGGGTTGGGTTGGGCTGTGTTTGGTTTGGTTTGCTTTGCTTTGGTACGGTTTGGTTAATGTATTGTAATGTATTCGCGCATTGGCGCGACTGCTTGCTTTCCTTGCCCCCCTCCCAACACATAACCAGTCATACAATGTAGATGTTTGATATGAACATATCGGTATATTATCAGGCAAAGTGCACGTTATGAAGAGATTATTAATTGCAAACTTGAAGGTGTAGCGGCCAACATTGGCATTGCAAAGTAAAGGGAAACAACTTCAATTATTATAATTTAAATTAATTTCAGAGTTCTCTACATAATCATATAAATTCTACATCTCAACTCGGCTGTATATAAATTTTCAGACATCATTTTTACACCCGTCTGTCTACTTTATCTCCCATCACCATCACCATCACCATCATCATCATTAGCATTATAATTAAAATACTTATTATCGTCATTATTTCATTTGCGTCTACATTTATGTTGATTCAGTTTTGTTTCTTTTTTTTTATGGTGGCGTCTAGTAAGTAAATATTGCGACATTTGGCGTATGCAGAGAATCTTTTGTGTGTTGAGCTTTTTCTTTTTGGCGTTGATTTAAAATGACATTAAAAAAATGTATTGGTCTCTCCTTTAATTATACCTTAATATTTAATTATTAAAGTTTTTTGTATCGTTTGCAACACTTGAAACAAATTTTGATAAAAAATAATAATTTGATTAAAAACGAATAAAACTAAATTTGAGGACAAATCTTAAATACCTTCCACATCTACAATAGTGGACGTAAGAGAATTTCAGTTCAGTAAAAATTTTACGCATGGACGCACGGACGGACATGTCTAGATTGACTTAATTTTTGAAGGTGATTTTTTTATATAATTACCTTGATCGTGTTGTAGTGTGAATTTTCTCTCCTATCACAGTCAGAGTTGTTGCTAATACCTGAACTCGTCCTTAACGTTTCTGTATTAGACGGAGAAGCTGTAGCAACAACGCTACTGATACAACCAGCACCACCATTGCCACTTGAATTAAATGCATCATCTTTGGTATGAATATTTTGCGTATGATGTTCCAAAGCGGCTGTACTGGGAAATAACTTGAAGCACAATTGGCAGATGTGAGTTGGAGGCGGTAAGTCTGTAAACCATAAGAGCAAGAGAAGAGAACAACATTTATTTATACCCCAGCGTAAATCAATAAACACTTGTTGTTGTTGTTGATTTTAATTAATGCATTGCAAATATTGTGATCATAAATTTTTGTCAACTGGTAAAATCTTTTGGCATAATGACAGGCACACGATGCAGCACGAGTCATGAAAAGTTTAATAGAAGAACAGACAGACAGGCACGCAGTGTGGTATACACAGAGAGAAAGAGTCGACAGAGAATATGAATTTATACCCAAAATGTGAATTCTTTGTTCGCCTCCTTGCTACGAATTATCCCGCTTTCGTTAAGTGTTGCTCACTTATAAATAGTTTTGTTAGGTTAGAGGTTACAGACAGAAAATCTGTATCATTATCACCATAAATAAATTACATTGATGGGCAACACACACACCAGACACTTGATATCTGAAAAAAATCTTATGATAAAAACAATTTCGCATGCTACTCAAGAGTTTGCTCAGTTTTTGCTTGTATTTAAAAAAAGAAAAGAAAAATTGATTATTCTTGCTTACCCATAAAACCCAGCGGCCCGAACGGCAATAGCGGCAATTTGCCTTGAGCACCCAAAGTTTGGATTTCTTCGCGGGCTGCTGCCATAAGCCAAAAGTTTGGTGGCATACCAAACGGCGCATGAGACATATTGTCCAGGTGATGTCTGCGCGTGGCCGCCTGGCGCGATGACAAATCCATCACCGACGCTGTTGTATCCAAATAATCTGACACTTGTTCTGGAGACTTTTCTACACCCTCCTCACCGCTGCGCTTATCTTGTGGCGTAACAGATGTTGAATTTTCCCTCGAATCATCTGTACTCTCCATGGTCATATATTCATCAAAATCGCCTTGTGACGATTCCGATCTATGGCCGGAATATTCAGACATTGTTGAGAAATCGAAATTGTCCGAAGTGCCCATAGATTTGTTAGAGTTTTGATCTTCCAAAGAGGCCGCCTCCATATGACGACTTAATCGGCTATTATGTTCAGCAATGGCTGCCGCCATTTCTGCTGAACTTCCCACAAAACCTGCCCCCATTAGGTTGCTCTCATCAATCGTATGTATTCGTATGTGTTGTTGCAGAATGATACCGTTCGAGAACTTCTGATGGCATACTGGACATTTGAATTGACTGCGCATTGGTGGCTTAATTTTATGAATGCTCATGTGTGCCTTCAAGTTGCCCTTTGTAGCAAACGCTCGCCCACATATCTTGCAGCGGAAAGGCCTCTCGCCCGTATGAGTGCGTATATGCATTTGCAAGGAACTACGACACGACATGACCTTTTGACAAAATATACACTGATTCGGATCTGTCAGTTTATTTTCAATATTGTCCACTAATTGTTGCAATTTAGATGTTTCCGAAGTGGTATCTATTTCTATAAGATCCTCCCACGATTTGTCCGTGTAACTGTCCATTTGATTGTAATCACAAGAGAGATGTTCCAAGCTGCTGTTGCGTGAAACCGAAGACCTTCTGTACAATTTCGCCAAGTGATGTTCTGGTATTTCGCTTTCAAGACTGAGCGACTGAGGTTTGCGCATTTCCGGTATAGGTATAGGAGTGCCATTGTTTGAGGAACGCTTTCTTTGCGTGGAATGGCGTCTTTGCACGAAAGAATTGTGTGACTTGTCCGTTATGTCGGTTCCAGTTTCTAAACTTGGTTCCATTAAAGCTTGAGGAGTTTTCACTCGGACCAATGGCTTGGTTTTAGTTTCCTTTTCACTGATTGGCTTACTTAAATCTTCCGGTCCTTCATCTTCACATAAATTGTCCCTTTCTGGCCGAAGCGAAACTTTTGCATGATCTACTTTAATAGTAGTGTCTTCTTTGGTATTTTGTATCTGTTCATACATTTCTGGCGTTTCATTCATGCGCAATGCTAAAGGAACTAGGGAGCTCATGTTGCCAGCTAAAGAATGGCTTAATTCTGGCGGAGGTTGTGCTAGCGGTGTCGGTGGTCCCACTCCCGGTGGTAACAGTATTTGCGGATAAATCTGTGTGTGTCTTTGGTAATGAACTTTTAAATTCCCTTTTGTGGTGAATTTACTGCCACAAACATTGCATTGAAAGGGTCTTTCACCCGTATGAGACCTTAAGTGTATCTGGAGAGCCGAAAATGAACCAAATATTTTACCACAATATTTACAGCGATGTTTAAATATTTCACCTCTACCTTGAGCATCTTTTTGCCCATATTCGTACTCGTCTTGCATTTGAGATGCATGCAAACTTTGCGAAGCCGAATCTAATACTTCCTCGGTACGACGCTGTAACATTTCCAGGCAGTTGGGCTCATTGGGGGCAGGCGGTGGATCATGATTAGTTATAATACTAGATGCTAACGTTGAGCTAATGTCACACATTAGAGGCTGATAATTATCACTATTCTCCGCGGTAATCGGATTTGGTTTATCATCCAAATTTACGCTTACCATTGCACTCACGTCCTCAGTCTTTCTTTTCTCTTCACTTTCACCATAATTACTGCTCTCCGTATCCGTTTCGTTCAATACTTTGCCTGCTATTTTCACACATTCATCGTCCAGTGAGTTTTTCTGACTTAAATCCAATTCTTTGGGTAATAATTGTTGTTTGAGATCAGAGGATGCTGATTGTATTTCATCATCTTCGTCCTCATCTAATCCTTCGCCGATTTGATAACGTTCTCTCCGTTTCAATTGACTATGTAAATGCTGTATTAATTGCAACTGTATTAACTGGTGCCTCTGAGCACTCAATATAGCGGATATGTCGGGTGGGGTTTCACCAAATCGCTGAGAATTGACTAATGCATTGGCCGCAAATTGAGCTACCGCCACTTTGGTGTGCTGCAGTGCTTCCATTGCTAAACGGCATCTATTCGGTGCTATCCCATTGGGTAAAACGGACAAATCCAAAGCTTCCTCTTTATCAGAACCAACCACTTCCTCTTCGTCGTCGTCATTCTCATCATTAAGCACATTCGGAACCCTAGGGTAAGTGGATTTCTCCTCCGACTGTATAGGAGTTTTACATTTATTTTCTTCATGCTCCGACATCTCTTCGACTTTTACGGACATTATTGTATTTATCTCATTATCATTATTGTTACGATCCGCTTCTAAATCTTTGGTCAGAGATGAAGTGCTTGCCGGTGAAGTGCTACCAGTGCTGCGATAATCAATACGATTATGAAAAATTGAACACATGTTTTTTTTCTCTTTTTTTTACTTCCTATTCCTATAGTTTTTAATTAGAATTGTAATGATGATGGTGCTGATGTGGTGATGTGATGTGATCTCTGCAACGGAAAACACAAAAACCACATAAACTAATCAATCAATAAACCAATTTTTTATGTACATTATCATGCATCGTATGCATTGAAGGGTTTACGATATGTGCAAACCAAAGTACACTTTACTTTACTTATTGTGCCGGTTATCTACACGTAAATTTCAACAAATTCAAATTTGATAAATTGCATATTTGAATATATTGAAAGATTGAAAAACGAATGGTGGTTTTGCGTTTGATTATAATGTACAGCTTGATCTATAAATTGAGACTTGGTGTACCTAGGTTTGGCTGAGGACTTCTTCGCGCAAAAAGTGGCGTCAGATGAAGGTCTTCGGAAACTCTCAAAATCACATCATTTGGATCATTTAAATTACAATAAAATCTCTTCCCATTTATTACCGAATACTCACGGCAGCAAGTGCAACGTATGCTGAAATGATGAATGATATGTAACCGCTTTAAATTTCATTTATCCATTGGCCAGAATATTCAAAACATTCATTTATCAAACTTTATATAAATTTGAAAAAATTCGGATAACACTGTGAACCGTGCTGACATATTAGCAGCATTAACGCAACAGGTACCATAACATGAAGAGAACGAGAGAGAGAGAAGAATTGCCCAAGAACGAATGTGTGTGAGTGTTTTTTAAATGCATTTTAATCTCAGCAACATTAATTAATACGGGCATTTTTGAACTTCTGCTTGAGGTCTTCTGTTGCGATGCTTAATATGAAAATGCCTCAGAACGATGTCTGGTTTGGTCTGGTCTGGCCTGGCCTGACTGTAAGATTTTGTTTATGCATCTAATTTAGCAACATATAGGTAGATGTGTATGTGTATGTATGTGTGTGTGTGTGTGTGTGTGTGTAAATAAACTTATTGTCTGCATTTGCGTGAATTACTTTTAGCATTAATTACGTGTGTGCTTAGTCGCGCTTACCTCACACAATTCTCAACCATTCGCATGGAAGATAACAAACAAACAAACAAACAAACAAACAAACAAACACACACACATACAGACTCATGCTTTTATGTAAAGATAAAAAAATACAATACAAAAAAAATGTATCATTTCTGCTTCTTCTTCTTCTTCCTCTTTATAAAACATTTTAAGACTCTTTTATGAGCAAGTGGTTTAAATCAACTTGTTGAATATTATAAATAATAAAAAAAAAATTTAAAAAAAACATGTAAAGCAAGATTGGTTTACCTTCACTGAACTCAACATAATTTTAGTTTGTTTCCATTCCAACCTTAACATACACAAACACACACATTCATTGTTGCCAAAATGAAATATACACACGCACTGATTTGCATTTTTTTTCTTCCACCGCCTTAACGCCTTAATACCTTATATGTGACGCTGTCCTCCACAACCCATAAGAACTATAATGCCAGCAGCCATCATCAGCGAATGCATATAAACTTGATTTCAATGGCAGGCATCTTTTTAAGCTTTTACTGGTATATTGTATATGGGGGGGAGGTTGGTTGTTGTTGTAATTTTGCTTTTTGAATTTTTAAAATTTTGCATAAAACACCGTCAATGGTTGTTGATAATTTTGTGGCAGCTACAGATGCCGCTTTTTTCTTTTTTTTTGAAGTTTCGATTGGTGGATATTAAAGTTGTGTGTCTGGTAAAGCGAAGGTGGTGAATGTGGTTATTACAACCAAGAATTGAACTACATTTTTACCTTAAAAGTTAACTCTCATAAGGTCTGTTATTGCTTGTCTATCATGAGGGGTTTTCTTATGTTCTTTAATCAGATCTTCTTTCTGACATTGCCCTCTTCGATAACGTTTACTTGTATCATATTACTTACTCTTATTTATTTAAAAAAACGAAGACTTTTAAATATTTTATGATTTTTTGCTAATTCAGATTTCAGATGAAATTATTCACAAATAATTTAACTTGACATCCGCTATAAAAAGGTTTTTTAACTATAGGAAATTTATAGATTTAAAATCGTTATCATTACTCTTCCATCTTCTATCATATCAGTTTATTAACTAAACGATAAAACTAATTAATGATAAAAGAAGAAAACAAATCAAGAAATTAAATTGGGCTTAAGCTAAATTGAAAAATACCCTTCACATCTAGATATACGCCCTCTAATAGTGTAAGTATTGTAGAGTCCAGGTTTACACTGAATAAGTTTTTTTTGTAAATTAAGGGCGTTTCTTTTATCCGATTACGCCCATTTTTGGCACATCGATGGGTGGGATCCTTATAGATACGCATAACAAATTTCAAGTTCATAGGTCAATTTTTGTAAAATATATATAGATTTTTGTTGATTGTGGGCGTGACTTTTGACCGATTTTAGTCAATTAATATATATTCTACTCGTAGAAGGAGTATATGTACAGAATTTTCGTTCAATATAAGTTTTGCGATATCTACACACGGACGGACATGTCTAGATCGATTCAATTTTTGATGCTAATCAAGAAAATGTATATTTTCTATGATCTTTGATGGTTTTTTCTGGGTGTTGCAAATCAATTGATAAATTTAGTATACCGCCCCTCATACATAAAGACATTAATGTTTCTTTGCAAATATATTTTCTGTGAATTTTTCTTGAAAAACGGAATATTAGTGTTAACAATACATAATTGTAGTGGTTCACACAAATACATACACACACACACAGGCACACAATGATATAAAAAGATTTTGTTGAGCTACAAAATTTCCACCTTTTTTAGTTGAACATCGTGTGTATGCGTACAATTTAAAAATAAAAACATTTCATCTTTTACTTTAACAAGCTATTTATGTAGAGTGTACCATAAATGGTTGAACTGTAACAATCATAATTGAATTTGTGTAGAAGGCCGGAGCATAATTCATTGATAAGCTTTTAATTTATATGAACCACCCTGACGTATTTCTGATATCTTTGCATATATATTACCTGACTGAAAGCACACACACACACACACACTACACTTTTTTTTTATTAGTTTGAATTTCCAAATAAAATATATGTTACAATGAATTGTTTTATGATTATTTCCCGTCAATTAGGCGAATTTATAGACACACAGGCACAGCGTTAAAACTCTCGCACACATAGCACACAAAACAAATACAAACAAACCATTTAACAGAAAACTTACTTTTTTTTATTGTTTTTTGTTGTTGTTTTTACTTTTTTTTGTTCAAAGATATCACAACACAAATACGGGATGTTAATCGAAAGCCTAATAAAATATGTACACAACACACACAGCGCACCCAACAACACAAATGCTTAAAGAATAATAACAGCACATAATACGAATACCTTGGTATTAGCATGTGTACTATAATGACAGACAAACAGACAGACAGACAGACATAAAGATGTATCTAAATATCAATTTCTTGGGAGTATTCTAGTAAAACTTTGAAACCATCTCCCATTCACATTCACATTCACAGCGTTTAGCGCAATTTTATAAAAATAAACAAAGTAACGAATGAAACCTGTGTATAAAGGAAGAAGGAAAGAAGGAGAAAGAAGAGTTTGGTTCAAGGGTATGACTGCGTGTGGGTACGTAGGTACGTATAAAGTTTGTGTGGCAGCAATTTGTTAAATAAATTACAATGTGGGTGAATTCCCACACAATCATTACACACACACACACACATACAAACAAATAGAATTCATACACAACCAACTGACTGATGATTTTTGCATTATACCTAGTTCCTGCTCTTAACTCTGTCCCTCTTTACTGCCGCCGTCTTGTCTTCCCGTCTCCTCTTCTCCACCATCATTACATAAATAATTATATTGTACAACATTTTTGTGTAATAAAAATGTCCTCTTCACAGTAACTATAAATTCCAACAAATCACTCTTTGTGTTACCCGATCTCACCCCATCCCATTCCATCTATCAGGCTTGGCCTCAATACTTACGAATATGAAAATACTGAACTGAATACACTTTAACTTGAAGTCGTCCAATCCAGAAATCTTTTAATTTTATTAAAATATATTGTTATAATCAGTTTGAGTTATTTGTTGTTATTGTTGTTGTTGTTGTTATTATATTTATATCACCACCATTTCAAAATTCTCTATGTTAACTCTTCTCCCCCATCTCATATCTTTCTGTATATATATATATATATGTGTGTGTGTGTATGTAGGAACAGCTGAAAACAAAATGTCGGCAATATATTTATTATGCTGCCATACATAAATTTTTATGAGTGCATTTGTATAATTTTCATATAATTTTTATAAACTTCTAAAAATCCATCCAATACCAAACCAACTACAAACGATTGTCTGTCTTCTGTCCTTCCTTGTATAATAATACGGGTTGTTTTGCGGTTGAGCAGTTCTATCTCTGCTAACAGTTCTAAAGTGTTGGTGATTCCTTGACGTTAGCGCCACAATTTTTTATTACAATATAAAATGTAATAAAAAAAAAGAGGGGACGTTGTCAAGCCAAGTGTGGTCTGTGTCGGTAGATTGGCCAGTGTGTATGGAAAATTATAAAAAACATAACTTTGGCTTGGGACAAATCTGAAATACTCTCCACGTCTACATACAATAGGGAGGGCGTGGCTGGTTCACCCCTCATACGTGAAGGGTATACAAAAAAAAATATATGAAATTATGAGAATAACGCAACACAACATTAACAAGGAAAGTACGCTTCAGTTACAAAGTAAGATGCAAAATGGCTTTTTTAAAACACACCCACCCACAATTGAAGAAGTTCAATTATCTACAAAATGGAAACGATTCACGAATGAGCAATAAATGTAAAAAGAATATCTGTCCGAAACAAGAAACGTTACCCCTCTATGGTAGCCAAAGCTTTGACTTCTAATTGCAACGTTTTTGGAAAAAGCGGACTTGAGTCATTTTCATAATAATCTATTCATTTCATCTCTCTGTATAAGTTTCACCCCGAAGGCCTTTCCGATACCATTTGTGCATAATTTGCCATTACATGTTGGTATCGTTGAATATGTACTTATATTTATGCATATATGACATGGTATGAGTACCTTATATAAGTTTGTGGCATTTAAAAGCACCTAAACAATATACCAAACAGCAGCAGCAACAGCAGCAGCATATTTTTAATGTTAAGTTGCCATTGCTAACAATTAAAATCATATGAAATGTATATAAATTATTCATGTCTTAATCTAAAGTGGACAATCTATGCAAAATGACAACAACAACAACAACAATAACAATAACAATAATAATAATATTAACAACAAAACCTATTGTAGTATATGTCTGAGTATATAAATAAATATGGCTAGTAAGTATAAATGTGTGTGTATGTATGGTTCATGTGTAAAGTTTGGACATGTGAATAAATGGCATATAAGTTGAGTAGCGAATTATTTTTATATAAAAAACATGTAAGAAAACTAAATTTGGTTTAAACCAAAAAGTGGTAAATACCCTCAACATCTACAATAGTGGGCGTGACAGGTATATGATTACGCCCTCTAATAGTATTTGTATTACGTGTCAGCTTACAAGTCGAGTTTTAAGTGGAGTATGGTTTTTTGTAAATTGTAGGCGTGTTTATTATCCGATCACGCCTATTTTTTACACATAGATGGGTGGGATATTTATAGATATGCATTCCAATTTTCAAGTTCATAGGTCAAATTTTGTGGCAAATATATAGATTTGGGTCAATTGTGGGCGTGGCTCTTGACCAATTTGGCCTATTTTAAATAGCCATCTGCGTACAGAAACTAAAGATGTCTGTACAAAATTTCATCTTAATATCTCAACGTTTACGCCCGTAATAATAACAATAACAAACAGATAACCGGACACACGGACACGGACGTATGTACATGTCTAAATCGTCTCAGCTTTTTATGCTGATCAAAAATATATATCTCTGACGCCTCCTTTTAAGTGTTGCAAACGGCAGTACAAGCTAAGTATAATCTCCACTTTATGTGGAGGGTATAAAACAAGGAATCTCCTTGTTTACGTTGCTCAATGACATTTTTATGAGTTTTAGTTAAAAAAAAATTCAAGGTTTTTCAATTTTAGAATTTTCTAAACAAAGAGAAGAAGAAATTTATGTGCAAACATGCAAATTCAAATTATTATTAATAAGGGAACGGAGTGAACGCAGAGTAAATGATTCTCTCCTTTATAAAATCTTAAGTATTTACCTTGGCCTAACAAACAAGCAGATAGACAGACAGACAGACAGACAGACAAATAGATACACAGACAAAATTAGACATTATGATATCTACATGCATTGTACACATATTTATTTTGTCTTGCCGCTAGCGTTCTATTACTGTCCTAATATGCTTTATATTGTACTTGTGTACCTTGTATTTCCTTTGTCAACTTACAGTTGACTTATTGTTGGATGACAGTGGCAGTGATTCTACACTTTGGTTGGCTAATATACCACACACGCATATGCTTACACACTTACACACTTAAAAGTAAATTTATATACGTTCCCAGACCAATATAAAGTTAAAGTTATATTGATTGTTTATGCAACACACAGACACACACATACCATCTGAAACGGAATACGTGTCGAATTAATATAAAACTGATTAAAGTACATTTTAATGTGTTTTTTGGTATATACAGAGGAGGGACAAAATAATATGAACACCATGCAATATAGTACATTTTGTTGTATGTTGGCAACACTACGTCCGTGTAAATAATGCGATGCGTATGTATTGCACAGTTGCAGGTTTTATTTCCATTTATTTATGCGCTTTGTTCAGTGACGGTTAAAACAAGCGATCGGTGAAATGTGTGATTTCTGAGACTTCGAACGAGGTGCAATCGTTGCCTGTGACCAAAACTGCTCGAATTGTTTAATGTTTCACGAGCGACAGTAGCCGCGGTAATGACAACACACACAAAGCATAATAAAACATCATCGGCGAAGAGGAATAGTGAGCGAAACTCAAAGTTAACTGACAGAGACCAACCGAACATTAAAGACAATTGCAGCCAGACAGCATAAAACTGCCGAACCAACGGCAAAAAATGACAGCAGAACTTAACACTCACTTGAGCAAAACTACAGTTTCGATAAAAAAAAAAACAGTTGTGCGGGAACTCCACCAAGCGAACATTTTTGAAAGAGCTGCAATTGCGAAAACAGGTGTTCAGATTATTTTGTCCATCCTTTGCATTTGTGTGTATGATACTTCGAATTATTTTGACAATATTAAAATTGTAAATAATTTTGTATTTAAATTAATTAAATTCATTATTCTTCCTTCATTTCTTTCTCTTAAACAAATAATGTACATTTGTTATAAGCATTTGTCTGTATGTGTGCGTGTGTGTTTGTGTGTTTTAGCTTGAATTTAATTGAAATGCCATTTGCCAGTAACGCGTTTTGCTATTTTGTTATTTGTTGAAAACTGAAATGATGCGCACGCTCATAAATTAAATTAATGTTTAATGGTTTCTTGACTTTTTATACCCTACACTACTTGTGGGCGTTATATTATGTGCGTGCGTATGTTTGTAACTCTTAAAAAGTGTTACACTTATCTTCAATTATATCGATTGAAACAAAGACAAAAACAAAAACAAAATCAACTTGAATTTAACAATGTTTCATTTGTTTGTCTGTCTATCCATGAGCGAAACGGACCATTTGTAGAATTTCTACCCATATAATCTTACACTCTAAATAATGTGTTTATATAGAAAAATTTTGCAATTCTTAATAATCTTTGACAAAATTTGACATATTTTTGGAAAAATTGAAAAAAGTTTAAATTGGTCCATTTTTAGAACCCCTCTCCATATAAGATTTTACCACAAAAGAAGTATTTATTCCCAATTCTTAATATATTTTAAAAAAAAATTGATAAAGAATCAAAAAATTTGACATAATATTTAACGGTGCTAAATTTGAACCTCATCAGACCATTTTAAGAATCCCTTCCCATATAACGCCCTATTTTGAAATAAGTATTTATATGACGAAAATTTGCAATTCTTTATATATTTTCACAAAACTTTGTAAGAAATAATTAAATAAAAATAAAATAAATAATTGGATGTAACAAATTTTAACCCGATCGGACCATTTTTAGAACCTCTTGTCATATAAAGATATATCACGAAAAGACTTGTAATCTAATCAAGGCATAATTTGTGAAACTAACATGTGTAGGGTATTAAATAATCGAGCATAATGAACTAAAACATTTTCTCTTATTCAAAAAAATCGTAATTTATTATGATATCCGTATGACTAGAATGTTATAGTCGCTAAAAGTTGATTATTTATTACCCTCTGTATAGAATGTATAGTATTGTAACAACAACAACAACAACAACTAAACACATTTTATATTCTTAATTTATTTAAACGTTATTTCTTGTCACATAAAATTTACTTCTTAAAAAGCTATTAAAACGTAAAGAATTCCTAAAAATTTAAATTTAAAATTAATCTAAAATATATCGATTTTCTAGTTGCATATGACGGACGGAAGGACGTGAACTTTAAACAAACAAATACTTTTTAATATTACAAATTATGCAGTATACCCTTCTTCGTATGTGAAGGGTATAAATATCTAAAAATTTGTATTGTATCCCTAAACATTGCTTGTATGTAATATCAACACGTATACTGACAGAGTGACCGGGAGACGGGGAGAAGTGATCGTGTGAAAATATTTCAAGAAATACATCAGTAACTATAATAGAAACGATGCCATAAATTTGGCAAAACATGCACAATTTATTTTATACAATATTTTGTATGTGAATTAATCATGGAATAAAAATAAAAACAAAAACAAAAAAAAACATGATAATTTGTAACAAAATTAATTAATAAACAATGTGTGCGTTAATAATACAGATTAATTAATGCATTACAGCGAAGCTAGACAAAAACTAAATTTAGCTTAGACGAAATCTTAAGTACCCTCCATCGCCTCTTCTATAGCAGCCCTCTATTATGCATTAACAAACAAGCAGAATTTTATTTATACCCTTCACCTTAGTGATAAAGATATACTGAGTTTGTTCTTCCATTTGCAGAAGTAGGCGTCAGTATATATACATACATATATTCTTGAGCAGTATCAAAAATGTTATAGATTTAGACATAAATGTCCGTACGTCCATCTGTTCTTATTATTCTCACGGTCGTAAATATTGAGATATTGAGCTGAGATTTTGTACAAACATATTTAGTTTCTGTACGCCGGTCGCTTTTTAAAATGGGCAAAATCGATCAAGAGCCACGCCCACAATCGATAAAAATCTATATAACTGCTACAACAATTGACCTATTAACCTGAAATTTGGTATGCATATCTATAAGTGATTCATTCATCAATGTGCCAAAAATGGGCATGATCAGATAACAGACACGCCCACAATCAATGAAAATCTTTATATTTGCTACAAAAATTGACCTATGAACTTAAAATATTGATATACATATCTATAGTTATTCCATCCACCGGTATGCCAAAAATGGGCGTGGTCGGTTAACAGATGCACTTGCAATCGACATAAATTTGTACATCTATAAGAAAAATTGACCTATGACCTTTAAATTTTATGCACCTATATATGGTTATACCATCCCTCGATGTTTGAAACTTTTATCTATACTTGGTAAGTGGATTAAAATATTATAAAATAATTTTCAATAGAAACCATACTTATGATACTAAACGTTTTGATTATACTTTGTCTGATGATGGATTAATAAAAATACATAAAATGTATTTATAATCGTTTTATTTCTATTGTAATAGAATAAATTATTTATATTGATTATAATATCAACATTAATTACAACAATAATTGTTGTTTTTTTAAGTGATTAATGTGCGAAGCATTACAAGTTTATGCATTTTGTCAATATAATAAAATGCACTTAAGCCTACAAAGCAACAACAGTTTTAAGTGAATGTAAAACACTAAAATTTAAATGAATCATTTACTACTATTAAATACCTATATATATATATATGTATACTCATGTGGGTAGGTGTGTGTTTGTACTAGGAATTGCTTGTAATTTAAAAGAGATTTATTTTAGTTAACTTGGCACAAGACCTTTAAAGTTTTGTTAAAGGGACAGATAGAGAAAAATACACCACAGCAAAATTAAACTTAAACAAACAAACAAAAGCTATATTGAGCCGATCATATACACATCATTCACGCACCTGGTAAATTCAATTTTGGATTGATCGGACATACGGACAAAAGTATTCCAACATTCCTGTATAACTTAAGTGTGAGTTTAAAATTTGTTTATTCTATTCCCAAAAGGAAACTTTAAAAAATATATAATATGTAGACCAAATTTTGTGCTGATCGGATATAAGATATATAACATATTCTAGCATTTCTATAGAAGTAAAGTGTGGGTTTGAAATTTGACTTTTCCATTTCCTTTAACCTCATGATTATGTATAATATAATATAATTTCAATTGATTTTATAATACGAACCGATTTAAGCAATATTTTGGCTTTTAGCCAAGTAGGGCTAAAATTTGACGGAGGTACAGACAAAATTACTTTAACGTATACAAATTATAAAATTACATTATACTTTGACACGCCCATTTCTTTTGGTTTTAAGATTCAAACTGAAAGGATCAATATTTAAATCCTTAAACCAATTTGGCTGCCTGATGGACGTACGGACTATGAAATATATCACGTGGTATTAATTTATCTACAAATCCGTTAATTGAAAAATCTAAACATCATGATTATTAGTCCAAACAACTCTATAAACCAAACAGTTGCATAAACATATGAATCAATTGGAAATTGTTATAAATTTCTATTTCCACACAACGCCACTCACTCTCACTCACAACATTTAAATGGCATTCTCGTTGTCTTTAACTCTTGTTTTTTTCATTTACACAAATAATTATTGGCCTCTTACCTTTTACAAACTGTACGGAATGAATAAACGAATAAATATCCGAAACATTAACGGGCACGCGGAGGATGAGAAAATCACAATCACAAGAAAAATGGATGCCGTCGGCGTATGCGATTAAAACCAATCAGTAAACAAATCGCAGCCATTTAATATATTGTGTGAGCCGCTTCTAAAGCATTACAATTTGTTTTTTGTTTTTGTTTTTATCTTTTTTTTCTTTTTGGTTATTTAAATGTTTCTCTCTTTTCCATTCCAAGGACTTGAATTATTACAGTTATGAAAAACATTTATCGTTCAACTAACTTTCTGCGAGAAGCATGGTTTGGAGTTTAAAATATAAGCGATTAAAACTTAAAACCACACTTTCACATAAAACGGTTAAATTGTTAAAATTAATATTATTTTTTATTCATTAATCACACTTTCTAAAATCAATTGGTTTTGATGCCAAACGGTTTAAAGAAGTTTTTCATAATTTCTGTTTTAATTTTTTACAACACGTGTTAAATTTAAAGGACATTTTTAATATATATTTTTATAATTTTTTTTTATAAATTTCTTATTTATTTTAATTTTGTAATAAATTTTTACTCACAATAAAATCGTTATTGTGTTAAAATTGTTTTGGGTAGAGGCGCCTTTGTGTGTTTATAGCTTGTAATATATAATTTTTTTTTGTATACACAACACATTTTACAACTGCTGCCCACGACAACAACTGCTGCCGCCATCACCGTGGTGCATAGTTTGATACACGAGCTACCTTGGCTGGCTTGACTTGGCCAACAAATATCCTTTATAAGAGCGCAAGACTTTTTCGTTTTTATTTTGTGTTTTTTTTTCCAATTCTTTTTGAATAAATTCCGTTTTTTTCCTTCTATTTATTTATATACGTTATATGCACTTTAGTTGAGATGACGAGTTGATATGTGATGAGCGGAGAATAGCTTATGCTGGCAGCAGCAAAAAATGTTATAAAACGTTATGAAAAAAAGGTCAACCAAACACTCGCGTTATTCGGTGTTCTCTATTTTTATGAATAAGATAGAAAAACAATTGTTAGTCAACTGGAGCTGCCTGCAATCATCATTATTATCATCGCTAATATTGATTAGGTTAGCTAGCTGGTCGCTTAAGGTTTTTTGTGTGAATTTTCGTTTCGTTTAAGCAAAGGCTTCCATTTTATTATTATTATTATTACATTATCTTGCCATAGAGCAAGATTCGCCAAAAAAATAAAAATAAATAAAAAAATAAAAAAACAAGAATATTACCAGAAATTGCTTGCCATCAGACGCAGAAGAAGACGAGACGAGACCAGGCCAACACAATATAGAGTACCGTACTATAAAACGCAACGTAACTTTTAATGTAATGCAATGCAAAATGTATGCAATAAGTAGATGTGTGTTGTTGTACTCTACTATTATCTCCCTATGTGTAGTGTATAGAGCTAACTAGCTATCGGCACCAGAGAGCAAAGCTAACACACAACAGTAACAACAACAACAACAACAACAACAATAACAATAACAACGCCTAAAGATGTTGATGAATACAAAGTTAAAGTAATTGGGAAGAACAAGAAACAGAGATACAGACCCACACACAATCACACACACGCGCACACAAGTGGTAGACAATGATGGAGAAGAAGAAAAAGAAGAAGAAGAACAGCAACAAAATAACAATAACAATACTTATACATTTAGAATAAAAGAAACAACAACAACGATAACAATATCAAACAAACAAACAAACCAACTGAGCGAAAATGTTGAATAGCAGCTGATGAGTGTATAATGTCCTGGCGCAAGTTACAAACTAGAGCATAAAAGAAGAAACTGTTGTTGCGCAGCCACCATTCACTGCAACACTATCAAGCATTTAAAGCCAAATAACAGAATCAAAACATTGTTAAAAGTATTTCGCTGTGAGTACCAAACCAAACAACCACTTGGGAGAATGAATTTTTCATCATAAAGAGAAATATTGTCTGTTTATAATAATAAAGTGAGAATAAACCTGATGCTTGTTTCAGAGCACAAGTGCAATTGTTTGATGTTTTCTGTTAATCAACCTTTAAGCCAGCCATCTACTCCTCCCCTCCAATCTAAAAACAATTCAGTTGATATTATGACTCCTTACTGTTAATCATCAATAACATTTTTATGTTATATATATTACTCTCTCTCTCTCTCTCTCTAATCTTTACATTATTTCTACAGCCAAGAATGTACAACATTTCTGTGTTTTCGTAAAAATATAAAACTTTTCTTAATTGAAAGGATTTGCTGAAAGTCACCTCGCGAACTATGCATCTATGGGTCACTTTACAGTTAAATTATCCAATTTTTAACTGACTCTTCTTTTTAGTTTATAAATAAGATGAAAAAAAAAAAGATCATTTAAAAAAGTATGATTTGTGGGCGTGACATTTAACCGATTAGTCAAAAAATTTCAATATAAATCAAGGTGCCTACAGTATTAACATTTCGGCCAAATTTTATATCAACAGATCAAATTTTTGTGATTTCCACATATACTGGAACAGACAGACAAGGCTAGTTCGACTCAAAATCTAAATTGATTTAACCATGTTCGTCAGTCCGTCCGTGTATTCTTTTTAATTAAGACACGTGTAACAGTTTTTAATATTTTTAAATAAAATTTGGCACAGGTGTGTTCAATAATTTCAAAATTTCTTTACCTTTCAAAAAACCATTATTTTAAACCGAAACTGTTAAATATAAAATTTTTAAACTAAAATTCTGTTAGCAGGAAGTAACTCTCGGGCTTAACTGTATAAGAGTATGGCATTTGAAATTATGTATGTTAACAACATTTTATAAATATAATATACTTAATAACGAACGACTGAATGTCTTCATTTATTAATGAGTAGAAAAGATTTATATAGAAAAACGTGGCAGAGAGACAGAGAGATAAACAGGCAAATTTTTAATAAGGTCTAGATATATATGCGTGTATGTGAAAAAGTAAAATATAGTTGTACTCTTCTTATCTTTGGTAACTGCTTTAACATTTTATCATATAGCTGAACACTACTCTATACTGCTGTAGTGAAACTCTACCCCAACGTTTTTTATTAATTGAGTTATAAACGATATGTTTATGGAGATGCGTGTGAGTAAGTGTTTGTGTTTATAGAAATGTTATGAGTTTTATCATAAATCAAAATGTGATATAAACTCAAAAGAAGAGGAAAACAAAGTAACCGCCAACTCACCAACTCTCTCTCTCTCTCTCTCTCTCTCTCTCTCTCTCACCCTCTCTGTTAGAGTGAAATTATAACAAAGAGACAGAGATAGAAAGAGAGAAGAGCACGTACAAGTTTTATTGATAATTTATTCTATATATATGAAAAGGTTAATGTTGTTGTTGGAGCTGACTTTTTATTTAGTAACTTGAGTAACATCATACGGTCAAGATAGTTCAGTCTTTAGGTACTCTGGAGGATAAAGTTTTTTAATTTTTTTTTTTTGCTTTTTTACTTTCATTATGAAAAAATTTTTTAAAGTATATATATATATATGGTATATAAAAAGAATCTGTCTTATATATTTATGTGCAGAAAATGAAAAAAGACAAAAAAAAATCCAACTCACACTTTATAACATTTATGAGTGTTTTTATGTATGAATATGAATGGGTGTGCGCATATATCGTATATATATATGAAAAATAAAGAAAACATAACAAATTATGACAAGGTTAGGCGGAGCGAAAAAATTACTTGCGCGTCCCTTAATATTAAAGCAGCGCAACCTCTGCATTGCTTGCCGCTGTTGTTGTTATTATTATTAATATATATAAATATATATATTATGTGTGAGTGTGTGCCGGGTTTCTACTTACACATATACAAGCTTGTTAATTCTGCTGCTTCAATATTTATTGATATTTGTAGCTGTAGGTGTAGCTGTACTGTAGCTGTAGCTGAGTGTGTTGTGTTGTGTTTGTTATTTATACATATATTATTATTATAAATACATCCAACCATCTATCCATTCATACACATTTATATTTCTAGCGTGTGCATACAATTTATTGCGCTCAATCATATTTCTGTGTTCTCCTCGTTGCCGTTAGCGTGTTTGGGTGCCATTCGTTATATGGTATCTTACTAAAGTTGTTGTTGTTTTTTCATATTTATACGGTGGTGTATTGTGTTGTATATATATATATGTGTGTGTGTTTTATTATGAAATATGTATTCCATACATCTCATACTTATATGAACTTATCTCTCTCTTTCTCTTTTTCTCTTTCTCTATCTATCTCTTTGTTGAGTTATTTGAGTACCTCTACAACAACAACAACAACAACAACACAAACAAGACCACAAATTATATGAAATTCTATATTAAAATGATATATATATGAGTATGCGTATGAGTAAGAGTATAACTTATGTTTGTTATACATTTATAGTAAATGTTTATGTATGGATACGTTAAGAGTGTATTAACGGTGGTTGGTGGTTTTATTGGGGCCAACTACAAAATACATTCGCATACTTACATCTGCAATTTGTGTGTGTGTATAAAAAATAAAAGATATAAAAAAAAAAATAAGAGTATCTTGATATTATGTATATAAACAAAAGTTATTACTTTAGCCGACGCCTTTTTAACAACACCTATATATGCACATACCATAAAGTATATTTTTAAGACTTTTTTACTCCATCACTCGCAAACGATTCATTTCGGGAACTATATTTATATAGTTCTTCATTTCGGTTCGGATTTCGGCCGGACAGCATATATATGTATATATGTAATGATAATAAAACAAAATCAGCTAGAAATAAGTAAAGTAAAATTCTATGTTTGGCTTAAACCAAGTTATGGATATCTTTACTTATTTGAACATGGGTGTGGCATGTTTATAACGCCCCCTTTTAAAGACTCTTTAAAGCATGTACTGCATTTTTTAGGCAAAAGTCATATTCTTCTCCTTCTAAAAATTGTATTTCCAAAAGATTATTTATAAATATAATTTTTTTTTACAAAATACCTAAACTAAGGAAACTGGCTGAATAAAAGAGTGCCTGTATTACTACCAGTTGAAAAAAAATGACTAACTTCGGATACTCTCACCACTAAGATGGTGGATATAATAATAAAAAAAAGTTTAAATCATTAATAATTTTAAATATAATTATAATTCTTATAAACATGTAAAAGTGTGTGTATGTGTATCGAACAAGATGAAATGTTAAAAAGCCGGCGGCTCTTATTATTCCTCGATGATAACTTTGAGTTGAAGTGCTCGAAAGTAAAAAGACTTAAAAGACCTTACAAACGTAAACAAATTGAACTTAAATGTAATTCTTTTTTAATTAAAATATTTCCAACTCTTTATTGTATTTGTAATAAACATAATTATTCATAGCAAGCGGTACTGCCCTTATATAAAACTGTACTTCCTCTATCTCTCTGTCTCTCTCATTCTCTGTTTTTGTGAGTCTACCTTCTGTACTGTACCATCATTTATAATTATTTATTTATAAATCAGAAATGTAACATCTGCTGCTAACAACATGTTCGTTATTATTATTAGGTTTATACTACTGATTGGAGAGAGATCACTACCTACCTTTACAAAAATGATAACAAAACAAGTAGGCAAACGAAATTTGGCTTAAGCCATATCTTAAATACCCTCCACATGTGCATAGAAATAACGGTTGGCGCGTTAGATGTATGATGTATTACGTATGAGCGTACAAGTCGGGTTTTACGTGGAATATGATTTTTTGTAAATAGTGGCCGTGTTTACTATTCGACCATGCCCATTTTTGGCACATCGGTAAACAAGATAACTATAGATATGCATACTAAATTTCAAGTTCATAGGTCAATTTTTGTGGCATATATTTACATTTTTATTGATTGTGGGCGTATTTGTTTTTCCACCACGCCCACTTTTGGCACATCCATGGATGGCATAAATAATAATAAATATAGAAACCAAATTTCAACTTAATAACTAAAAGTGTTTGTACAAATGGGAATGCCTCCAACAGACAGACACACGGACGCAGAGACAAGCATGCCTGGATTGACTCAGTTTTTATTGCTGATGAAGAATATATATACTTTGTAGGGTCACTGACGCCTCCTTCTATTGCCTATTGCAAACGGAATAACAAATTTAGTATACAAGGGGTATCTTGTGTGAAGGGTATAAAAGGAGTCCTTATGCATGCGTTCACATGGCTGCGTGTATAAATTATTAAACATTATGAAAACTTGTAAGCTGACAAGTTTACAAAGTTGTTGTATCATTCATATATGTGTACACACATACACACATAACGTTTCTGCTAAATTCCATTTTAATGAAGTTATTGCCTGCTATTCATATTCAACCCTTTTTCATTTACTTCAGTTGCTTATTTTATAATGACGAATGTCATCATCCATCCTTTTGTTTTTAAAACAAATATGACAAAAAGTACGGATGAGAGATACAAATGTTAAAAAAAACTTCATTTTGAAAAATGAAAATGAATGAAATAAAGAAAGAAAGAAAAGAAGAAGAAAACAACTTTGAAGAAATATATATCTGTCCGTCTCTTGCTTGCAACTGTATAATAAATAAATTAAGTTTTATAAGCAGAAGAGTATTTAAAAAAGACGGACCGACAGACAAATATGCTTCGAATGTGTGGAAGTTTGATTCTAGGAATTGCTTTATACTCAATTTAATTACAGTTATTGTAATTTTTGTTTTTATTTCAATTACAACTCTTTTAAACTAATTTTCATATATTTTTTGTTTTTATGAATTTCAATTTAAATTTAAAGCCGTCGGCATTTCTTTTCTATGCACACACACGCACACATACGATTCCAATTTGAAAATATATAAAATGTTATTCACAATTAAATTGATTGTCAGAATCAGCTCAATTTCAATAATTGCTAGTTTAAATATCAAATTGTACAATCAAACAACAATAACAACATCAAGAAATAGAAATATATTGCACCAGCACAAGTAAAAAATTTTTATATATCGATTAAGCGTTCATTTCGATTTCACCCACTGCAATAAAAATAAACAAAAATGACAAAACAATGAAAAAAAACAATAGCAACAACAACAACAACAACAACAACAACAACAATATTTTTGATATTGTGAAACAAAACAAAAACAAAAAAACAAGTAAGAAAAATAAATTTGGTTCGGTTTAAGTCAAGTATGCTCCACATCTAAAATGGTGGGCGTGGTAGGTATATGATTACGCCCTCTAATAGTTGCTGTATAATTTAACGGTTTGCAAGTCAAGTTTTATGCTAAAAATAGTTTTTTGTACATTGTGGACGAGTTTCTTATTCGAACATGCCCATTTTTAGCACATCGATGGATGGGATAATTTTAAGTACATGTACCCAATTTCAGCTTAATATCCCAACAGTAGACGGACAAGAATATATATACTTTGTACAGTCTCTGACACGTGCTTTTGAGTGTTGCAAACAGAATAACATACTTTGTATACCTACCATCTTGTGTCCAGGGTCTAAACATATATAACGAAAAAATATACAAAAATTTAATGTTTAAATTTATTTAGCAAAAAATCGATTGTGTCTGTTTGGTTGGTTGACTTGGTTAAGTTTCTTCGTTCATCCATCCATCCATCCAACCAACCAACCATTCATTCATTCATTTATTTATTCGTTTTTCGTTTGTTTGTTATACAGACGACGCTGGTTAAGTGTCTTTTAACTACTTGTAGAGTAAGTTCATATACATAAGCACCATATAATATATGTATATAATATCGTCTATATATACATATGTACATTCAACGCATAGTATAGTTTAGTAAAATATATTTGGAGACATACCTACATACCTACATACGTTGTTTATATACAATATTAAATAGTTTTAGTTAGTTAGTTAGTTAGTTAGTTCGTTTGTTTGTTGTTGTTGTTGTTGTTATAATTGTATATAACGGATTTTTATTGATATTGTTGTTTTGTTTTTGTTTTTGTTTTTTTTCCCCCAATTTTTAGGTGAAGTTGTTTTAAATGTTCACTTTTAAATAGAATCATAGACACACATAAACACAAGCAAATGTGTGCATATATACAGAGTAATAGTACGAGAGGCGAAAACCCTTTTTACTAAACGGAGACGTTGCAATGACATGCGTATGTGTGTAGGTGTTTTTATAAGGGTCTGTTTACATGCATGCTGCCAGAACACAAATACAAATACACGTATATATATATATATATATATGCATGTGTGTGTATTTAGCTAACAGTTAGTTGTTTGAATAAAAAAGGGCCGTAAAGGACTTTTAAGTACATTCACTCTTATAAACACACACACACATACACACACTAAACAGTTATATACATATATATATCTGTGTAGGTTAAGTCTACTTCTTCTTCAGTTTTTTTTTTGTTTTTGTTTTTTTAGATATATGCTATTATTATTGTTGTTGTTGCTTTTTTTTTTTTGAGACTTGCCAGCAGACGGAGAATTTCGGTACCACGGAGCATCTCGTTAACAATTGTAGAGAAAGCGGAAGTGTACAGTTACATTGAGTACATACATGCACATACCAACGTGTGTGTGTTTATATGTAAATAATGCACAATATGTAACAAATAAGTAATTGTCTATACAAACACACACGTATGTATATGTTTATGTACATAAAAGTGTGTAAGGAGACACAAAAGGAGAAACAGAGAGCGAGAGTTTTTGTATATATATGTGCGTATATGTATTTAGTAACAATAAATAGCCCGGTTGTTGACATTGGTTTCGTATGTTCAAAGAAATCGATTAAATTGAATTGAAATGGCGTGAAAAGTTTACACTTACACTTACTCTACATACGCATACATACATACATACATATACAAAGTATATGCACAAATATAGAAATGCAGTATAAAGTAAAGTAATTGAAGCTATAAACTAACGCACACATACACACAACATGTGTTGCAAAGCATTTTAGTCAAATACAAGGTCAATGACTAACAAACAAAAACAAATATTGTCTGAACAATTTATATATTGTACGTATGTGTGTATGTATAAATAAATGTGTATTTCGCCAAATGAAATGAATTTTAATATAATTTTTTCACCATTTGCACGTGAAATTATTTAAAAAAAAAAAAAAAGAAAATGAAAAATTTATAAAAAAAAACTCAATTAAAAATTTTCATTAAATTTAAAATTAATGATAAAAATGTTTGTCACAAGTTGACAAACAATAAACTCTATTTTTACACAAATTTAAAGCTAAACTTCATTGTTATACGATTACAAAAATTTTTGTTTTTTCAACACGTTGAGTATATATACAGGGAATGAACAAAATAATATGAACATCATGCAATGTAGTATCTCTTTGTTGTTTTTTTTTTTTGTAGCCAAACAACATAAAACTACGGCAGTAGAACTACTCTACAAATCTATTCCGTGAAGAATTTCAGCCGCTCTAAAAGCCAATGGTGGCCCAACACCTTAATAATAAATACATTTTGTGTATATATCAGGTGTTCATATTATTTTGCCCATTTCTTGTTTTTCACTTTCAATGTGTATAAAATGTATACACAAATTTCTCAAAAACTAATTAAGCGAGTAAATTGAGAGTTGACTGTACTATATTTGCTATAATTATGTAAGTAGCAAAAGTAGTTTTCATGACCATTTGCATCATTATCTCTTTAAAAGAGGATTTTGTATTTTTTTGGTTGATGGACGTAAGGACAATAAACTTGTGTAACCGATTAGATGCTTAGAATTTCTATAACTTTATGCTTAACTACTTGACTTTCTTTACAAGAGATTTGGAGCTGCATAACATTCGTGCACCGTGCACCGTGCACCGTGCGCCAAACTCTTACCCTTTCAAAAAGCAGTTCCATCTACTACCTGGCTACCTTGTTCGTTATCTTTAAAAGTTATGATCATGATAAAATAAATGATGATGATTTCATTTCACATGACATATATTTATGCTGACAGCCAGTTCTCGTACAAACGTTTTATAGAAATTTCTTAGAAAACTATCGTTTCATATATGCCGCCGAGCTATTAAATAAACAAAATTTCAAATAAACGATATTACGTGATATTCGTTAAAAATTACTACTTACGAACGACTTTGAATATATTGGTATGGTTACAAAATATATTCACTCTTAATAACTCCTCCTTACTGGACAATGAGAATAGTAAGAAAAAAAAAGAAATTATAACCGCTTACCCTTCCAGTCACAACAAGGAAATGTGAAAAGTTGACGTTAAAAAATTCTTTTAAAATTTCCAAACACATATTCTTCGCTATGAACACAAATAGTGGCAGGAGTTGCACTGTTACATAATAAATAAATCAATTAACTTCAAACACAAATAAATGTAATTTAATTTTGGTAGACTGAACGAAGCAGTTCAAACAAAAAATATTAAATAAACAAATAAATAAATACTTATAATAAATTATGAGCAGGGCTTGGTGGGAATTTTTAATGCGTTTTAATCGAGTTTTTCTTCATTTTTATACCCTTTACCTTAGTGATAGGGGTATACTAAGTATGCCGTTCCATTTGGACACTTTACAAAGTATATAACTGCAGCGAAAACTAAGTCCATCTAGCCGCGTCCGTCTGTTGTTGCCACTCTACCGATCATAAATTTTGGGATTTTGGGATCGCAATGTCTATTTGTATGCCCTACTGTTGGTTTTGGCACGCAGATCGCTATTTAAAATGGGTAAAATCGGTCAATAGCCACGCCCACAATCAACAAAAATCTATTTATTTACCAGAAAAATTGAGCTTTTAAGCTGAAATTCGGTTTACAAACTTATAACTATCCCATCCATCAATGTGCCAAAAATGGGCATGATCGGGCAACAAACGCAACCACAATTTACAAAAAACCATACTCCACGTAAAACTCAACGTAAAGGTGACACGTAATACATACACTATTAGAGGGCGTAATCATATATCTGCCACGCCTACCATTGCATAAATGCCGGGTATTTAACATTTGGCTTAAGCCAAATTTAGTTTTCTTACTTGTTTTTCTTTTTTCAAAGCGAAAGGACTTTTCAATCGTCTAAATTGGAAAAATATTTAAAGTGTTTTCCCATCATTATTTGTTCTTAATTGAATGCTGCATAGAAACATAGTTGGATGCCACCCAGAACGTAATAAAATGAAATAAAATGAAATGAGTCATTCACTCGTCTACATGCGTATATTGCCGTTATTCACTCTCCACATAGAAAACTAACAGACTGTGAGAGAGACGCCTTTTTTTTTGCTGTAGACAAACACCGCTCAACTTTCTCCTTTAACACATGGAATGGTTCTGGATACAGTAACTGGGTAAAATGGTTGGAGGTAGTGTTTCCTGAAAGCAACCCGGAACTATTACATTGGGCTATTTTTCTTTCGGTGTGTGTGTAAGACGGTAGCTGTTACTGTTACTGTTATCCTAGTAAATAATTGACAATGTAGTGATACAAATAAGGAAACAACACATACAACACAAACAATAAAAATATATTCCTTTTCATTATAGAATATTGATTTTTCGATTGTCAGCTAAAGTATGTATTTAAACATAAAGGAGCGATCTGTGATGTGTTTAAGTGAGAATTCTATAGAGAAGGCAACAAATGTTCGATATGACGCTTGGGCGGGGTATGATTAATTAATTATTATTTATAGAAATATTTTTGTGGCTTCATTATACCCCTCACATAATATGGGGGATATACGAAGTTTATTATTCTGTTTTGCAATTTGCAAGAAACAGGCGCCACATACTTTAAAAAAGCATATATAATCATAATCAGCATCTAAAACTGAGTCGACCTAGACGTGTATGTCTGTGAGTCTGTTTTTGTAATTGTAACGAGCATAAATTTTGAGATATTGAGCTGAAATTTTGTACAGACACTTTCAGTTTTTGCATTGCTATTAAAAATTGGAGCCACGCCCACAATTAACAAAAACTATTTATATCTGCCACAAAAACTGAACCATTTAGTTGAAATTTGCATCACAAACTTATAATTATTCCATCCATCAATGTGCTAAAAATGGGAGCGGTCGCATAACAGATGCGCCCACAATCGATAAAAATCTATATATCTGCCACAAAAGTGGACCTATCAACTTAAAATTTGGTACACACATCTACAGTTATTCTATCCATCAATGTGCCGAAAGCAGACGCGACCAGATAATAAACACGCCCACAATTAACGAAAAACCATACTCCACGTAAAACGCAACATACTAGTTTGTACGTAATACATACACTATTAGAAGGCGTATTCATATAACTGCCACACCCATCGTATTTAACAGTCTTTATAACACAAATGTCCTTAAATCCTAATAAAGCATACAATTATAATTAAACTGTTTTTGTCAATAATTTAAATTCTATACTGAAACAGTAAATATGGCCGCTTCTAATCAAAACTTGTTTTTATTTTATTTTTATTAAGAGTACAATCAAACATACCCTTAAGAAAGTTTATTTCATCTAGGTAATAAATCCTTTATAATGTTCATCATATCTTGTTTTTAATATTAAACGTGTGGTGTTATGAATAAAGGCATAAAAGGGGAAAAATCCGTTATATAGGCACTTATCTATATATAGGGTTGTTTGCCATAGGATTGAAGCACTTAATGCAGGTACCACCCCTCTCATACTGTACCGCTGTTTAAAGTATTTATGAAATGGTTTAATTGGCGAATTGTTAACTTAAGGTTTCATTTTATTTGATTTTATTTTTATTTTATTATTTTTTATCAAAACTTTATACTTTTCTACTAGACTTTGTAAAAAACCGGCATCTACCCACAAAATTCAATCAAAATGAAAATATCATATTACTTAGAAAGGAATTCGTTAATCGCATGCAACCATAATTCAGCGCCATTGTCATAAATTTTTATAAATCATTGAAGTTTTTAAGCAGCAAACATATGTCTGTATATAATAATTTCTGAAAATTTATTGCAAACAAATAAACAAATTGGAATTTGGTTTAAACCAAATCCTAATTACCCTTCACGTTTATACCCAAAGAAAATTTCGCTTTCTAATAATACGTATTGACCTGCAAGTTGGATTTGGGGATTTTTTTTTTTAGTTTTTCTTCTGTGCGCGTTTCTGTTATTCCACTACGCTCCCCCTTTTTGGCCCATGGATGCATGGAATTATTACTAAATTGCAAAAATATCGATAATTTTTTGTTAGTTTGGGGGCGTGTCCGTTAACCGATCCAGTGCATTTTTGTTGTAATTCAAAAATATGTGTCAAATCAAATCTCAAATTTATAACTCAATCGATTTTTGTTTGATTGTGGGCATGGCTCTAAGCCGATTTTTCCCCGATTTTAATGGCAATCCGCAGATATAATAAATAGAAATTTGTGTACAAAATTTTAACTCAATATAACAAAATTTAGGATTATGAGAGAACCATAAATACGGACCCAGGGACAGACTCGTTTCAGATTGACTGAAATGTTTTTGCTCATCAAAAATAGATAAAAATTGTACAGTTTTTGAAGTCTGCTTCAAAATGTTGCAAACAATTCAGTAAACTTAGTATACCTAATATACTAGTAAAGAGAGAAAGAAATAAATATGATGACAAATTATAAGTAAAACGTAAGAAAGAATAATTACTGCCAGCTTGACAATCAAATAATACAAATAATACAAATATGTAGATGAATGAGTGCGTGTGTGCCTCTATCTCCAAAATGATATGTAAAATAATATTTTGTGGTAAACATATCCATACATGTTTATAATGTTTTTCTTTATATGTCTCACAAAATTGCTTCATTTCTTTGTGTTCCATGGCATTTATTTATGAGTGTGTGCTTATGATGATTTTTCTTTTTTTTTATTATGATTTGTCAATTTGTCAACCAAAACCATTTACTATTGTTTAAGGCTTTACAAAAAAATTTATGTTTGTTTTTGTTGTTGTTGTTGTAGTGGTATTCTTTTACAAAAAAAAAAAAAAAAATTAGGTAAGAAAACTAAATTTGGTTTAGGCCAAATCTTAAATACCCTCCACTTCTATATGCAAAAGGTGGGCGTGGCAGTTTATGTATTATTGCATGTAGCGTTCGAGTCAAGTTAAAACTTGAGAATGGTTTTTTCTAAATTATAGGCGTGTCTGTTATCCGATCATGTCCATTTTTAACGTATCGAAGGATGGGATAAATAAAGATGAGGGTGCAGAATTTCATGTTCGTAGGTCAATTTTTGCGGCAGATATGTAGATATGTATCGGTTGTGGGCGTGGCTCTTGACCGATTTTAAATTCGGGCAAAAACTAAAAATGTATGTACCAAGTTTCAGCTCAATATCTCAAAATTTACGACCGTGAGAAAGTCAACAATGGACGGACACACGGACAGACGCGTCTAGATCGATTCAGTTTGTGATGCTGATCAAGAATATATGAAATTTGTAGGGTCTCTAGGGCCTTCTTCTGGGTGTTGCAAATGGAAGGACAAACTTAGTATACCCCCATCTTTCAAGGAGGGTATAAATATAAAATAAGAAAAGAAAGAGATTATAATGGATGAATTTTTGAGAAGGAATATATGTTTGTTGTTCCAATCTCGTCTACCCGCTGGGTTTTTAATAAAATAATCATTATAATAATTTTAATAACATCAAAAAGAAGCGACAAGAAAGAAAGAAGAAATGGTATTAATAGTAATATCAACAAGAACGACCAACAACAACAGCAACCAACATTGTTGACAATTTGAAATTAAATGCCCGGCTTAAATGATTGCCATCTCAATACGGCAGCGCTGTGTTTTAGTGTTTTACGACAAAACAATTAAAAACAAAAAAACCCCCAAACACACAAGCAATTCCTGTGTGTATGACATATTCCATGGACGTCTTATTGTTTCAAAATTACTTAAGGCAAAAATTTCATTACATCACATCATTGTAGTGCCATGTAATGCATATAATTCTTTAACAATAGCCGAGAGAAAGAAAATCCTTCTCTAAAGACTTGGTTTTCTTTTCTTTTCTTTTCTTTTTTTTTTTTTTGCGGTTGATTACACAAAGAAAATGGAAAATGATCTCATGTTCACATATATGAAGGTATGTAAAGATCATTCATAACGTAAAGCAAAATAATAATAATGACAACATATTAAAATGTAACCAACCCAACGCATGAATTACTACCAGGAGTATAAGCGATGATTCAGTCACTCTGAAAGTGTGGTTGCATGTGTGTGACAATGTTGTTGCTAATACGAGTAACAACAATATTTATTATTTTGTTTGCTACTGTTTGTCATCAGCAGCGTGAGAGTAAGATAAAGGTGCATCAACAGACAACGCGGCGGTTATTTTCAGAAAGATATCATAATTTTTATACCCTCCACAGATAAGTTTGCTAAGTGTGCTATACCGTTTGAGACTCTTACCAAGTATATAAATCATCAAAAGCTGAATTAATCTAAAATTGTCCGTACGTCTGGCCACGTGTTTGTCTGTTATTGGCACTCTCACGGTTGTAAAGTTTTAGGATATTGAGTTGAAATTTTGTATAAATATTCTGCCTAGCATTTATAAGTGAAATCTCTAGAGAGCCACGCCCACAATAAAAACCTTATTCGTAGCCAAAGTGGCAAAAATGGGCATGGTTTAATAACAGACACGCCCATAATTAACAAAACCACTTATTTAGTCAGCGTAATTCTGGAAAAAACTGGAGAAGGCGCGCCAACGATCGAAGCTCGTGGCGTTCTCTTCTGCAACAGGCCAAAGACCTACAAAGGTTGTAATCGGCCAGCCATGATGATGATGAATTCCGGACCAGCAATTTATGTAACTAAAGAGAGGGTATTTAAGATTTGACCTCAGCTAAACATTTACAATGGTTACCTTACTTGTTCTCTTTATTGTCATCATCTTCATCAATCATACAACAAAACACCTTCTTAAGTATTCTTTAGTACATAACAAGAGGGGAGATGGTATAGGGAAGTATAAATATAAAGTTAAGATGTTATTAAAAACGTATACATAAACACTTAGCTTTTTAATGCATTAGTTGAAAAGCAACGTTATCATCGATCAATCGGTTATAAACAACAATTACCTTTGAAACAAACTCAGGCACACCTTTCATCTGCATTTCATGTGTATGTAGTTATTAAATAATAATATAATATATATCAAAATGTTTTATATCGCTATAATGGAAAAGAAGACTTCTTCATAAAAGATATTAAAAAACAAAACAAGTAAAAAAATTCTATATAAAATGTATGCCACATCTAAAATACTTACCATTACGAATCTCTTCGAATTAGAACATTTTTAGTAAAGAAAAACTACTGATGAGTATCACTGAGATATTATTTTTTATTAAAATAATATCATTTTCTTTTTAATATATCTCCCAAATGTCTAAACCAATTTTCTTCATAAATATACCGTTAGAATGCTTAAAAGAAATACTAATTTAGATATTTTATAAAAACGAAATTTTTCTTAACTAAAATAAAAATAGTTCGTCCATTAACCGATTTTGTCCATTTGCCATACCAAACTGTAAAATTTAGTGAAGATTTAGATAAGAATTTTGTTTAGTTTAATATCCCAATTTCTGGTAAAAGGGAAGGAGTTACAGTTACACGGACTGACACGGACAGAATGGCTAAATCAATTCGGTTATTCATACTAATCAAAAATATGTACTCGTATACATTTAAGGATGTTCTAAGCCTCCTTCTGGTAACTTGTAAACGTTTGAACAAAACCTATATACCCCCCATAAGTATAAGATATAAAGAATTGTAAATTATACAAAGTATAAAGATATTTAATCCATTTGAACTCGTCACATATTTACATATAAACAGTTTATTGACCCATCCATACGGAACTTATCTTCCACACATGCCCGCATACACTCCCCAACAACATATGTCACAATTACAATTTCTTCACTGGTGATGATATTTATTTGTATTTTTTTACCAATCCACCATGCCGACGAATGCAAATGTAGACTTATTTTTTTTACAAAAATGTAAATATTTATTTTAATTAGAACAATTTAAAATGAAATCAAAAAGAATTTTTTATTACACTTCAATACAGGCTAAGGTACACTGTTATCTACCTACCATTAACAACAACAACAACAACATTAATAACCACAATAGCAACTTATTGTGGAAGCAGAGTATAAATGCTAATTAATAATTCAAAGCATGTGTCAAAGTTCGTTATGAGAACGAGTGAAGAAAAATGAAATGTATTCCATTTATAGAACCATAAAAACTGAAACTAATCATTAATCGTTTCATACATATGCATATGCCCATAAAGGTAAGTATATGATGGTCCGTAAATACGTGCAATGTACCGAACCGATCATGTTCATGGGTTTTAGGAAAATGTTGTTTAGTTCTTGTTTTTGTCTTTCTTTTCTTTTTTTTTGTACAATTTTATGCATATCACATAAATGTGGAAAAATAAATAATTGATGAGAACCATCTACACAAACTCATCAACTATTTATTTTATTTAAGCATATACGCAGCCTTTCACATAATTGGTGTGAAATAGAACATAAACTCGATATTACACGATTTTTTCGGGGGTTGGGGGTTGGGGGTTTGATATTGTTTGTAAATGAAATTGAAAAATTTAAAGTGTATCATGAAAAAATTGAAACAAAAAAACCAACCTACGTGTCGTCTATGTACAATATTCTTAATAAAAAGTATTTTTTTGTTACCTTTGCCTATAATTACGGATCGTGTTGGTGAAGAAAATGTTACGTGAAAGTGCTTTTATGATTAAAAGAAGTTTTGCTGTTGTTGCTGTTGTCGGTGCTGATGATATTTTTACTTTTGTTGTTTTTACTACTGCAGCCACCTTTTGTGCCAATGACATGTTGTTGTTTTTTTCCTTTTCTTCTTCTTCTTCTTCTTCTTTTTCTTGTTTACCTTCTCTTCTTTTTTGTGTTTTCGTCTTCTTCTTTATCTTTTCTACATTTTCCTTCTTGTCGTCACACCTTCTCTCCTTCTTCTTTATCTTCTTTTCTTCTTCTTTATCATCTCTACTTCTTTATGTTCTCTTCTTCTTTATCCCCTATTATTTTTTTCTTATCTTCTTATTTTTATCCTTTTATTTATGTTATTCACTACTATTACTACTCATCTTATCTCGTTGTTGTTGTTGTTGTTTCTTGTATTGTTGTTTTTGTTATTAATATTATTTCTCTTAATGCTTATTCTTAATGTTACTGTTATTACTATTGTTATATTTGTTGTTTGTTTTGTTGTTGTTATTATTGTTTTTGTTGCTACCGTTATTAAGCAAATGAATTTCGTATTAAACATTTCACGCCTAATAACAAATTAACATTTGTAGAGATACACATACACAAACCAACCAACCAACCAACCAACCAATCAACCAATCAAGCAACCAACCAACAAACACATACATATACATTCTCCAACACTCCATATATTGTAATGAACACACTTTTCATATTAGCTGGGCGTAAAAAGTATTCACGCATACGAATTGCAGTCATAAACATTTCGATAAAAGCCTAATAGCAGCATTAAGCAAAATACAAAAACAACAAAAACAAAACAAAAAAGTTTATTCCAAAGATTTGAACATACCATATACCACCATCCAACAACTGACACACACATATTTCAACAATGTGTAGCGCGGCAGTGTCTAGTGGCACTGTTTTGCGTACACATGTAATGTTTTTATAAGGGTGTTAAGTGTGCGTTGTTATGTTTCACATACATATAAACGTAAATGTAAATGTAAATGTCTATCGGTTGCTAATGTGTGCTTTGTGAGTATGCTCGACTTGATATTATTTTGAATTTTTATTCTACAACTTAAATGCGTTCCGTTGAACCGTTCATCTCATTATGAATTCATACAATCATAAAATGTACACGTACCTACCATACCTCCACACACACACACATATATATGTTCCCTTATTCTTCTCCTTATACACATACAACATCACACATGCACACATTGTTACATTGGCAAGTATTTACTGCACACTCGTATTTGCTTTCCCCCCATTTTGACAGCAATAAGTGGAATTGAATTGTATTAAAAATAAAACTGGTGTAAAAAAACAAGAAAGAAACTTACGTCTGATAATTATTTAATTGAATTAAACAATTTTTTTCGTATTTTCCTTTTTCTTCATTTTTATAAAATATGTTAAATGATGCATTGGACTATATATACATGTGTGAAGGTGATGGTGAGGTCTGTTTTTTTTTCCTTTTAATTGAGTAAAAAATTTATAAATTGTCGGCTGAACTGAGAAATTTACATTTGCCTACAAAGGTTACAAAGTAAGGAAATATAAAATAAAAGTTATGATTAAAATTTCAATTACTGCTGATTTCTATTTATATGGTATTGGTGAAATCGGTGAACAACCAAAGAGCAGCTAAAAAAAGTAAAAAAAACTAACCTTAATTTAGGCCAAATGTTAAATACCCTGCACATGTGAAATGGTAGGCGGGTCAGGTATATGATTACGCCCTCTAATAGTGTATGTATTACGTATCAGCTTACAAGTTCAGTTTTTCGTGGAGTAGGGTTTTTTGTAAATTATGGGCGCATATGTTATCCGAACATGTCCAATTTTGGCACCTTGATAGATATGTTAATTGTAAGCATGCTTACCAAGTTTCAGCTCAATATCACAAAATCTACAATCGTGAGAATGCTAACAACAGACAGACACACGGACAGACGGACATACATGTCCAGATCGACTCAATTTTTAATACTGATCCAGAATATATATACTTTGTAGGGTTTCTGACGCCTCCTTCGAGGTGTTGCAAACGAAATGATAAACTTAGTATATCCCCTATTTTGCAAGGAGGATATAAAAAGTCTGAATATACTCGTAAATCTTCCCCCTTATAAAAGTGAAATTAATTTAAATGACAATAGCGTTTAGAAGGCAATGTAGCATAACCAAGTGGAACATTAAACAATGATAAATATAAATTTTTACGCAAATATTGATAAAATGGAATGACCCTGACCCCTGCTAACGTTCGTGCTTATTATTATTATGAAGCAAATATTGAAAAGTACTTATTGAAGCTTAATAAGTTATGGCGATAATTAAATGACACAAAATATTACAAAATGTTAAGTATTAGGGGAGAAATAATATGCAAAAATATAACAAAAACAATTTCATATATTTTCCAATATAAATTGCGTAAAACATGATGACTATAATAATAATAATAATGATAATGATAATGATAATGATAATGATAATGATAATGATAATGATAATGATAATGATAATGATTATAAAGATGTTGATATTCAGGTAAAAAGGTCATGTCCTGGGAAATGTTCTTATTAACCTTAAAATGTTATTGTGATCTCTTCATCAACGACAATGTACAAATGCAATCAACTTCCAAGTGAATCTAATGCTTTCCCTAAATAACAAATGCATTCAAAATGCAAACCATACGCGTTAACGAGGGGCGACCATGTTCAGTTTATAAGCTTATGAAATTAGAGAAGAAGACATTCAAAATTGATGGTTAGGTTGAGTTGTTGGGTTGGGTTAGCTGGGTTGGGTTTGGTTTGGTTTGGTTTGAATTAACTGGATACTATTATAACTTAGAGCAAAATGCCGACAATAGGCGTTGAGTTATGTAATAAATTATGATATCATTTTCCCATCGAATGTTACTATAAATGCATAAGTAAATACACACAATAACGTGACACAACCATCATATGATATATTATTTAATAGAAAGCGTGCATATGTGTTCTTGTAATCTGTTTAAATGTAATTTATAATGATGCGTTGCTAACAGTTGAAAGTGTCATTATAAATAAATGATAGTTTAGTATTAAACTCCCTCCACTTCCTTCATATCTGTAATGGAAAATTTTTTCTAAAAATATAAATATTGAAAATATTGAATTAGAAGGCAACTTGAAAGAAATGTCCGTACGTCCTTTACGCTTTTTTTTTTTTTTTTTTGTAAATTGTGGGATTGTGGGCATGTCTATTAATCCATTTTATAATATTCACTTAAGCACGGAATTTATGCTAAAAATTGCTTAAAATTAAGACGGATGGATGGACAAAATTTAAAAAAAAAAATCAAAACAAACATTTTTACATCAAATTGCAAATTATTATATAACATGAATTTCATGAAAGAAGAAACAGCAACTTTTTTTTGTTGATCATTATAATAGAATTAATCGTGTCCGTACGTCCGTAGGTATTTTAATGTTTGGACACTGAAATTTGCAACATACAATTGCAGCTTATAAACTTTTTGTAAAAGTATATATTTAATATATATATATATATATATAAAGCCTAAAACATTCTTCGGAGTACAGCCAACTGTCGGCACTTATATGGAAAGTAAAAGAAATAAAAAACATTAAAGAATATTTTGTAGATTTAGTATCTGTATCTTATAGGTAATAAGTGCTTAATGTGTTTAATGCTTAAAGGTCATTAAATAAGGTCAAATGCAGCATCATTATCAATATGTTTAAAGTAAGGGTGGGTGGGGGACCAACACTTTTATTATCTTTGTTTAAAAGTATAAAAATTTTAAATTGATATGCGTTTATTGCTTCCGCACACATACACGGGTGGTGCTGATGATAGAGTGACCCTTTTCTTTTTTTTGGTACGAAAGGATATCGTCTCGTAAGCAGTGTACATGTACGCGTGCCATGAAAAGGGCAGACCATATAAAATAGCGTACAAAATGTACAAAAATAAATATTTTATATGTGGCTCTGATCAATTGATTTTTAACTTTTTGTTTTTTTTTTGTTTTTGTATTTCTAGTTTGATTCCATGACATATGAGTTATAATAAAACTAACTGTAATGATATGTGAGCGTCCGGGTAAGAATTTACCACATAGTAAGTGTGTGTGTGTGTGTGTGTATGATACCGAAAACCTTTAGGCTAAATGATTTAATAATAGGGTGGGTGCCACTATTACTACTACTGCTGTTGCTGTTGTTTTTGGTCATCCCTTGTAGGCTGACTTGACCACGAGAGCACGAGGTCACATACTCGTATAAAGCAATTGTCTAATATTTAATGGTGCATACATACACACATCTACATACAATTTTAAGATTGGCAAGAAAAAAAACAAAAACAAAAAAAATTTAGGGGGAGACTGATAGACCATACAATGCCAAACAATAAAATATGTCAGCAATATACCTCGAAATTGAAATATAACACATTTCTGATGTTTGAACAAAAACTCGGTAAATTTCGTGCATGAAACTGAACTTTTGTGTGTTACAAACGAAACCATTGTTCAGAAATTGACACATGGTCACTAACAATAGTTTTTCAACACATAAAATACACACACGCACGCACTCACAGCACACACCAATTTCCAATGAAAAATTTATGTTTATATAATGAAAATTTTGATATGAATTGAAATTTGTTATAACTGTAGATTGTGTAGAGTTGGTAGCAAATAATGGTGTATGTGTACGTGTGTGTGTGTACCGCAAAAGCGTATTCAAACTCAAGTGTTTGTATTGCCACGTTCGGATTTTTACAGAAATTTGATATTTTGCTTGTATTTTTAATAAGCGATGTGTTTATTTCATAGAAATGAATGATCCATCCAACCACCATGCCAACGGACAGATGGACAGACACATATAAATAGACAACCATTTAACCGGTCAATCGTTAAATATTGGTATTGGCATTAGATATTTCACATTTTAGATATAAAACCATTTCACACACTCACGTTATTGTATATTTACAATAAACGTTAAACGTGCGGGTATTGGTATTAAGTGAATGATGATGACTTTATTTGAAAGTAACACTTTTTGCTTTTCCTATATAAATGGTAGCTTGTTTATTTAAAAATTATGACACGTGCCAGAATGAAGAAGAAGAAGATAAAGAAAAATTTTTATCTACATATATAGTTTTACCAATTGGAGAGCAGGCTTCTGATTGCGTTCTTTTTTTGAATTGAAATCGATTGAAGGCCCAAAATCTGCAAAAAAACATTTATCTAAAAACACATAAAGTTGAAATTTTGTATAAAAATTTTCTAATTAACCCACGCCCACATTTTACATTTTACCAAAAAACACCACTTTAAAATAAAGTTCAACATAAAATTCAAAAAAATAATAATTTAACACTTGTTAAAATAGAGCATGCCACGCCCTCATTCATGTATAACTGTATATTTTAGACCATGCACCACATGCTGCAAAAAGTTTATTAAGTTTGTCCGAATGTTTACCATCTTTAATTATACAGATCGAATCAGTATCGATTTAAGCATATCTGTACGTCCGTCTGTCTGTCTATGTAAAATTGTGCTCTTGCCACACATTTGTTGAGATTTTTCCATGAAAATTAGCACAAGAATATCTATAAAGCCAAATAGGAATTTCTTTTTTAAATGAACCAAATCGGAGCATTTTTAGAACCACTCCTCATATAAGGTTTAATTATATAATTAATTAATTATATTATATGGGAAAAAAAATGCATTTCTTAATATTTTTTGACAAAGTTTCGTGAAGAATAGTAAATAGCAAATTTGTACCCTTTCAGAACTCCTTTTCTTATCTCACAATGTAATCACTTTTGCTGACGCAACTAAACTAATTGTGGCATAATATGTGAAACTAAGTAAGGTAGGGTATTAAATAGCTGACAATGATCGACTTTAATATTTTCACTTTTTTTTAATAATTTTTTTTTCATAATTAATAATTTTACTTATATATTAAACTTAGCGCATAAGCTTTTCCTATTATACAAAGTGTTCATTAGTTTGTAATTAATATTATAATAAAATAAATCCAAAATATATCAAAAAAATACAACCTTTTTTACTCGCTATAGGAAACTGTTAAATGTAACAGCTTAAGTATGTTGATCTGAGAAGCTTTTGTTTCACAAAATAATCCAATTAAATAATTTTTTGTTGTAAAAAAAAAAAAGAAAATCCCCATACCATTACCAAAGCAATATATATTTTGAAATTCTTTACTATTTTATTAGAATAAAAACAATAACAAGAAGTAAAAAAAATCTATATATTAGGTGTCTGTCAAATCTAGGATAAACCTAATTATTATTTATCTAAAACTATAAATTTTTACAGCCTTCACATAAGATGGGAGCCAGAAGAAGGCGCCAGAGGCCTTCTTTCTGGCTTTTTACAAATATCTAAACAAAATCCATATACCCCCATACATCAGTATGATGGTGGGTTTTAATAATACAATACAAGCATAGAAATTTTAGGGCTTCAATTAAACCTTAACTAACTAACAAACAACACACCGACAATTACTTAGCAGTAGTTACTGTTATACGAACCCATAATTGTATTTTCATGGAATTATCGCTTATTCAGGCATATATACATGTCACTATAAATGACCTCAAACGCTATCTGCATATATATATATATGTATTATGCATATAACGGAGGTATTGTGCCATACATTGTATAATCGGTATACAAAAATGTATTTCTTTGTAACAGTGTTTAGCCAGAGCCTGAGCTTGTTTATAAAAATTAAAAATAAAAATAACGTATACTATGTTGCATGTGTTACAAGCGAGGATTAAGTTACATTATTTTCTTTTATTTGCTTATATATATATATATATATATTTAGCTACTAACAAAATAAAAACTGTATCGTGAATATATATTTAAATAAAACATACGACGAATGCGATATGTGTGCATACGGTAATAAACGGTAATATATCAGTAATCAGCCAGAGTTGGGCTCATAATGGTTTAATAATGGGGAAGGGGCGACCATTTAATAGCCTTTACCACTTGGTGTCACAATTGTTGCTACAATTAGTTAAGTTGTTCTATAAATCAGTTTGCAAAAATGTTTTATATAAATAGGGGTCCTAAATAGAGTCCGATCGGCTTCACCTTTGTTACAGCCAATTATTATTCTAATTAACTATTCTTTACTAAATGTTATTGAAAAATTTTCAAAAATGTTAAATTTCTTCATATAAACCCTTTCTTCACTAAAAATGGCTTAATTCGGTTCATTTTTAAGACATTTTATTTTTGGGTCAATACAAATTCTTACAACAATTCTTCTTCTTAGTGAAATATTAAAAAAAAATGCGTTCCTCTAGCGTAAGTACAAATTTACATGGACTAGATTAATTGGAATTAAATTTTGCTTGTAAAGGTAGCTGTGGCATTGGCCATTTAGAAGTTGGATATACAATATACCTTTGTGCTCTATTTGTACTTTGTAGACTATAAAAAAAAAAAAACTTATAAAGAAATTCTCTTAAAAACTGTTTAAAAAACTTTAAAAAAATTGTAAATTTTCAAGTTTTGTTGAACTGTGGACCTGAAGTTAGTGACCTTAGACTAACACAATTTGTTCCGCTAACTCTAGTCTCTGGGTTAATGATCCTAAACCATGCGAAATCATCTTCTAATAAACAGATGTAAAGATTTTCAATCTCAAACGATTCATAATATCCTGCGGATAGTTCTCTTCCGGACCCTAGCTTCCAAAACTTATTACGCATGACACAATGACCCTTAATTGGCCTAGATGAGTGGCAAAGCCTAAACACCCGCTCAAGTAACCAACTGACCCCCCCTTGGTAAATATTTTCAGCAGCAACTGATTAGTTTTAAAATCCGCTAATGCGTGCGTTTTCTACTTGTACATGTATTGACTTGGCTGGAAAATTAAAAATCAATAAGTTGTTATTGTTGTATTTTACATTTACTACAACGTTTTTCATTTCTTCTTCTTCTTTTTCTTCTATTACGCTAAATATTTAATATACGTATCTACGTATGATGTTTACTCATGTTTGTATGCAGAGGGATTCTCACAAAAAAAGGAAAAAAAATATGTAACTAAATTAAATTAAAAATGTAAAAGAAATAGATAAAAAGTAGTGCATAGGTAAAATTGAACTTAATCGCATTATAGATTATATATGGAAGAGGATTTCGATTTCGATTTCGATTTCAATTTCAATTCACTCACCATTCAATGTTTTATATATATTTGCATACATTTTTCGAAATAAATGAGTAATGGCGGCACTTAAGAGCATTAAATGAATTTAGAATTTTATACAAAAAAAAAAAAACGGGGAAGAAATTTCTTTTAGGCTTGAATTTATTCCTCTACTCTTGATTGATTTTGTAATTACATTAAAATGCCAGCCGTTGAGTGGCATATGAGCTTCCAATAATTATTTATATTGCGCATTTTTTTTTTATTTTTTCATATCTTTTTTATTTTCAATTAAGGGAAAAATATATAATTGTAAATTTATTATCATCGATAACTTGATGCATTGTTTGATGGTATGAATCATTTAATTAATTAATGTTTATGACACGCACACACACACATGTACACATTTTTTTATTTAACGAAAAAAAAAAGAAAATTCAACCGTTATAATCACACATGTTCTCATTGTTTTCAATTCCATTTTCTTTGTTCAACTATAAGTAAAATGTGGAAATTTTTTTTATTAATATTAAAGATAAAGTTTATTTTATTATTGCATTTGTTGTTGTAGTTGTTGTTGTTGTTGCTCAATGAACCCTAAAAATATGGGAATTTTTTTATACTCTCGACATAAGTCATAAATGTCTGTACGTCCGTATGTTGTTCTCATTCTTACGGGCTGAAATTTTGTACAAACCTTTTAAGGTTTTTCTTATCGTAGATTGCTATATAAAATGGGCAAAATCGATCAATAGCCACGCCTACAATCGACAAAAATCTATTTATCTGCCACAAAAAATGAGCTATTAAGGTGAAATTTTTTACTTTATTCATCAGTGCACCAAAAATAGGCGTAGTCGGATAACAGATACGCCCACAATTAATAAAAATATATATATCTGCTGCAAAACTTGCCCTATGAACTTGAAATTTGGTATGCATATATATGAGTATCTCCTCCAGGAGACAGGCCCAGAATTAAAAAAAAAACATTTTCCGTATAAAACTTAACTTGCAAGCTGATGCATAAAATATATAATTAAGAAAACGTTGTATATATATCTGCCACGCCCATCGTTGTACATGTGTAGGGTATTCAAAATTTGGCCCAAGTCAAATTTAGTTGTCTTACTTGTTTTTTTCTCTAAAATTTTCTATAAAACTGAGAAAAATTATTCCATGTTATGAATTAAAAAAAGTCACGATTTTTAAATATTTTCATTCCAAATATTATCTCTATGTATAGTTTTATGCATAACTATAAAAATTATTGCTTTTGTTTATAAATATATGTACCTACCATGTATATTTGCATGTACGTATGTGTGTGTGTGTGTTCATGTTACGATCACACCTCAAAACTATCAGTGATTTGTACGACAGTACAAATTATCCAACAACTTTAGACAAACAAAAACAAATCCACCTAGAATGGCAGCGAATAGGCGGTGGTGGCGGTGGTGGTCTTGGCCAAATAGATATAACGACACAACAGCAAGAGTAACAGCAACACTAACAACTAACCAAATTTCCAACCAAAAGATTGAGTCTTATAGTAAATGATGGTTGTTAAAAAGATATCGAGATATGTACACACACACACAGTCATACGTTTATACTAAGCGCACGACACCTAGTTCAAATGAAACTATTAAAATTCAACAATAACAACAACAACAACAGCAGCAGCAACCCCAACACCAACTGTACAAAGCCAAAAAGAAAAAAAAAACAATAAAAACTCTAAAGATCAAAATACATACAATAAAAGCAGAAGAAAACAACAACAATAACAAAAATAATAATAAAGCTTTCAACACTCTCAACTGTATAAGCTGTGCCATGCGATGCGATGCGATGCAGTGCAATGCAATGCAACGCTTGGGTTGTCTACTATCCCTCCTTTAGAGACACCGTTCAAGTTCGCTTTTGCCGTTAATAGAAGCGTTATTTACACAAATTTGTAAGCGTAGGTCGCAAAACGTTTATTGAAACTTTACTCCCTGTATTGATCATAGATAATATTGTGTGTGTACTCCACACACACTCTCCATCTCGTCCTCCATTCACTCCCAGTACTCAAGGTTCAAATATGGAAGTGAATAAATGACGTTGCCCAATATACATATCTATGAACATATGAACATTTGAACATATATAAATGCCAAGTGCAAGTCAACACCGAGACTATACATACATACGAAAATAATTTTAGAAAAGTGATCCAACTCCAATTTATCTAAGATCATTAAAACAAGTGACAAAGCATTTAATGAAATCATTTAAACACCTAAATTGTTATTTTCCATAAATGGACTTGGGTCACTCTCCAAATAATCCATTTATATAGTTTCATTCTATTCATTTTGGTGTTGTTGTTGTTATTATTGTTTTGTTTACGTTTATGTCTTATTAATAATTTATTAACATAAAAACGTGAACAACATAACAAAACTAACAACAACAGCAACATTAACAACGACATTGTTGTGACGATTTGCGACATAGTTTATACGATATTTTCATTGAAATTGACACAAAACTATATTTAATGCATTTGAAATATTTTTGTGTTTACATGTACATGTACGTAAGTGTGTGTGTGTGTGTGTGTCTATATGTAATAAAAAATTTTAGGTTGATGCGAAAAATTACTTATTTTTTAAATTTAATTTTTAATAACAAAAACAAAAAAAAAACATTAAAAAAAGGCTTAAGAAAAATGGGCGTAGAAGGTTTCTGATTACGCCTTTTAACAGTACGTGTAATTCGTATAAACTTTTTCTTATGTGAAGAGTATGAAAATCAAACAAAGCAATAAACAGCCAGCAAAAGGAAAAGAAGAATGAGAATTGGAAAAAGAAGGGAGTAGAAGAAGAATGAATGAATAACAAGCACAAAAGGAAGAAACACGGCAACTCGTAGAAATATAAGAAGAAGAATGTTGAAGACAAGAAAAAAATAAAGTGGAGAAGAATGAATAGCAAAAGTACGAATCATGGCAACTCAAAAAAATAGAAGAATAAGAATGTTGGGGATAAGAAGAAGAAGAAGAGTGAATGAATAATAAAAAATTAGAGCCAACTTCGAGAAATATAAGAAGATAAAGAAGAAGAAGAAGAAGGTAAAAAAGAAGAAGAGTGAGAAAAGGAACCAGCAGGCATAGAAGAAGAAGAGTTATGGTAACAAGAAGAAGAAGAAATGGATGGGGAATAAAAAAAGAAGAACAAATAATAGTACGAACAAAGGGAAGAAGCACGTCAAGTCCAAGGAATAAGTTGCCAAGAAAAATAAGAAGAAGAAAGAAGAAGAAGAAGAACCATGAACAAATAAGGTCTAGTCTTTAAATTAAATTTCAAAAAGTTTCAACAAATTCAACCCATAAAATATACTCCAAAAAGACAAACGCACGGACATGCTAATATCGTTTCAGAAAATCATTCCAATCGCGTGATGTAAATTGTAAAATTGGACGCTCCCTTTAATCGTTTACAAGTTACAAACAAAGGCATAAACTTAATATACTACACATCATAATGCTGCATAATGACAGACACTCTGACTAAGTCATACAGATGCAAGCACCATGACACCGGGCATTGCCACAGCAAAACGATACGTAACTACTACTACGAATGAATGCTGAAATAAACGGTTGTTTATTATATTATTTGTTGCTGTTGCTGTTGCTGTTGCTGTTGCAGTTATTATCTGTTATCTGTCATCTGTTTTTATGTGTAATGTTGCTGTTGCTGTTGTTGTTTTCTTTATTTGTATTTTATTAAAAATTATGACTTGCGTTTGTTTTGCTAATGAATTATTGTTAAGCGGCTACTAAGCTTTCTGTTATTGTTATTGCTATTTCGTGGAATCTGACACACACAAACGAATTGAGAAATATTAACTCTTAACACAGCCACACATGCATACAGAACAGAAAATGTTTAACAAATATGATATTTTCAATAATCAAACGAGTGAATGGTTGGTCGGTCAAACGGTTGATCAGTTAGCCACCCGTTCGTATTATCATGTGTTGTGTTATGCTGTGCAGGGTTGTGTTTATTATTATTATTTTTTTATTATAATCATAATTTTTTTAAATAGTTTTCATGTGTGTTACTGTTAGGTAGCTGCTCGTATAAGCAGTTATTGCTATTGTTGTACGTTGTCTTTGTGGTCTTGTAAGTCGTTTATATGGATTTGCAAAATGTCATTTTTTTCACATAAATTAATAATTATTTTAACCACTGGCAATAATTCTCGTTTAAATACTGATTTATGAAAAAATTTAATATTTAATAAATTCTATTATTATGTGGGGAAAAAACAAACAAACAATAAAAACAATAAAAACAACAAAACTTAAGATTTATGTTCAATGAATCGTAGATCAATTGAGATAACTGCAACAACAACAACAACAGGATCAACCACCCAACCAATGTTGTCGCTCTCATGTCAAAGCACCTGTCCCGGAATATTTATTTAATATTAAGCCGGCAAAGATTTATTATATTAAATAAACGTATTCGTTTGTTGTTGTTGTTGTTGTTGTTGTTGTTTTTATTATTATTGTAATTTTAATATTTCACATTTTTCACAACTGTTATTATTATAAATATTTACACTCGCATATATGTACAATATTTGTATTAAAGACAATCACGTGTTTGTGTGTGTGTGTGTATGTATGTATGTATGTACATTTATGCAGTGATTCCGGATTCTTATTAATAATAATTAGTTCATTTGGCTTCTGTTTCGACAACAAAAACATACATGGACGTACGGACATATACTAACTAATAAGCCCTGCGAGATTTCCTTTAGATGATCTTATGTGAATGTGGAAGTTATAACAACAAATATTAGAATGTACTGGATTGTGGAGGCAAGTTTCAACAGAATTCCTTGACATATATATCATGTTCCTTCACCTATCATTCCATTTACTTGTCAGCTGTTTTGTCGATTTATTATTAAGCTTCTTGTTTCAGTGCGGTATTCCGTCACCCACTGATTTGTGTTTTAGTTAATTTGAAATTTTAATTAATGTTGAAATGAAACGATAAGTATTTTACCGCACATTATGATACAATTTTATTTTTTTTTAAACCCCCCTCCAGAATATAAATGAACTGCAAAGTCAAAGGTTTTTTTTGTCTTTGTCATTAATTTCCATAATAAACAATCGTCTCACCCGAAAATTGATAGTGTTTTGAGCGGTATATATATATTATATATATATGTAAAAAAAAAAATCATGAATATTTTACAAGTTTTTGTTATTAGAAGAAATAAAAAATAAAAATAAAAAAGTAAGAAAACTAAATTTGGCTTAGGCCAAATCTAAAACAGACTTCGCATTTACAATAAAGGGCGTGGCAGTTATATAATCAAGGGCATGATCATGTAATTACAGTTTTACCTGGAGTACGGTTTTTGTAAATTGTGGCGCATCTGTTATCTGACCACGCCCATTTTTGGCACATAAATGCATAAGTTAATTATAAACATATGCACCAAATTTCACTTTAATAGCTCAATTTTTGTGGCAGATACATAAATTTTTGTGCATTGTAGGCGTGGCTCCTGACCTATTTGTCCCATTTTAAATAGCAATGCGTCTTTAGGCCAGTGAGAATTCCAACAACATACGGACATACAGACATTTATGATTAGATCGATTCAGTTTTTGATTCAAATCTGGCTTATATAAACTTTGTAGTGTCTCTGAAGCCTTCTTCTGGGTGTTACAAATGGAATGACGAACTTAGTATATTCCCCCTTTTATGTAGATAGTATAATAAAAAAAAACACTTAATTTAAAGCGTGTGAAATTTTGACATGGATGGTCTACCGAAATCAATCGCAATAGAAAACTATAACGTGAGAATTTTTTGGAAAGGAAGCATTTCGGTAATATGGATATTTTTGCTTTAAATATGATATAAATCTTTCAAGGTTCATAAATTATTCATTAAATGAAAGATTATAAACAAATTAATTACTGCGAAAAAGCATTAAGTTTTCCGGTTAACCTAAATACCGCACACATACACATTGGAGGTGAAAACAAGTGCAAACGATTAATGAAAATAAATATAAAAAAAAAAGTAAAAAAAAAAAAAAACAAGAAAAAAAGTGTTGAAAAAAATGTCACCAAATACAACACAAAATATAACAACAACAATAACTAAATTGTTACTATAACAGTATAGCCTGAACAGTACAAGAAACAAATGAAAATGCTTTAAGCGATTAAGCTTAACCATTGTATACCCTACACCACACAATACCAACTACAACCAAATACAGTCTATGTCATCATTTTTATAGCAGATAATAAACTTTAGTTTAGTAATTATAAAAAAGCTACTTTTGGCTTAAATTAAAAATTGCATTCATTTGGCAAATTGTGGGCGTGGCATGTATGTAATTTAAGCTTTATTAAAATATAAATTTCGGTTTACTTTAACGATCTACTAATGAATTAAGGAGATTTTTTTTTCTCCCAATTGTGGGCGTGGTATGTCTACAATTTAAGGATTATCGAAGTTTGTCTTATGTTTTACTTTAGTGAAGAAATTATGAATTAAGGAGATTTTTTCTCGAAATTATGGACATGGCATAAATACAGCGTTGAATATAGTGAATATAGAAAAAATTTCCTTCTTTGGTTTCTTTTTTTTGGGTGGCTGTCAAATATTTTTACAGCTTATAAAAGATTTTATGTTTTCCCAATTTTTGTAGCAGATAAATAGATTTTTGTGGGCGTGGCTCTTGACCGATTTTACCTATTTTAAATAGCAATGTGCGTGTAAAACTAAGTGTCTGTAGATTTCATAATTTCAGCTCAATATCTTCAAATTTACGATCTTGAGAAAGCCAACAATAGACGGACACCCGGACATACATGTCTAGGTTGACTCAGGTGTTGCAAACGGAATAACAAACTTAGTAAACCCCCATCTTATAAGGAAGGTATACAAAAACCTATATATCATGTCACTAGGGCGTGATAATTACAATAACAAAAAACAAAAAATACAAAATAGGCGCAAACCTCCTACTAAAACGCCCTTTTCGTATGTGCAAAATATATACACTGGCTGGCGCACATCTAAACAAACACCACTTATGTATACATATTGTATTTATTTTAAAGTGTTGAAAAAAAAAAGTACAAAAATACCACAAAATCAATTGACAATTGACGCCACAGTGCAAAATTGCGGTAGTGTAAGTGCGGGTAATGCAATTATTATTACAATGTGTTTTTTTCTCCATTTTTTATTTTGGTGTCCATTTAAAGTGTAACGAATAGTGTAAAAATATTTATTTGGCTTAATTAAGTCATATACACACATTGGTGGATAGCTATAGCAGCACTATGTACATGATTTTGCTTTGGTGCGGCCAAAACTTTCCTTCAAACTATTCTTTATTTAAACTGAATGAAAGTTTTAATGTTTTTCCTACAGTTTGACTTTATACAATATTAGGTGACTAGCCATCTATTACGCCAGCTGAATATCCCCACATAGAAGATCGGCTGCTTGTCCGATTTCAATTTAATCTAAATTTAAACTAATTATAATAGAACTTAAGGTAATCAAATTTAGCCTTTTGTTAAGGTTGGTTTTGATTTTCAAAAGAAACTTAAATGTACAGGGAATGGACAAAATAATATGAACACTTGACATATACACAATGTTTACATATTAATAAAGTGTTGGGTCACCATTGGCTTTTAGAATAGCTGCAATTCTTCACGGAATAGATTCGTAGTGTCTGGTAGTTTTATGTCAGACAAGCCACAATTCTTTTTCACGTTCGACGGCTTCTGTCACTATACTCGTACTTTGAGTTTTGCCCACTATTCCTCTTCGCCGATAATGTTTCACCATGTTTTGTGTATGCTGTCGCTCGTGAAACGTTAAACAATTCGAGCTGTTTTCGTTAAAGACTCTCCCGCTAACCGAGCACGATTTGCCTTCTTTTGAAGGCTGAGAGATCACACATTTCACCGATCGCCGGGGAGTGTTTTAGTACGTCTTTTACTATGGAAATGTGTATGCCGGCTGGTATCTATAAAGATTTCATGTCCCACGGTGGTATTTGAAGAAAAATAGTGCCATTAAACAAAGCTTTATAGTTTGAGAAATCGGCGACTGGTACTAAAACTGAAGCGATGGCTCCGGTTTGCATTTCTTGCGGTTTCTTTGTAGCCTCAGTCAACTAATTTAATGAGGACATTAAAATAAATTGTAATGTAAGATTCGAGTACCCACGTATCCTGCAATGCAATGGCTTCACCCCAGACAGAAATGCCATTCATGTCAGCATTGACTTCATTTTTAATGGAAATATTTTAATGAAATTCACTCGAATTTACTTTAATTTCAAAGTTCTACTTAAAACCTTTAGTTAAGTCATTAGGAAAACGATTGCTTTGTGGTTATGAAGGAAAGGTTACTTATTTTCAAAAGCTTTTCCTTAAGTAAGGCAAAGTTTCCTTCCTTCTAAACGAGTTGTAAGTTGCACAAATTATTAATGATTATAAACATTACTAACTAAAATAAAACAAGAAAATAAAGCAAAAGTATATGACTGTTGATCTCTATAAATTATAAATAATGACAATATAATATCACCATCAGGGACAAAAACAATCTGCTTTAAAGCGACAATCCAACAGCAATAAACAATTTATCAAAAAATAAATGTAGTTGTAATGCTTTGTGATTTCGTGAAATTTGTGATTTTGTTTTTGTTTCGTTTTTAAATCAACTCAACTGACTTTCATGTTGAACATTTTTAATGAAATTATCAAGGGACAACTGTCATGAATGGTGAATAATATGCCGTTGCCTTCAAAACTGATTTTACACATATCGCATAAAGTTATTTACATAATGTATTAACATATTAAGGGTTAATTTCATTAAGTACACAGATAACACACGAAAACAATAATTAATCACTGGGGGTGCCGGTGTGACTTTTTTGGAAATAATCGGGGCCAGGGTTAGGTGTTGTGCAGTGTTAAGGTTTTTCTATTTTCTTGAGCAGTTTACTACTATGTACTGTGCGGTGTACTTTGTAATGATGGGGTTGCTGTTACTACATACATAGTATTCTATAATAATTATTTTGACATAATGTTTATTAATGATGTCTGGCTTGTGTGTTAATAAAAATTTCCTGAATTTAAAAATTATGCTTAAATAGAAAATAAATTAAAAAAAAAAACAAGTAAGAAAACTAAATTTAGCTTACATCACATCTTAAATACCCTCCTTATCTATATACAAAAAGTAGGCGTGGCAGGTTTATGATTACGCTCTCTAATAGTGTATGTATTACGTAACCACTTGCAAGTTGAGTTTTACGTGAAATATAGTTTGGATGCTTCTTTTATGCGACCATGCCCACTTTTGGCATATCGATGTATACCAAATTTCAAGTTCACGGGTCAATTTTTGTTGGAGAGATAAATATTTTTGTTGATTGTGGGCGTGTCTGTTGTACGATAGTGCCCATTTTTGGCTCCTCTATGGATAGAGTAATTGTAAATATTTGTACCAAATTTCAACTTTATAGCTTCATTTATTGTGTCACATAAATAGATTTTTGTCGATTGAAGGCGTGGCTCTCAATCTATTTTATCGATTTTAAAAATCGATCTGCATGCAGAAACTAAAAGTGTATCCCAAATTGTACAACGTATATCCCAATTGCCAACAATAAATGGACAGACGGATGGACATATCTGGATCGACTCATATAATGCTGATCAAGAATATATATACATTGTAGGATCTCTGATACCTACTTCTGAATGTAGCCAATGTAATGACAAACTTAGTACACCCATCCCATCTTATGTGGCGGTTATAAAAACCTAATAGAAATTCTTATCAAGGTCTAAGCTTTACACGCATATCATAAAAAGAAATTCTTTTTCTTTCATGGAAAAATTTCTTGTAATTCGTACTACTTGGTCTAGCCAACCGTGCAACATGTTAATGGTAACATATGCTGCATAAATATTGTAACGATTATGCTTTATGCATAAATTCATGTCTGGCATACCCAGTGACCGATAAAGCGCACCCAGTACCCAATACCCAACAAATACTGTGAAACTTATTAGTCGTTCAGTTGTGCAGTTGTGCATTTTGTTAAGTATTTATAATAATATTTTCTAGACCACAAGACATGGAGAGAGTGAGATGGTGAGCCTTCATGTATTATCGCTTTATCGATTACATGCAATGTGTGCATAATTTTGAAAAAATTTATTTATGCAAATTATTTTTAATAAAATCTAACATTTTTTTTCCTTTCAAAATGTTAAACAAAACATTCATTAGAGTTTTCGCTAAATGAAGACTTGTTTGGAATATGTAATGGGTAGGTAGGTAGGTAGCTTTGACATATGTGTGCTTGCTTACGGGCTAACTGACAACTGACAATTGTGTGATTTATTATATGAACAAAAATCATGTACAGTCAATTGCCACCAATAGTTTTCTACACACACATAGATTTATATTAACTAGATTTCTTTCTATAAATTGTTATAAACAATATCTTGAAACAACTGTTGTTGGATGTAAAGATCGACATCGAGTTGCTTTCGATATTATTCATATGAGTTGTGAACTGTCAATATTATCAGGAAAAGTGTTAAAATCTAAAGTTAATTACATACTTAATAACGTCTAGATAACAATTCAAACAAGTAGTAACGATGCGAATAACATTTAAATGCGTACGTTCCGCCTAATCTTGCCCACCTTGTTACCATAGTGTTGCAATTACAAGATTTTCAATTTTTGTAACTAAATTTTACTAAAATATACTAATCTGAAGATATATCTGGTGTGGGATTTTTCAAATTGTTTTCTCTTCCTATTTAAATGAATTAAAACCGTTTGTCCATCCGTCCGTCTTAAAGTTAACAATTGTTAACATAATTTAATTTAAAATCCTATTGCAGTAAGTATTTTAGGTGATACATTTATTTATCTGAAAAAAAAATCATGCTTAAATTCTATACAGATTACGAGTAATTGTTAATGATATTTCCAAAATGTTGCAAAGAAAAGTATAGAATGATGTAAGTATAATAGATTCTACTGTGTAGATTTTTCTTAAATTTAAAGTTATTATTTTAATAAAATATACATTTTAAAACATAGTAAATGAATAAAAGACTTTTCAATACCGTTGGTTTGTTTTTGATTGATTTAAAAGCTATAAAACAAAAGCGGACATACGGACATTAGTGAGAAAAGCTCTATTTTGTTTTTTTTTTTTGTTCTCGAACCGGTATATGTACTATTGTATATGTATTTTTTTCGCTACATCTACTTAGTATGAATATTAAATTAGTTCTATAATGAGAAATATTTAATCATGTCATGTTATTAAAGGGCAAAAGAAAAGTTTATTAAGTCTTCAACTGGGTGCAAAAAAATTGAATAAAAAATCTTAACATAAAAATTCTGACCACAAAATTTTCGCGCATAAATGAAATAAAATAAAATCAACTGAAGATGAAAATACGAAAATCTGTCCCCGAGGGAATTATCTGAAAGTGCTGTTGCTGGTGTTGATGCTGGTGGTGTTGTTGCCACAAAAGAATAAGAAAATAAATCGCTGGAAAAGGGTTGAGCATAACGTGCTTACGGTTTTGTTGACACACCATCCGCAAGATGGAAAACTTTGACTTTTCTATACACATACACAAACGCACTCACATACACATACAACCAAATAATGAAGAAAGCAAGCTAGGAACGCATAGAAAGTGTGTAAGAATGCAGAAATGTGTAAAAGTTAAACCAAAAGTATGTACACAGCGAGAGCCAAGAAATTTTCTAACATCTCGTACTCCTCTTCCATTAATTCCTTGGCATATATACACATGTACCATTTGATAAGCTGCTCAAGTTTCCTTTTCTTCGCCCAGTTCCTTTTTCATGTCTGTTTAGGTTTTTCCCTTTTTTATACCTTCTACATAAAATGGTACGAATACTAAGCTTATTATTCTCTTTACAACACCTAGAAGGAGGCGTCAGATACCCTACAAACTATATATGTTCTCGATTAGCAACAAAAACTGAGTCAATCTAGACCTGTGCGTCCGCGAGTCCGTCTATTGTTGGCTTTTCACATTCGTAAAAGTTACGATATTGATCTGAAGATTTTTGTACAGACACTTTTAGTTTTTGCACGTAGATCGCATTTTCAAGTAGGCAAAATCGATTAAGGACCACGCCCACAATTGATAAAAGTCTATTTATCATCCATAAAAATGGAGTTATTAAGTTGAAATTTGGTACATACATTTATAATTACCCCGTCCATCAATCTGTCAAAAATGGGCGTGCTTACTTAACGGATACGCCCATAATAGACAAAAATCTATATATCTGCCACAAAAATTGACCTATGAACTTGAAACTTGGTATGCATATCTATACTTATCCCATCCATCAATATGCCAAAAATGAACGCGGTGGGATAATTAACTTGCCCACAATTTACAAAAAAATATATTTCATGTAAAACTTGTCTTGTAAGCTGACATATACACTATTAGAAGGCGGCATTATAAACCTGCCACGCCCACTATTAGTAGATGGTATGAAGGGTATTTACGATTTGGCCTAAGCCAAATTTAGTTTTCTTACTTTTTTTTTTTTCTTTACTTTTCTTTTCTTGAACGCAGACTTTAGCGTGTAAGTCAAGCATAACTTACTCCAGTCACTAGTGTACTCTAGTGCTAAAAGAAATAACGCCAAAAGGAGGAAAGAACATATTTTTGGTAGAGTTGTCGTCATTGGAAGGCAGGAAGGATATACGTGGTTGAAATGATTCATAAATATTAGCAAAACGTGCAGCAAAGATTTAAAGTTAATAAACTTGTCACGGCGCGTCGCGTAAGGGTAGAGAGAGAGAATGAAATTTTGAAATATACTATATTGCCCCCCTTTTTCTACCCGTTTTACACGTTGGCGTCTTTTATATGATGTACGCGAACTTTACTTATGCCACCACCAAAAACAATAACAACAACATCTATGAGATGAAACACGTTTCAAGTTTTACGTTTATGGTATATTTTGTGATATGTTTATGTTAGTCGAAGTAATTTGAAATTTATACAAGTTGTGTAAATATTTGCCAAAGAAAAGTACTTTTCATTTCATTCCATTTTTCTCCACTATCATAGAGTCGGTATTAAATTTCGTTTTATGAGCTTCTTTTCTTATGTGATTTTTTTTCTTTTTTTCTTTATTATTGTATATAAATACAAAAATATGATACAGTTTATTAGGAATTCAATGAAATGGAAAACTTTAGTTCATTTACTTTTCATGAATGATTGATTTTTTCAATTTGAAAATTTTTAAAAATTCCTACCTTCCAGGTTAAGCGTCTTTTTGTGCTTTTGATATAAAAAGCAGTCTTCCTTTACTACAATACATATATGCCCATCAATTTATGTATTAAACGATTAGCTTTGCATACGCAGCACAGCACAATTAGCATAAAGTGAGGCCGACCCTCTTCACATAAAATGCGCTGCAATGAAGATTTAATAACTTATAACTAGGTGTAACTTTTGACACTCATAAAATCAATTTTTATGAGCTGCTGACTAAAACCAGAATTAAAAAAACAAAATCCAAACATACAAAAGCAGCTGGCAGACAGAAGTTCAATTTGTAGAATGTGCCGCTAAGACGTTTATAGCTTACAGTCTCGATATTACGAAAACAATGACGAGAACACGCTTATATGCTAAAACATACATATGCGTGTATATAGGCTTCTTAGCAATAAATTTATGTAATTATGTGTAAAGTGTTAAAAAGTTCTTTTTAAAGTTCTGCTTAAAAGTCGAATGAAATGCACGCTAAATTTTTCACATCATTTTCATTAGAAGATTGAAAGCCAAACATCTACAAACTTAGAATCTTCTCAATTGGATACAAAACCGCTCAAGGGACTGTTTCAAGAGTTATTGCGAAAGAAAGTCGCTGGAAAAAGATCGTTTATCGTACTAAGTTTCTGCAGTGTGTTCCAAGCTTTCCAAACCCAACCCAAACATAACCGAGTACATACTACGTTCAATACCACACATATGAACATATACGAGTACATAAATTTATGCGATTCTTCAGGTAATTAACCAAATTGTAAGGAAAAGTTTACGAGCACAATTTTATTTTTATTTGTTTCCAGCAAGTTTATAAAAGGAAGGTAAAGTTTAATCTTGAGCGAAACTAATGCAGACAACAGCAGAGATGGGTTGTTGAGTGAGAAGGCTATATAACCACAACACTGAATACTTAATAATAAGCAGCAGAATATTTGTATTATTTTCCGAAAACCCCAAACATTTCAGGGAATGAAAAATGGATGGAAGGACAGACGGACGTACATATGTGAAGGTTTCGGAATAAACGGTGTTTGTACGAAATGGTAAACTCGCAGTACTGTAACGTCTCTGGAGTGATATTTCGATGTATTTGATTTGATTCAGTATTTTGGCTGGAAACTTTTTCACCAGCACTGTATTTGGTAAGACGTATATAGACGTAATATAAACCTCCACACATATGCATTTATTTCCACAAAAATGTAATGACTTCTTATTTGATACGGAACAAATTAGTTTCTTCCATCTGCATTAAGGTGTCTGCCGTTTACTTATTAAACGAACTCTCTTAGCAGTTAAGTAGTTTTCAGTGGAATTCGTTCCATACGTAAATACTAGCCAAAGCTTTAATAATGTAATATTTAAACTTTAAAACCATACAATATAATTTTTTTTAATAAGATTTCTTCACATTTACTTTCAAACTGTAAAACTAACCGCATTCCTTGTAATGAAATATTTATCGTAGTATACCTAAAAAAATATGTAGGCGTACTAACAATTTTGCCTTCTCTCTGTATACATGTCATACCTATATTATGCATATATACCTTAAAAGAGTTTATAACCATAATAATATCTTCAGGTGTTTCCACCAAGTACGTGATGTTGATAATTCTTTAACCAAAAGTTTCTACTTCTCTGCCATTCTAGGATTATTATTAGACAAGCATAAGGTTATATTTTTGGGTAAAAGTATACGTTAGGAATCGTATGAATTTTATATTACTTTAAATAGTTGAGGGTGATGTGGTGGTGAATTTATAATACACATAAACAAAAAGCTTTTAACTTAAGTGATGGGAGCTGGTACCGATTTGACGGTTTCTGTACAAATCATTTGATGTTGTTGTTGAAAATCTTGCAAAAAATCAAAAAAGATATATAAAAAACTAAATCTTCAAATACCCTGACAATCTGACGGTTTATATTTAAAGAGGAGTTCTTTCTAAAGTCGTTTAGTCGTCGCCGTCGCCGTCGCAGTTGCCGCCATAGTCGTTAATGTTACAGTATCGCCCTCTTTAAAGAATTTCTTATATAAATGTGGGCGTGTCTGACACTTGTATTACTCTTCGATGGTCGCATTCAGCGTCATAGAACATTTCTATCCAATCAATCTATCAATATAATGTAATATAATTTCTATTTAAGGATTTCCGTTTATTTCACTGAGTATGTACTCGTATATGTTGTTTTTGTTTTTTGTTTTTTTGCATTATATCCACATTAATATTACTGTAAATTTTCCTGATACATTAAAAAAAAAAAAAGAACAATATGAGGAAAAATGGCATGAAAGTAAATTGATGCAGAAATCTGTGATTGTGCCAAAGAATTGACATTTGTCACTGTTTGCTTTTAAAGTGATTTATGTAAGAAAAAAGTTACATTTAAATTTTTGTGCTGCTGTTGATTTTTTGTTTTGTTTTTTTATAAATATATTTAAATGAACCATTAAATTAAATAAACGGCCCTGATATGAGCCTATCGATTAATGAAACGTACACATAATGTATGTGTGTGTCGCTTCACGTTGACAATAATTATATTTTTAAAACACATGCAAAACTATTTAATTGCAATATTGTACAGAGAAATACAAAAAAAAAAAATTAAAATAAAACAAAAACAACATAAGAATAAATATATTGTAAATAACAAAAAAAGGACGGAAAAGAATGATAGCAACAACAACATCCATATGGTACAGTGATGGTCTCTTGAATAGGTAATATTTTCTTTTTTTTTTTTTTTTTGTAAAGAGTTTTTGCAATAATTTTCTTCATGTTTAGAAAACATTTATTGATGCAGTTTGTTTAAGAGATCTATTTCATATGATATGAAATTATTGTTATTTTAAATGGAGATTCATTTACTTAATTACTATGAAAGAAACGATACATTTTTAGTGTACAATTTCTTGGACGATTTTTAAAATATTTTTAATTCTTGCGATTTTTGCAAAAAACATTAAGGATGCAGTCTGATAAATGATTCTATTAAGTATAATATAAAATCTTTTTTTTATATAATTTCTATAAATGTCTCTATTTTTTCCGATTATTCTTAAACTAAGACAATCGTTTTTGTATAGTGTTGAAGTTAAAAATTTGCCAAAAATAGAAAAATTATAGAAATTTAACAAAAAATATTTAATATTATACACAAGGGGTTCTTTCATCAAAATGTTTCAATTAGTTGCTTTTAAACTTAAAGGAAGCAATATTATTTACCTATTCAAGTGACCACCACTGTATGCAACACAGCGATATATTGATGCAGTTGATAAGCGACCATAATAATGCGATAGTTGCCGCTGTTGCTGCACAATGCTTTTTGCATACCTTTGTTGCAATCTCATCATTGAGAAAATGCAGTCAGAACGAACGAATGAAAGAAGGAAAGAAAGAACGCAACCAATGACATGTCATTGCAGATATAACCAAATGACAGCAAACAATAGCAATTGCAACTGCAATGAAAATGTGTAACAACAATACAAGTGTAGAAATGTTTGTTCAGTGCTTGAGCGAAATTTAAATTTTCCTTTTTTTTTTGTTATTGTTGTTTTTGTATTGGCGAAATACCACATACGTGTACGCGTCTGCAGCATAGTGTTTGATTGCATATCAACACCAATAAAAAAAATATATAAAACAGAAATCCTATAAAACGCATGAAAATCTTAAGCAGCATATTGAGTCAAGTATGCAATGAATGCATGCATTATACGCTCTTCACAGTTCTTACCCTGGCAAAATGATACGAGACGATATTTTTTTTTTTTTGTTTTTGGCCAATATCCAAAGAATTTCCTTTAATCGATGCTCAGTTAAAAAAAAAAAAGAATATCGCGCGATATTAAAAAAATGCAGCAACACTTCTTAATTATGTACGAAATACAGCTGCAGCGACAATTCGTATTTGTGGGCATGTATTGCATTTTGGCTGGCTGTCTGTCTTGTCATTGCAACTCCATTTGAACAAAATCGATTTTTAAAATTTTTATTTTTGTTCTTATTTTGAATTATTTTCAATTATTTCATTGAAGCATTTTGTTGTTGTTGTTGTTGTTGTTTTGCATTTTATTGTAATTTTATTTATTGTTTTTCGTTATTGGTGCACATGCGATATATGCGAAAGATGTCATTCACTCACTCGGGCACCATTAACATGTCCCTAAAAATACATTAATCGGCAAACAATTATAGGAAAAATTTTATAGTTGTTTACAAAAAAATGTAACATTTGAAATGCCAAATGATATTTTCTGTTGAATTAATTATCAGGCACGGATACCACGGGTACGAAAATTTATATTGTGGACAACAATTTCAGTTTGTCGCATAGAATTGAGAGTGTTTTATACTCTACAGAACTATTTGTGGTACAAGTTATAATAAACACAGGGAATGGATGTTATTCACAAATGCTTTGAGAGAGAGCTCAATCTTTTATAATAGCAATCCACTTGGTCCGTCTGTCTGTCTTATTGAAATTATTCTACGGGCCGTAATTCTTTACACATTTTTATGAAATTATAGCGAAGGATATAATAAGTTTATGGAGATATTTGTAACTCCAAAACAGTACATTCCACATCCACTTTCAACTCACAACTCACTCGTTGAATCGATTTAACCATGTGCGTCCATCCGTCTGTCCTTACCATGTGAATTTGTGCTTCTGCTATAGCTTGCATTTTTTAAGATATTTCCATGGACCTGTATTGCCTTAAAAGCCAACTCTATTAAAAATGGGCTGAATCGAATCATTTTTAGAACCCCAGCCCATATAAGGTTCTATTATAAAGAAATTCTTTATATGACAAAACGCGAAAACTAAATTTGGTTTAGCTCAAATCTTAAATATCTTATCTATCATCTATAATCCACGTATATGGCAGATATATGGATACACTTTTAAATAGTGTATGTTTAACGTGTCAGCTTGCAAGCCCAATTTTACGCTGCGAATGGTTTTCTTTGTAAATTATGAACGCATCTGTCATTCGACCACACCTATTTTAGGCACATCGCAGAATGTACTAATTATAAAAAGCTTTAGATTAATAACTTAAGTATTACAAAGGTGAGAAAGCCAACAATAGACAGACTTCCGGAAGGATAGGATAGGAATGACAAACTTAGGGTACTTCCCTTTTTATATAAAGGATAACTTAGCTTAAATCTATGACGCCCTCTTCTATGTGTAAACTGCAGGCGTGGCAAGTAAACAATATCCTAACTCTTCCTTATGTGTTGTCGTTGTTTTTGTTTTATCTTTCACCTGAAAGATCCAATTGTGGTGAATAAAATAAACTGTTGTAGAGCCCACTGTACGCATCACAAAATTAATTGAAATCTTAGCCTAGTTTAACTTGAAAAATTCGTACCGCCAGTGAATGGTATATTTTCAAACAGGAAACAGTCAAACACATCTAACTAAACACATATCTACGTGCATACATCTAATAAAAAATGAACAAATTTGAAAAAAAAAATTAACATAATGAAATTATTCAAACATGTGTTCAAAAGCATAAAACATTAAATAAATTTGGTAAAGCAACAGCAACAGCAACAGCAATAATAAAACTAACTACAAACAAAATGGCAAATGAATCTACACATATAATTAACTGCTAACCAACTGCATAGATGTGTGTGAATGTATAGACATATACGATGGTTGGGAGATAAGTATGATTGTGCCTCTGTATGATTTCACTCATGTTGTTAATTGTACTTTTATGTAATTTGTCTTACTTTACATACAATAAAATAAAAAACCAACAAATAAACAAAAAATATAATAAACTACTAACCAAAAACAAAAACAAAAACAAAACCAACAAATAATACAAGCGTAACGTAAAGTTGATACCCGTACAAAAGCATACATTATCTATGTAAGCGTACATGTGGTTTCTATACTTGTTCACTTCCTGAACGGGGGGTGAACATAATCTTTCATTTTGACAGCTTTAAAAATTGCCTCAAGACCCATAAAAAGTGTAGACGCGGTATACTGGCGGGAAGGCGCAACAAAAAAAGGAGTAAATAAAAAGAAAACCAAATAAAGAAATGAAAATAATAAAGTTTTTGATAAGGAATCAAACAAAGAGAAAAGGTAGACAATGGCAAAGTGTAATAATAATAACAACAACAACAACACTAATAATAAGAATACGTTTGTAAAAGGAGAGCGCAACGTGCATGTGTGTGTGTGTGTGTGAATAGCATTAAGGCACAATAAAAATTAACATAACAATACATGAAATGTTACTCACCGTTAGTTACACTGTAGCCAGTGTTCTGGAGATTCATTCTAAAAAAAGAACGGCTTTCTATTGTTTACTTTTAAAAATGTAATAAACAAAATTATTCATATTTTTGTGCTAAATAATTACAGAGATATTTTGAATGAATAAAATTTTTTTAGGAATTTTTCTTCATTTAAATTTTTTTTTTATTTCTCTGTTGTTATTGTAATTTTTAATAAAAAAAAATTCCAATTTTACTATTGTTGTTGTTGTTACGGATTTAATTTTATGTTATTTTATTTATCTTTTAATTACAGTATTGTTGTTGTTGTTGTTGTTGTTTACTTTTTACATCCACCACCCCAAGATTATAAACTTTATCAAAACCTTTGCCACGCAAATAGGGAAGCGTTGGACATCCAACAAAGTGTATTTATTCTGATGCAACATCGAAAACTGATTCTATGTAGACATGTCCGTATGTCCGTATTCGGATTTTTTTAATTACATTTTTTTTAATATAATTTTCATATTTTCCACTTTATTAAATTATTTACATCTTAACTCTATTTCAATAAAGTATTGTTTCCTCAATAAAAAAATAAGCAAGAAAGGAAATAAAAACATAATCCAGCTTACAGTTTACATGCCATAAAGTTGGCAGAACAGGTGGTAAATAAAATGTTATGTGTTAACAATATTTAACAAGAGCCAGAATTTACGCGATTGCCGCTAATACATAATGGACATAAATTGTACCAGTATTGTAGTAACACTAAAAATTATTATTTATTTAACGTTATGCCCCTAAAACCAAACATTAAATCCGTTTTTTATTGTACGATCTACTCAAGTTGAACTCATTTTTTATTGTTGAACATTTCCATGTTCACCTGCTGCACAGCTAATACTCTTATAACTTAAGTCCAAAAAAACATTTTTAAAGGCATTTTTATTGACTATTTCTTTTTGTGAAGCAAAGGGTTTTACGCACAAAAAGCTACAATATGAAAAGCAGAAGTTTGTAAAGCTGAAATTTGTCTTTAGTTATATCCTTCACATTCAGTGGGTATACTCCAGTGGAAAGCGTTACAAACTCTATATTCTTGACCATTATCAAAGACTGAGTTCATGTAGGTCCGTGTGTCTGTCTGCGGGCATTGGCATTCTCATGAACGTAAAGATTGGAGATATTGAACTAAAATTTTGTAGCAACACTTATAGTTCTCACAGGCAAATCCCAAAAATTGACAAAATCGGTTAAGAACCACGCCCACAATCGACAAAAATCTATATATCTTCCACAAAAACTTAGCTAATAAAGTGAAATTTGGTACATATATTTATAATTAACTTATTTTATTGTAGATATGCCAAAAAATAATCATATACCTGCCACGCCCATCATTGCATATGTGGAAGATATTTAAGATTTGCCCTTAGCCAAGTTTACTTTTCTTATTTGTTTTTTTCAATATCTGTTCAATACTCAAGTGGGCGATTGCATAAGTGGCTTACTAACGCACACATAATGGAGGTATAGTGTGTGTTTTAATTAAAATTCCGAAAAAATATCCGTAAATATTTTCTTGGGAAATATATTTGAAAGTCCTCACACAAAAATTCAAGCAAACATTTTACATTTTACGGTACATTCAGCAATAACTGAACTAATTTTATGTTACACATACATACCTGCATACGTACAATACTTCCAACACATGTCTGTTTCGAAATTGTAACAAATAAAACAAAAGACACAAACGACACAAACACCCTTTTTTTTTTTCATTAAACTGATAGAAAAATGACCCTGATGGAAAAATAATAAAATATATTGAGAACTTAACGATTTAGAAGTGGCCACTGGTCATATTTACACACTTATACACACACACACAGGCAAAACTCTTGGCACACGCATCAAATAATAAAATACCTACGATTTTTGTTGTGAATTCAACAGACATTATACACAGCATACTTTTATTTATTTTTATTAGACATTTCGAATGAGACGAGCACGCCACCCTCATCTTTAACGAAAAATTTTCAAATAATTTTTCAAGGATTTTTATTAAAATAAACAAGAAAAAATAAAACTAAATTCAGTTTAGTACAAATATCAAATACCCTTAATATGTACATAGAAAAAGTGGGCATGGCAGGCCTATAATAACGCCCTCTATCAGCTTGCAAAGATACATTTTACACTAAGTATGGTTTTTTTGTAAATTGTTAGCGTATTTGTTATCCGACCATGCCCACTTTTTGTACATTTCTGAATGAGATAATAACAAATAAGTACATCAAATTTGAATATCATAGCTCAATTTTTGTGCTAGATAGGTAGATTTTTATGTTAGACACTTGGACACACGGACGGACAAAACTAAATCAGCTCAGTTTGGTACAGTGTCTGACGTCTCCTTCTGGATGTTGCAAATGCAATGACAAATTTAGTATAATAATAATATAATTGCTGTTGTTGTTATTGCTGTTGTTGTTGTCAATTATTGCTGCCAAAATTGATTTGAAAATTTTATTGAATAAAATCGAATCGAAAAATGTACGAAAACAAAATTGCAATTTTGCATTGTTGTAAGACAAAAGTTAAGCGGATTTTCAACGCCCACAACAATTTGTTATGGTCAAGCATTCAGTAACAACAGTGGCAGCAGCAACGGCAGCAATAATCAAATTGAAGAAATTTCAATTCTATGCCAGTACGTTTGTGTGTTTATGAAAGGTGTAGTTTTGTTTCTTTTTTTTTTTTTTTATTGTTTTTGTGATAAATTGACAAAACTACACGCACCGTTTATATGCGTTTCCAGTTACATACGAATGCTACATACAATATACCTTCCACTCTTCCATCATGCTCTAGTACCACTACGAAGGGATTAACAACACCGCACAGTTGCCCATTGTGTGCTGCTGAATTCAGCAATTCAACCAAACGACCAATAAATCTATTGTATGGTGTGTAGTGTGTGTGTACTCCTGATTTTAAATGTCTCAATTTGATTTGTATGTTTTATTTTACAGTTATACAGTTGACGCTGTAAAAAGAACAAAACAACACAAAAACGAAACAAACTGCAATTCAAACGACCGACCCCAAGCATTGTAATGTTGGTTCAATGATAAAACAAAACATGAGAATGAGTTGAATGTTTGTTTTCAATAATTTTTAATGATCAAGGTGTTACGTTTGTTGCACTATTGTTCAGTTGTGGGATGGATGGCCATTACACATTTCGTAAATAATAAATCAATAACTGATTTCATTCACTTTTAATAGCCTTACAGCGTAAGTGTGCCGTGCCTGCCATTTAAGCAATTGTCGTTAATTGGAAGATCAGTATGAATACACAGAAATGAAGTCAGTAGCTAGAGTTTAGATTAGAAAGGACATTTTCTTTAGGCTCTTTGCAGCAAAGGGTAGGATAAGTTTGTGCTCCTAAATGGCAAATGCCACACCCACCTTCAATTATACCAACCGATCAGTATTATGTTCTTAATCGATTTAACCATGTCCGTCTGTCTGTCCATATAATTTAAACAGACAGGAACGCTGAAACACTCTAAGACTTTCTACAGATATGGGTAAAAATAGGTGAAATTTTCTTTATAATCATTCACAAAAATCAATTTAGTCAGTCTGTGTATCCGTCCTCTGCTGTATTGCTCTCGTTCAGCAAAACTTCACATATATAATTAATTCTAGAAGAAGCCACGCCCACAATATATTGTATAAATATTTATTATGGTCAATGGTGATGATTAGACCAATCCTAAATGCTCCAGGAAAGACACAAAGTGTTGCTTGGAAATGTATTTCGATTAACTTTTTATACAATCATCTGATTATTCAGTTTTATGTGAATATTAATTATGAATTAATTTTTCTGTGATCTGTATCACATTGCTATTAAGAAAACATAAAATTTAATTAGCCAAGATTGCGAACGGCAAAGAAACAGGGGGAGAGAGAAACTAAGTTGATCATCTCGCTTAACGTGCCTCGTATGTGCAGGTAAATCTATAATTTTTATATTTATGATGACAATATTTAATGTTGTCAATGATTATATCCGATCATTAAATACCCTAACCTATTTTAGTTCCAAATTATACTATAATTAGTTCAGTTATGTCAAGTAAACGCAAAGCATTGCCAAATAAACAAAGCGTTATATGGAAAGGGATTCTAAAAATGGTTCTATCAGGTTCAAATTTGTTATAGCCAATTATTAAGCTAATTAACTATGCTTCACCAAATTGTACACAAAAAAATAAGAATTGCGAATATTCGCCATATAAAGACTTTCTTTATAATGAAACCTTATATGAGAAGGGGTTCTAAAAATGGTCCAATTCAATATTCTTTCAGTAGGATTCCTTTTCGTTTTTGTACAAAATTTCATTGAAATATATTTAAAAATGTTACCTCTACCTTAATTATATTTAAATGGACGTACAGACGAGCATGATTAAATTCAGATTTAGATTTCGAAAATCAAATTGAAAAAAATAAATTGAAGATTCTTATAGAAGAAGTTACAAACATCCGCTTAAACTTAATATACTTGTTCCTGCAATTAAGACCGGGTATATAAGAAAAAGACAGCCAAACACAATTAAGGCAAAAATCTGTATTTTGTTATCATTTAGTTTTGATCTTATGATCCTAAAAAAAGACGAGCGTAAGCGAATGCGTAGCACTGGTAGATGTTGGCCTTAGCACCTTGGCAAAATAACACGCTAGCACCCTAAAAAATTAATGAAAAAAAACCCTTTATAACATAACGTTTAAGTGTTGTACCCATTAGTTAGGAGGGATATATCATAATGAAAAAATTTAGTAACAAGTGATAAAGTTGGCTAAAGTTAAGTCAGCGATAACCACTGTTGAGTACCGTACTTTTTTGAGTACTGTGTGCATAATGTTTTTCTTTTTTTTTAACAAAAAATAATCTTTTTTTTATAAAATTTTTTTAATAAAGATATAAATATAAATTTAAAATATATATTTTTAATAAAAGTATTTATTAAATATTTAAATAAAATAAAAATACCACTAAGTATGCATACATACCGTCCAACAAATAGAATTCTATGGAAAAGAAACGTCCGCAGCAAAGATATATAGAATGAATATTTATTTCTCGAGCGACAGTTTTTTTGTTCCTTTTACGATGAAAATAAAACAGTTTAAACTTGTACACAAATTTATTGACTTTTATTTTTCATAATGGGACTACATTATGGAAGCGACGGTAACATAAACATATCATGAATCTAACTGCAACATTAAAACACATGAGAAAACAAAAGGAAATCATAAATTACACGTCTATGAATTTCATTTTAGATCATTTTACGAATGAACGCAAAACATAACGTTTGTGGATTCAAGTATCTGATTTCTTTCAACAGATAAATACACGAAAGAATCATCTTTTACGTTATGCCTTGTTGCATTTTCTATATGGCTGGATGACTGTTGCGTTACAATATTTTAACAAATATTATGACTACAACATTTAAATATCGATTATTTGTGTAAACGAATCAAACAAATAAAACTAGGTATAGAGTCTTAGACATAAGGTCGCTTTGGGATTAAATTAAATAGTTTAAGGTACGAGGGTAGTCTCATAAATTGGTTGACCTAACATGCAAAATACAGCTGTTATAGGTGCTAACTTAAAAAATCTTTGCAGAACTTTGTCACAGAGCTTCATATTTGGTAGGAAGAGTACTATTAAAAGTAAAAATGATCCTCATTGTTTCTTGTACTATCAGCTAATTGTGTGACTGCCCTCGTACATTTCCTTAATCTTAATTTTAGGGATTAAAATGATTGTTCTTTGAAGAAAGGAACGACTCAAGGATGTTTAATCGATTAGAATGGATATATAATTAGGTTATAATATATGGATTGTCAACTACTCATACTATACAAATATTTAACAGATGTTTCAGTACAAACAATAGCCAACAAAAACACATGCAGAGAAAACGATAAAAATACTTCCTATTGCTTGGAACGTAATTATAAAAAATAAAAAAATATTACAAATAATTCATTTAAAAATGTTCGACAATATTGAATATTATTTATGATGTCTTTTCAGACAATGCATCAGTTGGACAGTTGGTCTGCTTTAACTAATGAAAATCATAAATTTGTACACTCGTCATCTTAGAAATTTAATACATGTTTAAAACTATTTTTACGCAACCTGTGGTTGTCAGGTCGTTCTGACAGTTAATTGCTGTAATAATCTATTGTGTTAAAGTAAATGGTAACCGCGCTATGGAACACACTCATTATTTACATAATTATTAATGCTTTTATATTTAATATATATAAAACAATTAGTTATACTTGTTGAGACTCGGGAGGAGACGACACTAGGTTCAGTTTTAAATGAAAATATTTCTTAAGCCAAATCTTAAATGCTCTGCATATCTACACGGAAACAGTAAATTTACTTATAAAATATAGAAGAAATATTTACATATATAAAATGGTGGTGGGTGGTATTCAAGATTTGACCTCAGCCCAATATAATTTTTTTTTTTAATTCAAAGATTTTCATCTTCAACCGACATATGGTGTATAAAACTAATTATATTGAGCCGGCAACTAAGTGTTTTAGGATCTTAAATAAGAATGAGAAGTTCTAACTTTCTTCAGTTTTGTCGATAATCTTCACGTTCATAAAATTTCTCATCTTTGGTAGCAAAAGTGTAAAATCCATCTGTCGACAAAAGCCGCAATCATATAGTTGCCAACCTAATATATATTAGATTTCACAACAACAACAACAACAACAGCATACTGTTTTGAACAAATCTTGACTAGAGAATAGATTTTGTGGAAAAAAAAATTATTGTAAAAAGTTTAACATATCAAAACCAGGTTCCAGGTATTAGCAGCGTATTAATAAATTCAGTCAATCTCTTTCACAGTTATATAAAACAAACAAATAAGCAACAATAACAACAACAATAACAACAACAACAACAACAGCAATAAAATACAAAGAACTTGCCATTCTTTATTATGCATTTAAACCCACATTTATGAATCAATGCCACATTTAAGATTTCATTCAATAAAATTCATTTTGGTGATATGTGTGTATTGTACACACACACACACACAAATGCCCAGACGCGTTGTGCTTCGTTGCTCTTACCTTATGAAACTTGATTTACTTATTGGTTTCGTTGTTATTGTTGCATGCAAATCGTTTACAGAATTTTATTTGCATAAATATTAAGAAACACAACACCAAGGAAAACCAGCACACGAAGAAAAAAAAAACAAGTAAGAAAACTAAATTTGGCTAAGGCCAAATCTTAAATACCATTCATACCATTTACTAATAGTGGGCGCGGCAGGTTTATAATGACGCCTTCTAATAACGTATGTATTATGTATCAGCTTAAAAGGCGAGTATTTTTGGTATATTGATGGATGGGATAAGCATAGATACGCATACCAAGTTTCGCGTTCATAGGTCAATTTTTGTGGTAAATATTTACACTTTTATATATAGTGGGCGTGTCTGTTATCCCATCGAGACCATTTTTGGCTCATCGATGGATGGGGTAATTGTAAATATACCGAATTTCAACTTAATAACTTAATTTTTGTGGCAGATACACAGATTTTTGTTAATTGTGGGCGTGGCTCTTGGCCGATTTTGTATAATTTAAATAAAAATGTACGTACAAAAACTAAAAGTATTGCTACAAAATTTCATCGCAATATCTTAAAATTTACGATTGTGGGAATAACAAAAACAGTTAGACACACGGACAGACGGACGTACCTATCTAGATTGACGCAGTTTTTAATAATGATCAAGAATGTCTTTGACATTTTCTTCTAGGTATAGCAAACGAAATGACAAACTTAGTATACTTCCCATCTTATGTGGAGGGTATAAAAATTAAAACAAAATCAACAACAAATATACCCAAACATACATACATTCATTGCTTAGTTGGACATTGAATCAGAACCAACCACACTGATGTTTTATTAGTGTGTGTGCAAATGAATGTATGCAGCAGCACCAGCAACATATTGTGCATATAATCATATGTCCGCTGTGTAATATAAAGTAAATGCAACAAAAAAAATTAAATAAAAAAGAAAAACAACAAAAAAAAACAGTGAATCTTTTCAACACTTGGTGTCGTGGTGCATAACACCTAAAACTTTTGTGTGAATATATTGCACCAACACTTAAATATTCTTATACACACACATACAATGGATGGTTAGTTATATACGAGTATATATGTATGTATAAAAAAGATATAAAGAAAAAAAGTGTAAAAAAACAAAAAACACGCAGAATGTAAGCCACAAATCCCAAACGTTCGTTTACATATTATATGCATAGGTAAACGCGCACGCACACACACACACGCACACACACACATTAAGATACAATAAACTGTAAAACATTTGTCGCAAATATGGTCATAATTCATGCAACAAATAAATTTACATCGGTTAACCAGTAATGTTACCACACACGCACACCTTTATATATGTATATATATATATGTGTGTGTGTGTAAATCTTTCTCTTTCGGCCCACGCAAAAGAAATCCTTCAATATAACATTTTGATTATATGCAAACGCAAGCAAAGGTGTTTTTATTAAACTGTTTGACTTGAAACGTTCTTTGTTGTTGTTGTTTTTTGTCATTATTATATTCTTTAAGGATATATTAAGTTTGCTAGACCATTTGCGCATGCTTCACAAAGCTGGAGTCTAATTTAAGCATGTGTGGAAGGTATCTATAATAACATAACATAGCGTAGCATAACGTACAACATAAATTTGGTGTACACCTAATAAGACCCTTCTCTACCAGTTTCTATGGTTTCTAGTGTGTCTCTTCTCAAAACGTCTCTTCTCGTAATCTTCTTGCAGTCGTGCTACTTATTGTTGCATTTGTGATTTTTTTTCATATTATGGCACAAAATAAACAAACACACACAACTACACTTATGCAAGATTTAAATGTTATGATTTCTTTGCTACTGTTTAACATAAATTGTAATAGACTTAATAGCAGATGGATGGTGGAATGCTAATTTTATTAGAACATGAAAGAGTCTGTGAAAGTTATTATGCAAGGTTTTGAGGGGTTAAACACATAATATAGTTTATGTTAAATTTCTTTGGATGTTTGTAACTTTGAAACGATTAAAAAACCTTCAATTTATATTATCACTTAAGTAGGATCATGGTTATATATGATAATGATGAATAGGGCAAAAAGCTAAAGGAGAGAATGAATAGCCATCCAACAAAACCAATTTATTTTTAACAAAAACTTATAAATCTTCATAATTTCATATAACTTTGCGTCTCCCACTACATTCTACCTCTCTCTACGCCTGAGCTTATTAATTTCTATGCCAAAGTAAGTATTACACTAAAAATCAAATTAATTGAAACACATAAATCCAATTAAGAGAAAAGGAACAAACGAAAAAAATCGCTCAACACTTATTTTTTGACATTCGGCTTGATGGTGAAAGCTGCTCATAAAAGGAAAGAAATCAAATTTATACCAAAACTGTATAAAACTGCAGACATAAAGATAACAGCAAATACTCATCAAGGACACAAATCGCCTACAAAAATAAAAATAAAAACAAAATGGAAATAAAACCTATAAGGCCTCGTCTATAATCATAAGTAAGTCGAGTATATAAATAAATAAATGAAAAAAAATAAAAAAAACAGCAGCAGCAACAATTATACTTATTGAACATTTACTCAATGGATTACGTAATAACAAATCAAGCGTACAGTTTGGTAGTGATAGTAAAGCACAGTGATGGATAGTGTACCCCAGGGACACATTTGTCCGTATTGCTACCACCACTACATGCACACAACGCATCATTTCACATATGCTGTTTGTGCCAAATACTGATAAAATTTGAAATCAATGCCAAACTTTTAATGAACTTCAATCAAACAACGATTTGTTGGCATATATTTGGTGATTAGCCGAACAACACTACAAAACCTACAAAGAAAAGTTCATATCAACATAATCTTATATTCTGCAAAGTATTATTAGGAAAGTAGCAAAAATAATGAAACATCAAATGGAATACGTAAACGTATCATATCCACACATCCTGTCTATTTATAAACAATCCAAAGTGGATTTTTTTACTAAAGAATATATGGTTAAAAGGTTTAGCTACTTACAGGATAATAATTAGCAAAAAAATATATAAAAATTAAATAAAATTGTTTTAGTCGGATGGACCAGTTAATGTAGGGTATTAATTATTTCGTTAGTTATTACAAATTAGGCTGCAATTACTTTATTTGTATCAGTAAATGAAAGGCCAAACAAGTCACTTTGTTAAAATTTCATTACATGGAAAGTGGTTGAGATTAATAATTAAAATAAGAAAATTAAGAAAAATTTGAATAATGAAAAAAAATTTATATAATTTAAATCATTTAATTTTAATAATAAATAAAAGAAATTAATTAAAATTAAATAAAAAATTATTAAAAATTAATTAATTTTATATAAAAAAAATTAAAAGTAATTAATTAATAATATTAAATATTATAATTATATATAATTAAATAAAATTATTTAAAAATTAAAATTAATACTAAACTTGATTTAATTTTAATTAAAATTGATTAATGAAAAAATAAAATTGATATTCTTTGAAAGCGGACTTAGGACACTTTCTAACTGAACCATTCTTACATTCTTACATACTGTTCCCTGTAGATAATTATTAAATTATAATCTTTAATGAAGCAAAGTTGATTGTTTATGTGAAAGAGTCAAAAACACTGAAACAAGCCTTTTAAAATCTATATAACGATCACATCATATATGTCAAAATTTAATTATTGACTTGTACGTAAAAATCTTTATATGATTGCCAACACTTGCATTATAAACTGCTAACAAGGACAAGACAAGAGAACAACAGCAATATAAAGATAGAGGCAACAGTCAGGCTTGTGCTTCTTCTTCGTCTTCAATATTTATATATCATCCGTAAAATCCGAAAATTAAACATGTTATATGTGATTTGTTGTTGTTGTTGTTTTTAATTTTATTGGCAATTTTTCATATAGGGCAACGGCACAGGACAGATTGCAAGAACGAAACAAGAAAAAAAACAACAAGTAAGAAAACTAAATGTGGCTTAAGCCATATCCTAAATACCTTGCTTATCTGGGCAGAAAAAGTGGGCGTGGCAGGTTTATTATTAAGCCCTCTAATAGTGTATGTATTACGTGTCAGCTTGCAAGTCGAGTTTTATGTGAAGTATGGTTTTTTGTAAATTTTTGGCATATTTATTATCCGACCATGCCCATTTTTGGCACATCGATAGATTAGATAACTACAGACATGCGTACCAAATTTTAAGTTCATAAGTCAATTTTTGTGACAATTATATAGAATTTTTGTTGATTGTAGGCGTGGCTCCTGAACGATTTTGCCTAATTTAAATAACAAACTACGTGAAAAAATTTAAAATGGTGCTTTAGCTCAATATTTGAAAACTTTACGCCCATGAGAATTCCAATAACAGTTGGACATACGGACATACAAACATTTCGATCGATTCAGTTGTTGATTATAATCAATAATATATATATAATATGATGCCTCCCCCTAGATATTGCAACAGAATGACAAACTTAGTATAACTTAGTGTCTTATGTTGGAGGGTATAACAAAACAAAAAAATGCTTTAAACAAAAGAGAAATCATTTAAAAAATATTATCACCATAAAATGATGCAAAGATGCCGTTAAAAATTATAAAGGAAACCATTTAAATTCATTAATGAGCCATACTTTTCAAAAATACTGCATGCGTGTGCGTGTGTACGTATGTGTATAAGTGATTTTATACTACATTAAAATTCCGTCTGTTGTAAAAAGTGTCGTTCGGTCTTTAAGACTCTACTCCTCAGCCCAAATGTATGTATGTGCATGCGTGAAACTGACATGGTTTGTATGTATGTATATTTATAATAACATGTGAGTTCTTGTTCTTGTTATTATTATGGGCAATTTTCATATCTTTAGCTGAATGAATATTGGCGAATATTGCTTAAAAATGTCAATAATTCATTTGTTATACCTGCACATGACGCTGCCCACCAATACCAATACAAATGTGATGCACACTGTGCCTCGTCTTATCCAAACCCACACAAGATATACAATAATAACAACAACAACAATACATACGTACACCATACATATATAAGCCATGTATGCAAATGTAAGAATTTTGCTCCTCATGATGGTGATAGCGTCGACAATACTTACCTTGTTGAAAAAGTATTCAAATTAAAGATGACATATAATGCTTGGCATTTTACACAAACAGGGTTGCTGCATGAGCTGAATGAGAGGAGTGGGAGAACCGGGATGAAAAATGTTTAATTAGCTGAGATATACAAGGAATATTTATTAATGCGCCTGGCATATAAAATAAATTTACTAACCAGACCAGTGCACCCATATAAAATGATTTAGAGAGGAAATAATCGGTACGTTAAGATGGCAGAGATATCTTCACTTTGTCAAAAGCCGTGGCAAGCTTCGTTTACCCATAATATTGTTCGAGTCGATCTAATCACATGTGTCCCTTTATCTATTTAATTGTTAACATGTATCCCAGCGCAAATTTAAGGTATGTTCATAAAACAATAGCTAAGGGGGCTAAGGCTTTGTTGTAGTAAACTTTGCCCGCTGTAGGACTCTGGTTCAAGTAAAGGTGAGGAAAAAAGTGGTAGAGTTTTTTGACATAGTCATGTCCGTCCGTGCGTCCGTGTTGTAAAATTTCTCATGGTTATAATATTTAAAATATTGAGGTGAAATTTTATACAGACACTTTCTGCACAGAGATTGTGACTTAAAATGGGCATGATCAAATAACAGACACGCCCACAATTTACAAAAGTCTATTTATCTGGCACAAAAATTACCCTATTGGTGTGCATATCTATAATTATCCTACATATCGATGTGCTACAAATGGGCATGGTCGGATAACAGAGACGCCCACAATAAACAAAAAACTATATAACTGCCACAAAAATTGACCTACGAACTTCAAATTTAATACACATAACTACAAGTATCTTATTTATTGATGTTTTAAAAATGGGCGTGGTCGGATAACAGATACGCTCACAAAAAATCTTATTCAGCGTAAAACTTGACTTTTTAGTTGATGCGTAACACATACACTATTAGAGGGCGTAATCATATACCTGCCGCGCCCACCAAATTTAGTTGTCTTACTTGTTTTTTACTTACATATATTAATAATAAACGCTTCTATATATATACCACGCTGATTACTTTAGTAGTACTGTGAACAAAAAAAATGAAAGAATCCACAACAGAAGAAAAAAATACAATAAATAAATAAATAATCACACTTAATCAACTAACTCTCCTCTAACTTCATTACAAAACAATTTAACTTTAAAATTATTCACAATAATTTTATTTCAGCCATAATCATCATGTTAAAGTTAACAACAATCAAATAAACGAAAACGGAGAAAAACAAAATTCAACCGAGAAGTGCAGTATAAGTCAAAGCAATTTTCATATCATACAAAATAACCAGCACTTAAATTTGATACTTCAGCATAAAACTAGAAAATGAATAAAAAAAACAACAACAGAAACAACAGAATTGAATTGAATTGAAGTGAATCAACATTATCGAGTGAATCGAACTAATTGATCACTATGCAGGCCCATATATCTCAAAATGTAGTTCGGAACCCGAAAGAAAAGCTATGTAAACAAAGGTTCGGAATGAATCGTTTCCAAGTTAAAGCAGTGTTTGTGTTAAAAAGATCGCTTACAACCCATTGGCAAAATGGACATTGGCGGTTATACATATATGAGCCAATCATGTCGGCAGATTCACCCTGTACATAAAAATATATATTATTTATTATTATAATAAATAAGAAGACTAAATAAAAATATAAAAATAATCAAAGTTTCATGAAACCTTCGCCGCATACATTTTTTTTGCAATATATTATTTTTTCTTGTCTGTTACTTACTTAATACACAATAGAGCAGAAGATTTTTTTAGTGTATGGTACGTATAACAATGAAACGAAAAGGGTCTAATACGGTGCAACATAGCTTAGTGGAAATGCAAATGCAAGAGCTGGTGCGAAACAATTTTTCGAATGGAGAGTTTTAAAACTTGACATTTAAATTATGGGAAGAAAATTATTTTATTTTTTCTCATTCTACATACAATTTGAAAGGGCAGACACACACACACACAGAAACCAATATATTAACGTTAACTTACAGATGATGCAAATATTTTAAGTAATTGAAGAAACAGAAGAAGCATTTAACTTTTTTTTTTTATTTTTGGCATTTTAAAGGAAATCATCGCTTCGTTTATGGTTTACGCGATAAATTTAAATTAAATGCCTATTATAATATTAAAGGTTGTATAACTTAAAAGAAAGACTAACAAAATTTTTAAGGTTTCTAATTGAAAATGAATAAATCTTAATTAAAATTGAAAAAAAAACCATTTAGAAATGAATAAAAAGAAACAAATAAAGTTGATAAAATTCCATTTCGAAATGAAAAAATTTCAATTGAAATTGTATCAAATTCCATTTAGAAATGAAAATAAAAATTGAAAAAAGGAAATCAAATGAAATTGAAAAAATTCCATTTCGATATGAAAAAAATGCTAATTGAAAATGAAAAATTTCCATTGAAATTGAAAAAAGTACCATTTAGAAATGAAAAGAAATCAAATGAAATTGAATTAAATTTGAAAAAACTTCCACATTTTTGTTTTACAAATGAAAAATTATTAATTTAAATGTTTGTTGTACATTCGAATTCGCTCGAAATATAGGATCGATTATTAATGTCTGCCTGTACGTCCATTTCTGATATATAACAGAGAGATTTCGATTACGAACTGGCCAGAAATATTGGTTGTTTTCTTGTTTTGTTCTATACCAATACCAATTGAAAGATAGACAAAATCCTTCAAAAGGTTTTTCACTAGGACCGTAATACATAAACATCCCGTCATTGGACATCATTTTATCGTTTATTTACTTTTTAATCAATGTGTGGTGGGTATCCAAGATTTACGTTAAGCCAATTATGAAATTATGCATCCAGCCGTGAAAAGGTGTTCTTGTCTTTACAAAACTAACTACTGGTTTAATTTGTCTTCACACGTTTTAAACGCCGTTTAACTTTACATTTATCTTATGATCACGAACGGTGCTCTTGATACGCACCTATGTGCATGCCTCCATTTACCTACCCTCCTGCTGTGATAATCGGTTTTTAAAAAAAAGATATTTTAATCATTTATTGCTCGTTAAGCCTGTCAGCTGATTACCCTTTAAAAGAATAATATTTGTTCCTAAACGAAATTGTGTTTATTTTTGTTTTTGTTTTATTTTACATTACTAAAAAGTAGGCTGGACATATTATTTTCAACTATTATACCCACCACATATTAAGTTTGTCATTCCATTTCCAAAACACTTAGAAAAAGGGCGCCGGAGTTCCTACAAAGTATATAAATTCTTTGTCCATCAAAAGAAAACTTTACTACTGAACCTGTTAAAAACATATGCTTCGTCGTTATATGTGTACTTTGTTAAAATATTTGTTATTCGATGACTTCAATAAATTAATAGTGTTGATATTATAAATCGTAACTTTTAGGTGGAAACCTGTTATCTACAATAATATGCAAAACGATCTAAAATAAAATTAACACAAATTTCATATTTATTAAAAACTACAAATGGTTGATGACATTTTCGAAACGTCGAAGATTGATATGGGAACATAATGATGACAAAAACCAAAACGTTTCTCACGATTTTAACAATCGTTTGGAAACTAATATTAGCCACCGCTGCGACCTTTAATAGCTAAATAGCTCATATATTGTTTTAGCTATTGTTGTTGTTGTTGTTTTGTTTTTTTTTTTCTCTATATCTCTCTATACACTTGGCCAGCGGAATCATCTAATACAATATTCATAATTTCCAGTTTTGATAAAAATATTTATTGTTTCGTTCAGAAAACGACAAGCTGCACAACAACGTTTTCATCTTTCACATAAATCTCAATCCAATAACATTCCGCATATGATTCACGTAAAAATTCCATGGAAAGATTTTATCAATCGTTTATTAATAATTTTTGTTTTTCGTTGTTGTCTCTCGTTTCGTTCATCTCTATTCATGTTGGAAAGTTTTTCCATTGTTTTGATAAATGTTAAAATATGTTTCATATTAAAGTTGACAACTCGGTCGATATCGTGGATGGTGAAGCATTTCTTAAGAAATTATGAAGTAACAGTTTTTTTATATCATTCACATGATATGACGGTTATTATACCGTTTATAAAATTGATATGGTGTCCCCTACGACCGCTGGGTAAACATAACCATCACCTTGACATAGTAAAAACGTTTAAACCACTAGGAAGGAGGCGTCAGAGATCTTACAAAAATATCCATTCTTAGTCGTCTGTCTGTCTGAAAAATTATCCTGGCCGCCAAAATCAACAGGTAACGAATGGCAAGTTTGACCAGAACTATAGAAGGTTCTTGCGCGAAGGATTGGAAAGTAGGCAAAATCGTTTGAAGAAGACAAAAATTTGAAGAAATCGGCAGTTGAGAGTTATGATGAGGGGCCAGAAATAGGCGTCAGAGACTCTACTAAGCGTATAAATTCTTGATCAGCATCAGAAACTGAATCAATCTAAACATGTATGTCCGTACGTCCGCATGTCCGTCTGTTTTTGGCATTCTTATGGTCATAAATTTTGAGATATTGAGCTGAAATTTTGTAAAGAAACTTTTAGTTTTTGGACATAGATCATCATAGGTCTAAAACCACGCCCACATTAGACAAAAATCTATATATCTATCTTAAAAATCGGCATGGTCGATTTTTTATCTGTTACCAAGTGACTTTTAAGATAAGAACTTGTGTTAACTAATTATAACATAAACTGAGGATGAAACTAAGTCCCGTAGGGTATCAAATAATCCAGTAGAACCGACTATATATATTTTTGAAGGATTCTAAATCATTAAATAAAGTTCCAGTACTTTCCTCCAAATTTTGACATAAGTTTCCTATTACTGTCGAAAAACTTTTTATTTTTGAAATATATGTTGTCGCTTAAAGAGGCATGAACGTCTATATGAAAAGAAACAAAAAACCTGAGAACTTTTTCACTTTAATTAATAAGAATTCACTTTTAATATAAAGCTTAAATAAAATCAGATAAAACTGTCATGAAGCCTCTGAACAATGTTTTGGTATTGCCAAAAAAAAAAAACCCTAAATGAGGAAGCGGATGAAAAAATATATGCACAGCTTAAGTTGTAAATCAGGCACCTTATGTGTGAACAAATTTTAATAAAAAAAAAATCTTCATTTAATGGACAGACAATATAGCAGTGTGGTGACCGTTTGGCAGCTTATAAGGGATAAATTTATTTTGTAAAAAAAAGTGAAAATTCAAAAAGTTTTTCTTCATTTACTAGCTTTGAGTTCGAAAAGTAGAATATAATCGGAGCTTCTTAAAGTAGTTGAAAATGTTGTTTCAAAAATGGCGAAATAATCTAAATACCAGGTAAGAGAAGATCTTTATTGATTTTTCCTAATTATGAAACTTAGTATGCCTGTGTATGGTATCAAGAAAATAAAAAAAACGTAACCTACTGCACCAACTGCAAAAAAAACCAAAAAATCATATCTGCATACGATCAACATTTATATGTTTACATTTTGAAGGGTATCCTTTCACATGAACCAACATCAGGAAAAAATAAAATAAAAATAATAAAAACAACAACAACAATCGCCACAACATGGAAGTATACCGAAGCAAAATTTATATTTATTAGGACAAAATAAAATTTTAATGAACTGAAAAAGTTTTAAGTAAACATTTTCGGTTTTTTTTTCATCTTCTTCTATAACAACAACAACAACAACAAACGATTTCAGCAACTATACCAACAACACATATAAATTGTAATGAAATTAATGAAATAAAATATAAATAAAATTTAAAAAAAAGAAGAAAAAAGCAACAACAACAAACAAATAAACACAAAAAACAGGACTCTTGTACTGTACCCCTGATGGACGACTGATACAGATATACTCATGCACTCGTATATACAGTGCAAGCATAACGATGCAAAATGATGACCAAAAATTGTACAATAATAATAATAACAACAACAACATACAAAAGTATATTATCAGAAATTCGTGTTGGTGGCATTACCACCACGCGATCACAGACAAAAATCGATGGATTCACTAACAACTATAACAACAACAACAAAACTGATCGCATGTTATATAAATGAAATTTATATGAAAAAAATTTATATATACGATATATATATGTATGTTTATACACATACTGCGTAAACTTGTTGCATGCAAATGATGCACGTTGTTGTCGTCGTTTAATAAGTTGCGTTTGTCACATGCGTTTGTTTGTATGGTACGTACAGACAGTCCAACCGAGATATATAAATATATAGAAAAATCTATACAACCATGCCAGAGCAGGCCAGGCAATGGTAGGCCAACCAGTCGGCCAGCTAGACAGACAGACAGACTATACACGAGCCCGGAGACAATACAAATACATTTAGAGACGGTCAGCAACAGTAAAACAAGTTGACTTGAATGTACACTTGTACTTATTGATGAATATTTACATACATATGTATGTGTGGCATTGCTGTCTACTGCTCTGCTGATCTGAATATTGTTCGATTGCGTTATTTATTTATATATATATATATTACCTGTTGTTGTTGTTGTTGTTGTTGTTGTTGTTATTGTTAGTGCTTTATTTATTGATTTTTATACAATAAATTTTGCATGTTTGCATCCAATTTAAATAAAATTCGACAATTCTAAATCACCGCATTTTGACGTGGCTACTGTTCACAGGTATTTCTTTCCTTATGCACACACACACAAATGCACGAACCCACTTAAATTTTATATGATTAGCTAGGTATGCATATGTGTTTATATTATTTATTTATAAACAAGAAGAAAAAAGTACATTTTAAATACCCTCCTATATCTAAATGCAAATGTTGGGGGCGTGGCTGGTACATAATTCCGCTTTTTAATAGTATATATATTACGTTTTACATCCGGCAAGTCGAGTTTTAGGTGAAGTTTAGTTTTTGTAAATTGTAAGAGACCACGCCCATTTTTGTTACATCAAATGTTGTTACGAATGGTGTATTTATAAATATCTATGTCAAATTTCACCTTTATAGCTAAACTTTTGCGGCAGATATATAGCATCTTGTCAAATGTGGGCGTGGCTCTTAATCAATTTTGCCCAATTTAATTAGCATGTAGAAACTACAAGTGTTTGTACAAAATTTCGGCCTAATATTTGAAAAATTTACAACCGCAAAAAGGTCGGACATACGGACATCTGCACAATTTTTAATCCTTTAATACTTTTTAGAATGAATGACTCCTTCTTCTGGGTATGGCAAATGGAATGACAAACTTTATATACCTTAAGGACAGTATAAAATTTTATATTTATTTATATTCGTTAAGTTATATTGTGATTGCAGAGATGACCAGTTTATTGTCGCGTCTCTACTGTGAATTTATAATTTTTTCTATAGAAATCCACACAACTTTACGCGCACATGAACACCTACTATAAGACAATTAAGAAGAGTATATTTCTTATATAAAAATTTATGAGATCTGTGAAGGCCTCCATCCATGCAATGTACCTGCCACACCGCTAAAAAAGTAGAGGATTTAAAAAATGATTGAAATTAATTCCATTACTTTACTCACAATTTACTAAAAAAAAACAACTGCGATGATGGCTTGTTTAAATAACAGCATTAACGGCCAACACAAATCACAATTAGACTAACAAACATAACGTTTGAAAAACTATCACTTAAAGGGGCCATTTATTACACACACACATACATATACGTACAGGGTAAAATGTTTGATGTATATGGATCGTTTATATTAATATGAAAGTCCATAATGTTACATAATTTCATATGTTGGTCATAAATACTTAAATGCACCGGCTGTTAAGCGCTCGGTTCACTTGATCGGAATAGTTAATTGGTTTGGTTTGTATTGCATAAGTTTGAAATATTTTCTCAAAAAAAAAAAAAAATGGAAAAAATTTATTAAACTATAGTTTCATAAAAATTTTCAATAAACTTACATACATACATACATAACAATGTATGTCAATGTTAAGCAGTAAAGGAATAAAAGAGCGTGCGCGCGTGTTACATTGTCAATGTTGCCATAAATATCATCTTTTCAACGGAGAACCCATGTAGTTTCGGCGTATGGAGTTGGTGCAACAACTTATCAAACACATATCAATAACAACAACAATAATAATAATAAAAAACAAACACTCGAGGAGAGCTCACAAGTAAATTGTGCTGCCACACAAATTCAATTATACAATATATGAGCGTCCCATAGAGGTTGGCTGCATAAGTTTAATGTGTATGTGTGTGTATGTATTATACTTAAAGTAGTTGTTTTGTGATTAATTAAACCGACGGGACCACATGATTTATAATGATAAATTTATTTATTTAACATCAATTGAGTTTTACTGCACAAAGCAAAACTGCCACCACCACCGCTGTTCGGTTTCACATATTAAAGCAAAAAACTAAAAAAAAAAAAGACAATTAACAGTTGTTTATGTACATTTCACCACAATATGACTTTGACCATCATAACGAGTGCAGTCATAATATAAACTTGGCGGTATTATGTGTTTTTGAGACCATTTTTGGAGCAACTCATAAAGTAAAATTCAATCGAACGAATATATAGTATCAACTACAATGGTTTTTATACCCTACACCATCTGTGCTTATGTTTGCATGTACTTTTTATTATATTAAACAATTTAGAGTCAGTTTTTGAATCGATTTAGATATGTCCGTCCGTGTATACGGATATATTATATAATATATATAAAAATAATAAAGAATTAAAAATTACCTTAACTCTGATAAATAGTTCTTAATAACGAGTTGTAAAGAAACCATTAATTCACACATTTAGGTACACAATAAACCGAAACCGAAACTGAACTTTCTTTAAAATGCAGTGTTCCTAGCTATTTAATACACTCGCGCAACCAAATCAAGAATATATTTACGAACGAAAGAAAATTATTCACGGTATACATAAAATTTTCGCTTTTTTTGATGTAAATTTTTTCATAATATTTCAATTCACTTAACATTATATATGTCACGGATATCACGGCTTTTTATATTATTGATATAATTTATTATTTCTATTATTTATATTATTAATATTAGTTAAAACGAACCGAACGAACGCACCGGCACATTTTGCAAATTTTAAAACCATTTCCTTGAACATATTTATTTCCTTTGCTCTATTAATCTAAGCATCAGCAATAAAATTGAATAAATATATAATAAAAAATGTATTGAACACCTTTATATATGTGCTAAAACTATTATATTTTAATTATTTGATAATTTCTTTTTCTATTACTTTGTGTGTGAAAAATATTTTAATTTTTCCGACATTTTAACTGGCGCGATCAATTAACAAGAACTGAAAGGAACTAACGACTGATGTAAGCCGTTATTTAGCGGAACGGGTGTAAGAAGAATAAGAACAGATCATTCCTGGTATAAACAAGTGACATCTTTTAGGCATTTAATTTATGTTTCATTAGTAAACACTTCAATAACACATATTTGCTCTATTTTGGTATTAGAGAGATTGGGTTGCATGATCGCATTCCTCTTCCACCTATTAAGTTCACTGGATTCGTTATGAAATCTTTTCTTTTCAGTTCTTGTTAATCGGTCGTTTAGAAATGTTTCTTGCAAATGAATAGTTATGAAATAATAAAGAGATATATAAAATAATTAAATTATATAAAAATTAAACTAATAAAAAAGTGTTTAATATAATTTAAAGTATATTTATTAACTGTTTTTTAACTGTAATTTTGTTCAAGGAAATGTGTGTGAAAAATGGTGGTGGTTGGTGTTCGTTCGGTGGTTTATAATAATTACATTTCCTTTAAAAAAAGTGTATTAATTATAAAAAATTCAATTCTTTAATGTTTAATAAAGTTTAATAAACGCATCAATGCATTTACATATATTTAGGTGCCTAAAAGTTGGAAATTTTCTGTATACCTTGAACATTTTTTCACTAGCTCGTAAATATTCGTTTCCGTTCGTAGAAAACAAACCCCCGTATGCAAGTCAATATCAATGTGTGTGTGTAGCAGAACAATGCATTAGAAACAGAGGCCTATAAGAACTTTACAAGTTATTTTAGATATTTAGAGGTCTCTGTTAGAAATCAATTCTTGCTAAGAGAAAGCTGTGTGAATTTGGGACGCAAATAAATGGAACAAAACAAAAACTTCAGCTGGGTTTCATCTAAACGATTTATATGTTTTCTAAAGACTAGAAGTTAATCTGTGTTGTGAACGATGTCTCATTCCTCTCATTATTCTGCTCTTACTTGTTTATCTCCTACACAGATCGCCATTTCTTTTCACTACTCATTAATTGGTCAATTTTAAAATGTCGCATATTAAAGTAGAATTATCATCATATAAAATAATTAAAATATTTCAATATGCAAGAGTTACAGAAATTATTGAAACATTTTAGAGTCTAGAGCTTATAAATAATGCATTAAATAATAAGGAAAAGGAAATACAATAAAATGTGTTCAAGGAAATGTTCGGAAATCATTGTGCTGGTTATCATTTTGCTTACTCATTTGCACGTTCGGTCGTTCAATTACATTTCCTAGTAAAAATTAAAAATTGTAATCATAATATAATAATAAATAAAAATAGAAGTTTATTCCTTTTTATGAAAGATCAAAGTATTGCTTAATGAGTTTATACAAATAAATAAAAACAAAAGAAAAAGTAAAAAACTTGATGTGAAATATTTCTTAAGAAAATTTCTTACTAGTTGGTTTTTGTAAACTTTTCAAATATTTGTTTCGCTTTGTTTCGTCAATATCAATGCGATCTCGTAATAACGGCACGATGCCGGCAATTATAAAAGCAATGCCTCTTAAAAAAAAGTGATAATTTGTTAAAATATTTTTCGGTTCATATGTTCATTATATAATATCAACGAAGAAATGACATTTTGCTACATTTACAACAAATCAATGGCTGATTTATAGTATCAGGTAAGTTTAAAATATAAAATTTATTCATAATTATGTAAATTATTGTTAATAACAGGGGATGGACAAAATAATATGAACACCTGACATATACAGAACCCACAAGGCTTGGCACATAAACCGTCCACTACATACGACTCGTATTATTTACACGGAAGCAGTGTTGCCAACATACAACAAGATGAACTATAGTGCAAGGTGTTCATATAATTTTGTCTATCCCCTAGTATTTAGTTTATTTTCCTTTATTTCATTTATGGGATGCTACGTATGTTACGCTGGGATATATTCTGCAATTTAAAAATGTAACTGTAACCTGTAACTCTCTCTCTCTTTAAAGGCTTAAAATCTTTATATTTTAATTATAATTTTAATTCTTTTTTTTTTTAATTCATCCATACACAAGAGAGTTGAACACTTTCAATTAATTATTTCAATAAACTACTGGAATTGATGTATGTGTGTGTGTGTATATATGTGTTTGTATAATTATATTTGTGGATATTTATATGGGTGTGTATGGTATGAACGTTTATAAATAAACATAAAATCACAACCATTTTAATTGACAGTTGGATTTAAAATATATCACACTCATGCTTTATGTCACTTATGCGTATATAAAATGTTAAGCTTAATATATAGAGAAAGAGAAAGAGAGAGAGATAGTGAGAGAAATCAATTAAATATGTTTTTTATACCCTACACCTTTGAAGAGCAATACAGTATACTTTATAGTAACTCCCAAACTGCTGCAGAGAGACCCAACTTTTATACCCTATAATGTTTGTGGCAAAGGAATATTTGTAAATTTTATTATAAACATTGCTTCAAAATCATTTTCGGACTCGATTTAAAAATATTTTCCTTAATCTGTGTGTTTTAAATATTTTTTAATTTTTTTTTTTAATTTTTCAATGTTATTGAAAAGGCAATGAAACTAGGTGGTAAATGATTGGTCCTGATCAACTCTACAAGTATTCTAAGTTTTCTAAGATCTTCAGAGATCCTATAAAGTATAAAAATTCTTGTTCAGCAACAAAATCTGTGTCTATCTGTTGTTGTCGTAATTAATTTTGTGATATTCAGCTAAAATTCTTTCTACATATACTTGGACATTTTCATGCATAACGCAGAAATTAGGTCAAATCAGTAAAAACCACGCCCACAATCTAATTATTCCACACCCACTTAATCATATACCAGCCACGCCCATCGTTTTTATCGTTTTATATGTGCAGGGTATTTAAAATTTGGTTTAAGCCAAATTTAGATTTTTTTACTTCTTTTCACCAACCCGTTGATTCGCGTATTATGCCCATCTTTTCAGATGTTTTCCCAACAAAAACATTTGTGGCTACGATTTATAAGATTTAAAAATTAATTATTTTCAATTTTGTACGAGATTAAAACACTTTTATAAACTTGCTGAGTAACTGTATAGCTTGTAATAACCATAACACAGCATTTACTACTAGGTAGGGTATTAAAAGGTCAGTTTGGTTTTTAACTTTAACATTTTGACTTTTTTTTTTAATGCAAGCAAATAAAAACCACGTAGTAACAGCATGATACGTGCATTATATTAAACTTAATTGCATGAAAAAAAAAATTAAATTATATATATAAGCGCGTGTATGTAGGTACAATACTTATATACTTTACAAAACAAAAAAAAACCCTTTTTGAAAAATTACAATCATTACTGGCACTTATGTATACTTGTAATATGGGTGTGTGTGTGTGTGTGTGTGGGTATCTGGTTGTTTGTATATTGTTATTATGTCATAATCAGGAAATTGCATAAATTCTTTATATTTTTTTTATTAAAAATTGGATTCAATTAATTAAATTACATTTTCCCCCATCGAGAAGATTAACCGCATGTAACTAACTTCTGTTAAAAAAAAAACCATTAAAAAACTAAATTGGTTTTAACAAATCTTAAATACCCTGCACATATATATACAAACGGTGGCCGTGGCTGATATATGAAAACATATCTACATCGATTCAGTTTTTAATTCTGATCAAGAATATTTATACTCTGTAGGATCTCTGAAGCCTCTTTCTGGGTGTAGCAAATGGAATGACAAACCTAGTTTACCCCCCATTTTATGTGGAGGGTATAAAAAAAATTCGCAATAAATTTTAAACTGAGAGGGTAGAACAACACATTATACAATAGTGATGAAAATATCAAAATTATTAATGAAATAAAAGATAAAAAATATTATAAACCACAATTAACTTTTTTGAAAAACGTTTGAATTAAAAAAAAATCCTTGCGAAGCTTTAAAAAGGTGCTAATTTTAGTTTTATTTAAAAAGCATATTATATTGTATATATATTATGTACCATAAAATACATTCGTTGTGTTATCTGAAGCGGAATCAGTTTTTTATGCCCTAATCTATGTCTGTGTATGTAGAGTATTCTACCATGATGCATGGTGGTGGGAACCATATTCATATCAATGCTAAAATCACAACAAAACAACGCAACGAAAATATTTGCAAGACTCCATAATGTACCTCTCATGCTTTTACTGTATAAGGGAGACTTAACCAAAAAAAAATTCGCATCGTATCCTTAACGATATTCAAAATTCATTACAATTGATATTGTTTTGCATATACAATCTATATGCAAAATGTATAGAACTAATAATAACAACAACAATGAACAACCAGCAAACAATGTTTTTAACTCCCGGCCACATATTTTTGTTCTATATTAGCGTTTAAAAAAACAAAAACAAAAAAAATGCAAGAAGATTTTTAAAAAATAGTTCTAAACGAGTAAGACAACAAAATTTGGCTTAAACCAAATAATAAATACCCCCAACATCTACAAACAAGTGGTGGGCGTGACAGGTACATACATAATGTTTATATTATGTATTAACTGCAAGTCGAGTTTTTCGCTGAATACAAGTATTTTTTTTTAATTTCAATTGTGGGCGTATCTTTTATGCGACCACGCCCATATTTTTTTTACATTCACACCAAATTTCAACTTCATAGCTCAATTTTTGTGGCAAATAAATAGATTTTTCGATTGTGTTTGCGTGGCTTTCCTAAAAATTCTAAGAGTTCTTCTTTGGGTTAAAACATGTCCTTGTAGCAAATTTCATCAAAATATCTCAAAAAATGCAAACTGTGTAGCACAGAAACTTACTTGGACAGACAGACGGACGGAGATAAATTTAATACGTCACCTCCTCCTCCTCCTCCCTCAATCATTTGCGGAAAGTATAAAAAATAAATAAATCTTTAATTTTTAATTTGCCCAGTGGGCGTGTCTTAGATTTCAACGATCAATATCAAATATTTGCAAATTTTACAAATGATCTAACAAAGTAGAAGTAGTGGTAGTGGTAGTGGGTTTAAAATAAAAAAAAATTCAAATAAACTATTTCTTGCATGTATGAAAATTTCTGTTCTTAAGCCTAAAAAAAGAAAAACGCGAAACAATATGGACGGATCGACGGACGGACGGACATTATTTATATATTGTATATACATATGAATGTATATCGGTTTTTAAATATCATCAACATACGAACGGTATGAAGAAGAAAAAGAGGCAAAAATTGTACACATTGTGGAAAATAACAATCTGGCTAATTGGATGATTTTAGCATAAACAAATGTATTTCAGATATAAAACAAAAACAAAAAACAAAAACAAACGATATAACTCTACAACGTTTAAGCTATGGGGACGGGTAGGATGTAGCCTAACATCCTGGCATATAAAAAAAAACTTATGCACGTTAAGACATGTATATAAAAACTAAGTGTGGGTTGGTATGCAAAACAACTTGAAAATGATTTTTCTTTATTAGAATTTCAAAAGGAAACATTAAGCGCTGTTTTTTTTCTTCTTCTTTTTCTTTTCTGAAACAAAGTATTGTTGTTGTTATTATTATTGTTTTATAAAATCTTCATTTTATTTATAATAATTGTATATATTTTTTTTTATATCCGTATTCATTATGTGGCACACTGGGTACCTACTACCACCAACTATGCTTAAGATATACTGCTGTGCCTTACAAATCACTGTCTTGTCATATATGGCACACACACATACACACAAACGTTAACATGTTTAATACTCATACACTGGAGTGTACATCGTAATTGCATTTGGCCCATAATTGTCATATGGAATATGTAATGTGAAGCCTACAGCTCCCTGACACATAACATTACATACCATATTACAAAGCAAGCGGAAATGCTATAGTTGATCAATGTAACTATTTATAGGGTTACATCACTTACTTCCATAAATTATGCTATAATACGCAAGGCATTGTCTTTTAAAGGTCATTTCGTGACACAGCTTTATATGGAGAGGGGTTTTGAAAATGATGCAATCGTGTTCAAATTTGTTATAGTCAATTATTCTGTCAATTAACTATTCTGCACCAAATTTTGTTTAAAAATTTTAAAAATTACCATTTTTTGCCATATAAAGACTTTTTTTTTAAATAATACGTTATGTGGGTAGGGGTTCTAAAAATGATGCGATTCGATACATTTTCAATAAAGTTGTTTTTTAAACGAAAACAAGTCCTTTTACGAAATTTCATTAAAAATATCAAAAAAATGAAAGCTGTAGCTTAAGCTTAATTTCCCACGTATAGACAGACGACGGACGATTATGGTTAAATCGATTCAGTGAGTGAGTTCTGAATCGATCATTATAATTATGGGTAGATGTGACAATTTTCCCTTTAGAAATCACAAACATCCGCACAAACTTAATATACTCTCTTGCCACATGTGATGCAGGGTATAAATATTTTAGGGCAAATTCTTGCATCATTAAGTGACAAACATCGATTTGATATATAGCTCTGAGTCAGCTTTTGAGTATTGAAATAAATACAAAACTTTATATTAAATGGCTAAGCAGTGTGAGGAGAAAGAATGAAAAATCTCGAGCATCATCATAGGATGAAATTCTTCGACAAAAAAACAAACATCAAAAAACTGACAATTTTTCGACATAAAAGTTTTTGTTTGGTTAAAAAAATGGAGACTCAGATCTTGTTCTTCCCTCTTCCACCTTGACAACTTCTGTTATGAAGTTTTCATCGAAAAATCGTCACAATATCCATATTTTTCCTCACCCCGTATATATAAAACCTTTGGAAAAAAAAATTAATGCTTAAAAATTATTTACCTGACTAATCTTCAATAAGGGATTTTTATGATAGCCTTTAATATTTATGCTTTCCATTTAATATGGGCGGGTTTACTAAATTTGTCATTACATTTATAAAACCCAGAATTAAGCTTTAGAGATCCTACAAGGTTGATTAACATCAAAAACTAGGTGAATCTAGAAATGTATGTCCGTGTGCCCATATATTGTTCGCACTCTCGTGGTCGTACATTTTCACATATTAAATTGAATTAAATTTTGTACAGGCACATCTAGTTTCTGCATGCAGATTGTTAGTTACATTGAACAAAATGGGTCAAGAGACACGCCTACAATCAATAAAAATCGATTATATATGAATGTGCCAATAATGGGCATGGTCGGATAACAAATAGGCCCACAATAGACAAAAATCTATATATCTACCACAACAATTGGCCTATGATCTTGAAATTTTCTATGTATATCTATAGTTATTGCAGCCATTGATGTGGCAAAATTGGGCGTGGTAGAATAGGAGACGCACCCATTATTTACAAAAAACCAAACTCCACCTAAAACTTGACTTGCAAGCTCATACATTATTAGAGGGCGTAATCATACACCTGCCACGCCTACCATTAGAGATGTGGAGGGTATTTAGAGTTGCCTTAGGCCTAATATTTTTTATTTTAAAAGTCATTTCAATATTTATAAATTCATATAGTGCAGTATCCAGATTATTTAGCTTAGGGCCAATTTTTTTTTATTGTAACTCATATAACAACAATCAAACCATTGCCACCAGTGCTATAGCCATCATCATCGTCATCCTCATCGTTATGCATAACGTTTACTCATCATACTGCGTATGTGTGTGCTGCTGCTCCATTCCAAAACGGAAATTTTTCATTGAGATTGCCATGACGTTGCATGCCTGAATGAATGAACGATTGAATGAATCAATAAATGAATGATTTTCCCTTTTGGTCAATCGCTTTTTCATGATTCAATCGCACCTCGTATTGGTTATTGCATGCATTTAATAACGTCCTGTCTACATAAATATTGACTCCCATTGGTTCTCTCCGTTTGTTTGCATGGTTGACATGCTTGATACCTTGCCATGCCTTACCTTGCCGTGCTTGATACTTTCTGCAGCAGCGCGGCATGTTTTTAATATATTTTTGAAAAGTTGCTTTATTATGCTCTTTGCGCTATGTGTGTGTGTGTGTATGTCTGCATACCCTTTGAACAGTTATTCATTTTGCAATCGGTAGCGCTTTTCATTCAGTTCAGTTTTATTAATTTTTTCTTCTTTGCCAGCAATTTTTCTTTTTCAACGATGGAAAAATTATAAAAATGAAAAAAAAAACAATTAGTCAAAATGTATTTTATCAAATGAAAAAAAATCAATTCAGATTAAAGGTGTTTTTGAATGAATTCTCATTTAAAACAGACAATTTTTTCAATAAAAAATTTCACTTACAAGCAAAAATTGCAAAAAATTGTATTCATTGTAAATTGTACCCTAACGTATGGTGACAATAACAGATAGATTTACGGACATACAGACGGACTTAACTATATCGATTCAGATTTTAATTTGATCTAGAATATATATACTTTGTTAAGGGTTGCAGGTTCAAGCTGTGATAGGATGTTTGGTACGAAATAAATGGTAGTCAGGGCTATATGGAGGACTCAACCAATATTATAGATTAGGTGATTATTTGAACACATTAACAAAACAAACAAAAACGTCATCTGTTGACACAATCCGCAATCACTTAAGCATATCTGGGGTATAAAACATATCTGGGGGATAAAAGCGGCACAGTGCCGTGCTTGTATAGGAGACACCTTTGAGCGTCGATCTTTAAAAACGGAATGATAGACTTAGTATATCTTCCATCTTATATGGCACCAGGGGTATCTATCTAGAGATAGTATACTATAAAGAGTATAAGTCGAATGTAATAATTTTATGTTCCTGTTAACAATAAGAAAAAGAACTCATGAATAAAAACACATGTCTGTGTCTTAACACCCCCGCAAATTTAATGAAATTTAACAAATTTACAGCAACAAATATAAAACAGGTGTTGAATGAATGAGCGTGCGAGCGCAAGCGTATCATTTCGGTAAAAGTCATATGAAACTTTATATCCTGCGGTGCATACACAATATCTGCATGCTTACAAACCCAGACACACATACACAGATAAATGGTGTTCAAGCACATTGTGTGCTTGAGGTAACAGAGTGTTTATCAAGTTGTCATAGCCGTTGTCTGAACATTTATTATAAATATGCATGTTATGGGTGATAAGATGTGAAAAATAAATAAAAAAAAAACATGTTTCTCTCCTACAACGATCCAACCATCAAACTTATGTACAATATATAGAAAACATATGTATGAGATGTGTTTATTTTATCGCCAACCCTCTCTCCGTTTGCTTTACAGTACAATGCTTAGTAACTTTAGTAACCAATTAATCGTGAGCAAAACAGAAGAAGAAGAAATATGTATTTTTACACCGGCATAAATAAAATGCATATTTTAAGCGGCTTACAAAACACACATTTATTTGCTGGAATGCCTGCAAGCAAGCAAACGAGCAAGTGTGTCATTTGAAAGAGATGGAAAGAATTGAAGAAATTAATTTATATTCTTAATGTATGCTCAATGAATTAACTGTTAACCCTTAACTATCATAAACTAAGATGATAATAAAACTTATAATGCCTGGCAGCATGATCGAATACCACTTTTTTCATTTCCTCTACTTTTCTCCCCCTTTTTTCTCTTTTTTTTTTCATTTTTATAATAAATTTATCAAATTAATATGGTTTTTATTAGCGAGCATTTGTTTTAAGAACACCTTGTTGTTTCAGGATCTGTTGGAATTGAAAATTATCACCTTTACGTTTTAGGCTATTATAGGGAATATTCCTCAAACGCTTCTAATTACTTTTTTTTATATACCCTACAAACATACGTGGTAAAGGGTGTACTAAAAACGCCGCACCCACAATCCACTATACCTATTGTAAGTGATTATAATTACGATTTAATCATGTCCGTCTGTACGTCTGTCTCTCTAGAAAAGTCTTTTATGGCGAATATTTACAATTCTTAATACTTTTTAACAAAATTTAGGGGAAAAAAAGCTAATTAGCTTAATAATTGGCTGTAACAAATTTGAACCCGATAGAACC